>VXAL01006975.1:52339-234472 GCA_013399475.1 Chauna torquata
CCCCCCCCCCCCCCTATTTTCTGTACTTTCAGGATTTTACTGTGGTGAGGTGGCACATGGCTCAGCGATAGCCATGCTTGCAGACCTTTCAAGTGCCAGTCCAATGTTTAACCAGTTTCACTTTTTTTAGAACACAAAGCACTGTATTCTTTAGATGGCTGTCTCTGAGGAACTGTGTGGAAAAACACTGTGCTTTTGTATTAAATTTTTGAAACCCAGCAATTCGTATGCATCACGAAAGGGCCAGCCCAGCTCTAGAGGTGGCAGGAGTCACCGGAGCCTGTGCCAAGAGACTGGGAGGGTAGTGCAAGGCTGTGGTTCCCAACCTGAGATCATCCTCCAGAAGATGAGAGGGAAGGTCCATCTAGCCTGTCCTGTCTCCAAACAGGGCCAGCAGTAGGGGTCTGGCAAAAAGCCTGAGGTGACCCATAAAGCGATGTGGTTGTGCAGTGAGTGTGGAAAAAGCCTCCCCACAAAATGCAGGCTGTGTGAGGCACTGGAAGTGCTAAATATGGAGAAAAGAGCACTCCAAGCTTAGCCTCACATTTGCTTGATTTCATATGAGTATAGTTGTGGCAACTAGGCACAAGATAGTCTGCAGGGGCAGAGGGTGGTTTTGTGTTTTGTTTTTTGCTTGTTTTTGTTTGTTTTGTTTTTGTTTGTTTGTTTGTTTGTTTGTTTTACAATGGGAGCCAGAAAGTTAGGAAGTCCATCTGTGAAGAAGAGTAAGGGCCACTGGTCAGTGCTGAACTTTGGTCCTCCCCAGGTTCTGCAGCTCACCACAGCATTAGCCACAAAACCAATATGCGGGGTTTGGGAGCAACGGAGAAAATCTTATCAGAAAGTCAATCTGCTTTCAGTAAATCTTTTTCAGAGTAAAACTAGCTACAGTTGAGGCATAGATCACTTTTTGTCACATAGTGCCCTTGTTCCCCTTCTGGAAGGGGAACACGAGGACACGTTGCGCTTCTGCAGAGCATTGTGATCACCGATTTTACCGCGGCCAAGCATTTGTAGCCAGATTGGGCTGGGGCAGAGAGAAGAGGACTTTTTTAATCTATGGGAAGTTTTCTTGCATCTGGCTTGGAAACTGGAGTGAATCTTGCCTTTCTGTTTTTCTGTATAGACTGAAAAATCCTGATTAGCTAAAGTCTGTACTCTATGTGAACTATGTGGTCCCAAACACCCACTTTTGTTGCAGTTCCTGACATTCCCTGGGCACATCTCCAGTTCCCGTCCTGTGGTTGTAAATCTCTGTTGTGTCTCTGCGAATGGGTCCCGCGTAAGCTCTGCACTAGACTCGCGTAACCGCCCGCAGTGGTTATCTGGCTATTAATAGATTCCAGGCAGACCAGTCACCACCCAGCCAGCAGAGTAAACACCTTCATTAGAAGATTATAGTTGCAAGAAGGAGGAAACCTAACCAGGAATAGCTAACCTTAATCATCCAGGATGTTCAGGCAATTTCAGACACCCAACAAGTGCTTCAGCGCCCAGGTGACCGGCTCATCCTAGCCAGACAGAGAGGAAATGCCTGCCTTCCCTGAGTCAGGAGTAGTGATCATCCTGGTGCGAGGCACAAGGAGAAAAGATCTATCACCACCAGTGCCTGCTCTGGAGAGAGCAAGCAGGATGAGAAAGGGATGAAGGCTGCCAGCCAGTGATGATGGCTGCCTTGACCCAGGCCATGAGCTTTTCCAAGGGTTATGCTCATTTTAATCCTGCCAAATGTCTCTTGGATGACTGGCAGGCAGAGTTGCTCTGCGGGAGCTTGCTGTAGTGTCCATCAGAAAATTTTATTCATGCCTGGCTCTTCAAATGGTATCTTGAATGAGATTTATGGAAGCGGTCAAATCCTCAAGCGTCGTGAATCCCCAGAGCTCTTGCTGCAATACGTGGGGTTACATCCTCAGTTTGTACAGACCCTTTGCAATAGGAGGGCTACTCAGGTTAACCAGTGCTGGCTGCAAAGCAATGAAAACAGCAACAAGGAAAATGAGTGACTTTAAATTAGTGGAAGTTAACACATTCAGGATAAAACACTTGGCCTCTATTTACAGCTGGGCAAGACCTTATGGGCAGATTTGCACACAGCTTTTCAAAGATTAACACATAATTCCCAAAGAAGGGGATTTCAGAGAAACAAAAATTATGCATAGATTTGTATCAAAATTGGAAAATTGTTGCTGCCAAAAGAAAATCTTATTATTTGGATGTGTGATAGGGAGATGGAGTCAAAACTTTTCTATCTTGAGATTTTTGAAAACAGAATGACTTTGTGGTTTGCTTAGAGGCAATGTGTTAAGATTTTCTTGTGCTAAAAACGACTTTAAAGAGAGCTTGTAAAGAAAAAGAAGACAACCTCACAAAATGTAATTTGGCAGTAAATTGTTTCTCTCTCAAGTTTCCTTCTCAGCAAGATAACAGACTTACATCCGTTCAAATTTATTTAGTTCCTTCTAACAGCTCTTTTTCAATTCAGCATGTTTTACTGTGGATGATTTGGATGATTTAGCGCAAAAGGCCCTTCCACTCAGGAGCCAGAGCTGTAAGAGCAGTACTGCCCTCCTCTCACCTCAGTGGTATTGTTGTTTGCATTATGGTGGTACTGAAGACTGAGTCATCCTGTTTCCATTGAGATAGTCACTGGAATTGACAGTGTTATTCCTGCGTCCTGATTTTGCCGCTACGTCACCAGCAAAACAAAGTCAGCGTACAGGAGTAGCATGTGCCCATGCATGTGCATGCACGTCTTTTGTGCAGATGGCAACTGTGTTTAATTCTCTTGATTGCTGCGTTAGCTTCCTGCTGACTTTCACAGGAGCTCCATGCATGCGAGCCGTGCAGCTAATGGATAGCCTAATATAGATAGTTACACAGCAGAGGAGAGTAACAGTGTGGAAGACGTATCTAGATGAAGAACAGGAGTGCATTAACCAGCTGAGTTGGTTCTTTTGTTCTGTTTTGTTTAGCTTTTGCAGCCAGAGTGGAAACAGAAGATGGCTTTCAGCAACCACACAAACAGCAGTTCAATCATGCCGAATTTACCCCATATGTTTGTGGAACAAAACAAGACCCTTCGCTTCAATAATTACAGCAACCCAGCCTTGGAGATGCAAGAGGAGATAATGGCCTCTTTTTATATCCTCATCATCGTTGGCTTTTTCGGCTTTCTTCTGTTTGTCATGATGCTCAGCAACATCATTTCCAGCAAGCCTGAAAACTACATTGACTATCTCTATTCTGGGAAGTTTAACCCTCAGAGAAGCAAGGTGGAGCTTCCAGGAAAGGAGAGCAAAGACACTTTTGTTATTATTAACAGCACTGCCTTACTGGAGCTGCAAAGCCAGGACAGCAAATACAACACTGGGCCTGAGGCATCAAGCACAGATGCAGTTCTGAGGAATGTATAAAAATTGCTTTTTTATATTATTTTTCTGTTGTGCATAAGGAGCTCAAACAGGGATATTTTTTTCATTCATGAAAGCAAGAAAGGAGGAGCTGTGCCAGGACTGATGCAGACCGGTCTTGTGCAAGCTTCCCACATGAAAGCTGTGAAGGTACCCAAGCGCAATGTGCAACCTGTGTTATTTTAGCCCTTTGGAGAAGAGACTGGAAATCAGGTCCTTGCTGGCCTAGCTCCTTCATGGCTGTGTTTATCACGTATTTTTATAACTTGCCTCTCGGGGGAATGCTGTTGCTTCAAGCAGGGCTAGTACGCTTCCAGCTGGGGCATTGTTCTTGTGCCCATTTGCTGTTATTAATTATTCGTTTATTTATTTGGGGGGTTGGAACTACCTGTGAGCCCATCAGGTGTGCGCTCTGCAAGCAGAAGGAGCAGCAACAGCCTCTGCGTCCACCCTAACCACCACGCTGGGTGCCCAGAGGTAGAGGCAAGCTGACCCATGGCTGGCCCTTCTGGGAGAAAGACTTCAAGGGCCTGGGACATGTATGAGGCTTGAACTTGTTTGCTCGCTTGGCAGGCTTGGCCTGCAGTGTTTTTTTGACAGTGGTCGTGCATTTCTCAGCAGCTCTCTTCCCACACATGGGACAATGAGGTGGTCCAAGACACCCTGATGTCTCTCCAGGATCTCTCGTAGGGCCTATGTGGCCACCATCAGGGCTGAAGAGCCACAAGTGCTGCCCTTAGAGCTGTGCTGCTGTTGCATCAATAATCCCAGACAAATTCCTTCAAGGTCTAGCACTAACCCCTTCAACATGAAATTCCATGAGCCCTCAGCCCTGCTGTTTCCTCTGGTGGTAGCCAGTAAGCAGGGAGGTGGCATGGTAGCTTGAGGGTACTTTTTGCCTTGATGCTGGCCACCAAGCCCCAGCAGGCACAAGAAGGAGTGGTTTGCCCACCACACAGCTCAGGAGTGTTCATCCCATGTCCTGCAGAGCCCTGGCACGCAGGGGTTCAGGACAGTAGCTATGGGGAGGCAAACGTCAGCAGTGGGCTTCAGCTTGCTATTATCAGTCCACATATTCATTGGAAAAATCTCTGGAGACTGCAAATCAAAATGATTGGAAACTGCTGGTGCAGGTACTCTGTGAACATGGAGACATTTTGCTATAGAAGCAAAAATCCTATAAAATCCCATAAAATTGTGTGCCTATAGGGTGGTGTTGTTGGTTCCACTCTGTGGAACTTTGTGTTGCTGTGTGTTAGCTTTTTGTTATTGATAGGAAGAAAGTTCTCAACAATTTAATACCCTAAAAAAACATTCCTTCCCTCTTCTCCTCTCTAATTTTTCTTAAACAGACTGTTACAAAATGTGCAGTTTCATGTTTTCCTCTTTTTTATAAAATGCGTCCTTTGCAGCCATGATGTAGTGTTGTTATCATGGGTTTTTGCCACTGTTTGGTGCAGGCCAATTGCCTGGAAATGATTTACTTCATGTGGTCAATATCCTTAAAGGGAATTTCCACAGCCTGATCTTGTAAGACACGTTCCAAGGCTGATACTTCCAGCTGATAGCCAAGATGAAATCCACACTGCTCTCTTGGCTTTCCACACTTCTTGCTTGAATTCCAGAGGTTCAGCTTTCCAACACAAGCATCTCCTTTTTTGGACAGGTGCATATTCCCCAGACACTGTCTCCAGCAGAGACCAATTAGACAGTTCAGTTAGTTTTGGACCCTGCTACGTTTGGCTTCCTCACCATGTCTGGTTTAATAACCTCTCGATTTGAGCCGGAGTCCACTATTTATGCTCACTGCTCCCGACTGCACTTGGTAGCCATGCTCCCATTAGTTTAGCTCAGCTATTCAGATCTAAAAAAAATGTGAGGTGTTCTGAAGGTGGAAAAAACATTTGCAGTTCCAGATTTGTTCCTTCTACTCAGTGTGGGTGTTTTCCACAAGAAGGCAAACATTGCAGTCCATTTTGAAGAAGGATCAATCTCTGGCCACTGCCAGCACTGAGAGGAGACTTTAGCCTTACTCCTTGCAGTAGTGACAATTCCTCCTTCTTTGCAGACTCAGTTTCTCAGTTTTCCAGTCATGCAACTATGTCAGAAAGCGGAGTCAAATCTCTTTTTCCATCATGCGTGTTAGAAACGGGCTTCAGACATCCATCACTCCCATGAGATTCTGTGCAGTGAAATTTCACCTCCTTCAGCAGTAGCTGCTGCTTTTCTTGATGGGCTGGTGCAAGGCAAGCACCAGGCTAGAAGATGAACTCTAAAGCCCTGGGAAGTGCTATTTGCCTCCCTGCAAATTCAGCTTTTGAACACTAATGCATTGCTAATGTATGACAGAAGTCTCGACTGATATCCCCTTTGGTGTCCTCTTGGGGAGAGCCTGTTCCTGCTGTCACTGGTAATCAGCTCTTGTAGTCTAGGGGGTGGGGGCAAGGTGAGCCCTTCCCCTCCCTGTGCTCAGCATGCAACAGGGTGTCTACACTGCGTACTGAGAGCTTGAATCAGACTTTGACCATTGGTAAGGGACCCAATGTCTCTGTCCGCTTCCCAGACCCAGGAACACCTATCAGCTCTATGCCAACCCCACACCAGGGTGAGATCAGAAGCGTTATCCTCCCCCTGTGCTCTGTGAAGGAAAGCTCTCCATGATGGACGGATGGGAGCTGATGCTTTACCAGGTTTCTTCCATCTGGACGTCTGTGGGACCAGGACCTTGAAGTGCCACCTCTGAGTGCAACTTTAATCTCTGTGCTGAGGGAGCTTCTGCATCACCACTGACCCAGTCCATTCTCATGAGCTGCTGGGAGTTAAAATTTCCCAAATGCTTTTGGGTCATGGTGGGTCAATAGCGATGGGGTGCTCTCCCCTTGGTCTGGCTGAGCAGAGGCAGAATATTTCCTTCTGCCTGGTGGTCCTGGAGGGTTTGTAAGTGCTGCAAACAGCATCCTGCCCTGCTGAGCTCCTCTGTTCTTTATCCAGGTGGTCAAGTGCCAGTGCACTTTGAAACACTTTTCCTTTCCTTTTCCCTTCCCCACTTAGGGGAGATGCATATGCGTGTACATACGGTTTCCACCACATCCAACAAAGAGCTTCAGCTCCGAAAGATGCCCTGTTCCTACACATTCCAGGCAAAGGTGGCTGTGTATTTCTACTTAGCTGTGTCTTTGATACCACCAAGGGTAAAGCTGCAAAGCTCAACCTTTGCGGAGAATCCCTAATGCTGGAAACTAAATTTCATTGGTTTTCACAAGATGCCTCACAGATCTTTGTGGGAAACCTCCAGCAGTTGTACTAATTCTATTCAGAGAAGTTTGGCGCTGTTACTTGAGATATGGGCTTAATTTTCCACCTTTTTCTGTGTTCCCACCCTTAGGACATCTTTGATTTTGGCAAGTGCTTCTCTTATTGGTTCCATCACAGATCAAGAGCTAAAATTACATGCTTTTGGAAGATCTCTTTTGACTCCAGAAATATTACTTTGGTGTGAGACTTTAGCTACTGGTCGGGACTTCATCAGAGAGTTAGGAAGGAAAATAGATAATTGGGCATAGTGTTTGTCAGAAAAATAGTCCTATTTTTTCTCACTCTATGTAAGACTGGAAAAAAAAAAAGCCACCACAGATTTCCTATAGAATAATATTCTCAAGTATTTGTTTTGGGGAAAAAAATCAAATTTACAAGACATTTTGTTTAGATAAAAATAAAATGTTAAATTTCAAATTAATCAACTTAATTTTAGCAGCTACACTTAATACAATACAGCAGCAGAAACATCCACTGTTTGCCTAACGTCATGCCTACTGTTTATGTGTATTTCATTATGTTCCATATTTCACTATATTTTCATTTTGTATTTTAAAATAAAGGGTTTGTGATGATTTTTATCTTGTGTAAACATGGTGAGTAGTAACCTAATAACATAATTACTACTGAAATGGGTAATTGGTATGTAACTGGTAATTGGTATCCTAATTGCTTCATTAATAGGGACTTTGTTCATGGGTAATTGGTAAATTTGCCATTTAGCTAAGTGGTACAATGGAATTCCGTAAAGCACCAAAAAAGTGCATTAAGGGGAGGCCAGGCCTCCCCTTCTTTCCGGGGGAGGAGCAGGAGGCTGCTGAGCATGGGCATCCCTGTGAAATGCCCCAGGTGGCACTGAGCCCACCCTCCCACACCCGCAGACACCCGGGGAGCAGTCGCCCCCGGCCGGTGCACTGTGCGTGGGGTGCTGGGCGCAATGGCTACGCACGAGGAAGGTGGGTGGCCCCGGCCCCGGCACCGCAGCCCAAACCGCAGCCTTCAGGGCACTGCCTGGCTGCCAGAGGCAGGTCTCGCTGGTAGGGCAGCAAGGCGAGAGCGGGAGACTCTGGTTCAATGGTGGAAGGATGAGGTAGCGACTGGAGGTGTCTTTTCCCAAATCCCAGACGCACTTGTGAGGCAGGGGCTATGCCCATATATTTTGCACTGTGTGGCTGTGTTAGGGAATGTCAGAAGTCTGAAACTGCAGAAGGAGGAAAGGTCCTGGCCCCAAAGTGCTCACTGGCTGTGTAGGTGAGGGGTGGGAGGGAAAAGAGGCAAAAAGTAGCAGAGCAGACTAAAGGTAGCACAGGTGTTTTTATGTCTTAGCCTACTGCCTTATGTCTGCTGCCCAAGATTTTTAGTAATATTGAGATGCTGGACCCATGGATGGCTGTTTTTAAAGCAGGTTAACAGATGGGTTTCTGCCATATATATGACTGTAATGGAGGAGAATCCGCTTCTCAAATAGTTCCTCTGAAAAGAAGACGAGAGCAGTTCATCCCTCCTGTCTCACTACACATCAGCGGCTAGCATTACCATTAGTATTTTGGTAACCACTTAGGCTCAGACCAATCTGTAGGGGCTGAAGGAGACAGGGCTAGACAGAGCCACAGGCACAGTGATGCCACCTGACAGGCTAAGAGGGACACAGTGTCTTTCTGGGACAGCGCCAAAATACAGTGGAACAGACCTCACCCATGCCTAAAGGCCTCACAAGCAGAAAGGCTGGTTTGTGCCTCCTTCATCCACCTTGACAAGTCCCTTCATTGTCACATGAAAGAAAAAGCAGGCACTAAGCCTATGGCAGCAGGCTTTGTCCCTTAGCATTTGACTTGATGCTGCAAAAATACAAAAGCCTGGAGAGTTAGAGGAACAGTTTCAGGACTGTTCACTGTAGGAAGCCTGAACTGAGGAACATAAAACCTAATTTTCCTGGGCAACCTCTGTTGTACCTACATATATGGTCCAGTTGAGACGAAGATTATGCTTTTGAAACGAATCTCCTGATGGCTGCATCCATTCTTTGGTTCACATCATGGAGCAGTCTCAGAGCATGCAAATCAGCTGGGCACCATGGCCTTCGTCCCCTGGGGATCCTACTGGGGACAGCAGTGAAGAGCTGCTTCTAGCCTCTGGTGACTAGAGTTCGGGCAGGCCTCAGAGGGATGAGGTGGGCAATGTGGGAGAGCTGTCCTTAGCCTGGCATAGCCAGAAGGCCTCAGGGACAAGCCCAGTCAGGGAGAAGAACATGGGGAAGGAGAGGAGAAGCCCTTACCTCACTCCAGTCCATGAGGATCCTGCCCAGATGCTACCACAGTTGCTCCTCTACCCTGTTTCCTACTGGTATCTATTGACAGTCGAAGGTAGTTAAAAAGCAAGAGAAACAAAAGGGACATGCCGTCTTTGTGCCTATCTCAATGGCGGCATGCTCCAACTCATTCACAATTTAGTAAATCCTCTCTGGAGAGGACAGAAGGAAAGGACACCTTCAATTTAGGCAACAAGGGATATGATCTGCAGTTCCAGTGGGTGTCACGGATGGGTTGCTGGTCACAGGCACAAAGGAAAATTATGGAATTAGATTTCTTTACAGGTAGTTGTTTCAACACTTTACATCCAGATTCTGAACAGGTCTCTAAATCAACATATAGGCCTCTGAACATGTGTGCTTTTCAAAAATAATAAGCAACCAATAATTCCAGTAGGACTACTCGTGTCAGCTAATGCTCCTAATATGTGTTTACTAAGGACAAAAGCTAACACTAAAAGAGAAAGGTACATCACAGTGTGAAATACTAATAAAGATGTAACAATATTATTTTGTAGTGTATTCTCATATGCATATGAACTGCAGATTCAAGAGGATTTTTTCATATGTTTACGGTCTGAAGCTGCCATCATCTTGCATCTGACTAACAGTGAAGTCACACAGGCTTCTTTCTGGGGATATACCCTTCATCTATGTTGTGGCTGAACCCAGCAGGCAGCTAAACACCACACAGCCATTCGCTCACTCCCCACCCTAGTGGGATGGGGAAGAAGATTGAAAAGAAAAGTGCAAGAACTTGTGGGTTTAGATAAGGACAGTTTAATAAGAAAGGGGGGGAAAAAAGGAAAGAAAAAAGGAAAAACAAACAAATAATAACAACAAAAAGAATAAACAAAACAAGTGATGTACAACGCTGACAGATGCCCAGCCAGTCCCTGAGCAATGGCAGGCCCCCACCCCAGCATACAGTCCCAAGTTTTACTGTTCAGCATGACGCCACGTGGTATGGGACATCCCTTTGGTCAGGCTGGGTCAGCTGTCCTGGCTGTGTCCCCTCCCAGCTCCTCATGCATCCCCAGCCTCCTCCCTGGCAGGGGAGTATGAGAAGCTGAAAAGACCTTGACTTAGTGCAAGCACTGCTCTGCAACAAGTAAAATGTCAGTGTGTTATCAACATTATTCTCATCCTAAATCCAAAACACAGCACCATACCAGCTACTAGGAAGAAAATTGACTCTATCCCAGTTGAAGCCAGGACAATCTTACATCAAATTTCCAGGCTCCTGATCTCAACGTGATGGTGCTAACATGTTGTGACCCATCACTCATCTGCTTCAGCAAAGACAGCATCTAGACAGCTGAGTTAGACCCCAATGGCCATGTTCCTGCTCACACATATTTTGACTTCACAGAGTTTCCCACTGCTTCAGGGGGAAGGCGGTAAGAGGAGAAACGTTCCAGAGGGGATGACCTGTACCATGGGGTATCTTCATTTGCTGACACCTTTTACTCCCAGCCATATAGGTACAGCTAAGTGCAAGCAACTTAACAGTTTTGCTACTGACAAGATTGTTCCTGTGGTAAATTTCTGTGTGAGCATCAAAGGGAGGAGGAAAGAGAGGTAAGAAACCAGGCAGGTGAAAATAGTCTTCACTTGTGTGTTCAAATAACACCACATGAACAATTTTCTTTTTCCCCCACAATCACTTCCATTTCTCCAAAGGGGTTGCTCACCCTTGGATGGTGTTGGTGTCAGGCTCAACACAGGCCCCTCAGGGGTTCATCTGTAGGCCCAGTACAAAATGGAGAAGTGGATGCACAAAGTGGGAAGCTGAAGGGACTCTCAAATACATATTAGTCCTGAAGCTACGTCACCCATCCTGAAGCTACTTCACCCATCCTGAAGCAATGGTTGAGGCATCATCAATTTCTTCCCCCTCCAAGGCCTGAAACCGGGCAGGCTGAACATGATGGACCTCACACAGGCGGCCGCGGTGTTGGGCTCCAGGCACCCAGCAACCCTCGCATGCAAGACAAGGCAGCACCTTGCTTGCTGCCAGAATCAGGCCTGCCCTGCAGAGAGGCTCATGTGGGCATGCGGAGGTCTGCTTTCCCCTGTATCCAGACACCCAGGGTTCAGCGTCCTCTTCCACCTGGGGGATATCAAGGCCACATCTTCCATAAGGCCACATGCTCAACAGGGAAGGAGAGGAGAGCTGCTGCTGTTGGTCTCAAAGCTCAGGCAGTGGCTTGCTCTCTGTGCTAACTCTAGGCAGCTCCTTTCTCCACATCCTCATCCCTCCAGACCCCTTTCAGAGGTGTCTGGCTCTCTCACACTTATACAGGGCCCAAGGACCCGCCCAGAGCTGCGAGAGAGGAACCATGATGTTCAAGACGAGCAATGTTCTGACGTGAGAAGCTGCTCACCACTAAGTTGCATCCTACTCAGCCTGATGGGACCGTTGATTTCCAAGACGGGTGCCTTTTGATCAGCCACCTGGAAGCCCCCGTGCTGCTGCTGGTTGGGTGTGACACCGCAGGTACCACCAGGGCAACAAGGTTCATTGTGAGCTCGGCGGCTTCCTGCTCCAACTCTCTATGTCTTGAGATGCCTACATGCAGCGCTTCACAAACCCGCTTCTCAGGCATGTAATTCCCAGGGGCTACTTTGCTTCAAAGACACAGTGCTTACTGTATTTAAGAGCTCTGAGGACACTGCAGCTTCATGGTTTTAACACTTTTTTTTTAGGGGACACAGATATTACAGAAAGTTTTATAACAGGAGAAAAATAGCCAAAGAGGCCAGCCTCTGCTGGCCAGTATGGACACTTGTTCATGCTGGCAGCAGCCAAGTGTGGGTGTCTTGGAGGTACAAACTGCTATTAAGAGATGAACTACCCATCCATCAGCAGAATGGTGTCTTTCAGGAGTTGTGTGATTCTCTGACTATGTCCTGTGGGAAATGCATAATTGTGATGAGAGACAAAAGGCAGTCGACATGTGTGGGGGCAAAAGATGGCAAGGAGCAGAAGACAGGAACTCTGCCTCCAGTCCCACCAGTGATCTACACGTCCAGCATTAAGTGTTGCCCTGAGACTGCTAGAGCCAATGGCCACGAGCTTCTTGTTGCACCTTTGTCTTACAACTGTCTCTCTCCAATGGATGTTGCCTGGTCTTCTTTGAAATGTTTTATTATAAACAATAGGAAGGACTTTGTCCTGAGGTCTGTTGAGAGGACCCACTCCTGTAGGTGTATCCTCTTCAGTGACTAGATTATTAAAGAAATAGAGAAGATGACCCCAAACAAATGGAAGCTAGTGATTAAGGAAGTGAAGAAATGGGAAAACTACTACCTTCACACATTTTCTTAAATAGTTCTTCCTACAGTCAGGCCTCAGATGTGTTCTGATAGTGGTTCCAGCTCTGTTGAGCCCTTCCCTTCAAAGAATATAAACAAAAAAAAGCACATATCAATAGTATTAATAAAAACGATGATTTTAAATCTGAATGTTACATTTCAGGTGTATTCCAGGACTAGGCTCATACGTGCTATACATGCACTGAGAAGGGACAGTTAATTTGCCTTATCACAAAAATGGGCCAAAGTATGCCTTAGGCCCAGTTTAGCCTGCCTTCTGGATACGTCTCTCTGTCATGGGAGTCTTGAGACCACACCACAGATGCAAATGTCCTCAATTTTGAGAAAGACTGGGCTGCAAAATGAATTCTGTAGGTCAGGCCCATCTTTGACCCACACAGAAGATCTGCTCCTGAGCAGGGAATATGCTGCCCTGTGACTGATGCCAGAGACCACAGCTTAAGGAAGTCAGAAGAATTTATTGCAGCTTTCCAATAATGTAGGCACTAACATCTGTTATCAGCTCAGTAGTTCATTATGCTTAGTGCCTTGCTTCTAAAAATGCTCTGCAATAAGCATTTCAATGACGGGTAAATCTTTTTTAAAAGGGAAGTTCCTTTCCGAAGCCTAACAATTAGTAGTTGCTTCAGGCTTTAAAGCATGAAGAGTTCAGTCTCTCAGGATAAAATATGGCATTCATCATTGGAGATTTTCCTTATCCATGACATCAACTCACTCTTGTTTGAATCCTGCTGGGCACGGAGATGTAAAGATTTCTCATGGAATTGAGTTCAAAAGATTATTTATGAGTGATGCAAAGTAGTGCTTCTTAACATCAGTTTTAAATGTGTTGCTTTTTAAGTTCATTGAATGCTTTCCTGTTTTTGTAAAATGGCTCCCAATTTACTTTCTCCATGTAGCTCATTACGTTGTATGTGTTTATTACGGACTTTTAAGACAGAAAACTAAAACCATGAAAACATAAAAGAAGTAAGTTATAACATGATTCACAGGTTCACTAAAACAGTTCAATACACTGAGGAAAATCTGTGCAGTTTTTCTACAGTGTGTGGAAACAAAACGAGCATTGTAATTTGGCGTGGAAGAGAGATATCTAAAAAGGGAGTCTCATCTACCTTCAGAAGAATCCACGCATATAATTCTCTAAAACTGAGATATGAATATACAGAGGAAAATAACCATCTTTTCCCAGCTTCATATTCATCAGCAAAAACATCTGCTCATTTTTTATAAATACGGAAGCAGGAGAGAATGGAAAATTAAGTGCTTCAAATGCAGGGCAGAAAGAGTGGGGGGAAAACAGGGAGAGATTGGAGAGGGGCAGGAATATTTCTATCGTCCTGGTATCACGGCCCTGAACATAATTTCATATTGGCTTGAAGCAGGAATTGTGCCACTAAATATCAATGAACATGGAGTGGTGTGAAATCAACATGAGAAAAGCAATAGGTCCAATGCCTCTTTACCACAAGGATGGGCAGTAATTGCACACTAGCTTGGTTTTCTTAAGAAACAAATGATGCACAACTCATTTTCACAATGACTTTGTTTACCTTCATATGATGACACTGCACTATAATATTTGCACAAAGGTGTGGAGAAGTAAAGTGTGCTAACTCCAGCCATTGTCAAATCAGAAAAGAAAAAAAAAAAGAAAAAAGAAAAAAAGACTTCATTGCTCTATTCTGGATTTACATGAGAAAGAGTGAGACCAAACAAGAACAGAGCAGAGTCGCAGACTGCTTCCCCACCGCAGCTCAGCCTTACGGGTCTCTGCTGCCACTGGTTTACACAACTGTGGGTTGAGGGCCACATTGCAACAGCATTGCTGCTAGGGTGTGTCTTCTGCCATCTGTAATTTGCAGTGGACACCGTAGGACCAGGTGCAGAATCACCTGCTTTCCATCCATTTCAGCAACAAGGAAGTACCATGAGGAACCAATTTCTGTCACAGGAATTTGTCAGTCTTTCCTACTTTATATTCTTTGGTCAAATGAGAGTTTGTCAGTCTTTCCTACTTTATATTCTTTGGTCAAATGAGAGTGAAGCCTTCATGGAAACAAGCATGAGGAAAGAAGAAGTGTTTGATGGCACATCTTGCAGAGAGCGAGGGAAAAACATTCTTTCCCTGCCAAGGACCGGGAAGGGTTGGGAAGGCCTCACCAACCACCTTCACTCTTCCCAGCCTTCTCCTGGGAGTCTGAGGACTGGTGAAACTTTTCTACCCAGTCATGTTTAAAGTGAATGGAAACCTGTGGGCAGGAAAAGAACTAAGTTTGAAACCAAATGAACTTTGGTATTTTGTATAAAATCCTCTGAGATGAGTCCTCTTCTTTCTTCCTCTCTCCCCCTTTGCTGCTACATAAGGGTAATTACAACCCATGTTTTCTAAAAAACTTTGTAGTGCCTTGTACTGAAGAAAAATGTTGTGGCTCATGCAGTTCTGACTCAACTGGTAATTTAGGATGACAAGCAATTCCTTTAACACATGACTAAACAATCTAATAGGAGGATGTTACCAAATAGCATGCACCTCTTTCAAGAGCACTTGAAATAGCAAGCATGAGTCTAATATCTTCTTGGTAGGATTTTAAATAGTTATCATTTTATTAGGTAGCTCTTGTAGTGAGGCCCAGTATATTTGACCATTGCAGGATGTCAAAGCAAACATCTTTGTTCCAGCTCCTGACTCTGTGTGACTGAAACGCACCACTAGAATAAAACGATTAAAGTATCTTTGCATAAAGAGGAGAGGCAGATGCAAATGCATATGTTAATGAGGCTGCTATAACAGATGTCCCTCTCTTCTAAGCTAGCTGGAATGCAAATCACCTGAATTTCCATGATGTCTCATTGACTAATTACTTCTAAATGCTTTTCCAAGCCTCATCTTCATGAAAAAAAAAAAAAAAAAATCCTCCCGTCCATGAAGTAGGCCTGTAATGATTGGCTCAACACATTTTTTTCCCTACTTTCAAGTCCACTGTCCTAACAGTGTACTGCAACCCAGAGCGCAGATGGGGCAAATGCACTTGGGCCAAGAGCCTACAGAGGTCCTAGTCAAAGATGTAATGGTGGGACACAAAATGGGACACAAAATTTGAGCTTCAGTGACTTAGCGGGCAGAGTGGTGCACATTTCATGACATGCACGAGAACTGGGAGAAGGCTGACCAGGTACTGGACAGACAACCAACACATCCAAATCCCAGCCTCTTTCTCTGTGAACCTGTTCCTTGAAACCTCCTGCTGCAGAGATCACGTGAAGATAGAAAGGCACAGAGGAAAGAAGGAGGAATACGGGGACAATGTTCCATGCAAGAAATGCAAAAGAAAAAAAACTGCTTTAGAAAACAAATATACGTAAGGGCCAGACTCATTTATATGACTTAAACACCACTTAACTGTCAGTGTCTGACCCTTCTTGTTGGCTAGCTCTAAGCCTCCTCAAATCAATGACTATGCCAGGGGAATATGAGTCACAGCAAATCAAAAGAGCCCTAGGACTGGGAAAGTGCTACACAAACAGAAGATGAGGCATTGGAGAGCAAAACCAACCAAATGAAGAAGTTCGGGAAGACAAAAGGACTAATAAAGAAATGACAGACCATGGGAAAACTCATGCTGTGTTCCTAGTGATCAAAAGAGAGCAGCCACATACATTCTTTGCTCTGTGACAGCCATCTCCAGAGCCTTTGGATAGACTCGAAACAGTCTCCCAGTGAGGCATAGCCTTTGATGCCATTACAGACATTTTCAATAGTTCTTTTATCAGATTCAAAGAGGGAGAAATTGATGCCATATGGAGATACACATGAATACATGCCTAATCACTTATTTGTGCCCAAACAAACTTTTTCTCTACAGGAACATATAAGGAGTCCATCGCTATGGGGATAACTATTCTGGCAGCTATCAGGTATTTCTGTTACAAAGTGGAAAAGAGGCAGCTGGTGCTCTGATTATACCCATGATAGAAGTTTGATTCACACATATGCCAGTCAAGGTCCAGCTGAGTCTAGATGATGTGCTGAGCTTGCTCCAGTAACCAAGATGTACCAGCTCGAATAGCCAAAGCCAAGCTGTATAATGATGTCGGTTGGGTACAAACATACAGCCACCTTTGAGTCCCCAAACCAAGTGGCCACTTACAGCCATCCTATCTCAAAATGGCTTCTGGCACACATCTAAGGGGGAATGTAAACTCAGGTTCCAGAAATTTTACTTAATATGTCTCCACCCACTCATGTGGGTTTTATACTTGCACAGCCGCATTGCTTGGTTTGTTTTCCTTGTGGTCAGGAGCGTGTCTGACATGAGACTGTCACAGGGCAGTCAGGTCCTTCAGGTGAGGTCTGTCAGCTTAACTTGACTTGAAGGACGATGTCAGTAAACAGTTAATACATAGGGAGAGGATGCAGCAAGTAGATTTGTCTTTGGAAGCAATTCTGGGGAGACTGTGGACAACTGGGCCTGTGAAGGCTGAAACAAGAGATGCGTGTCTCAGCTTAGTCTACTGGCTTCTCCCATGATGGAGCTGGAAGGGGTGACACGAGGGCAATTCACAGTGCTCCTCTTTGGCCACAGTGGGTTGAAAGTCAGCAGGTTGGCAGAGATTCTGACTGACCCCACAACCACTGGTCTCCCTCATGCTGGAAGAGCCCTATTCCAGTAGCCATTTCAGGCCTCTCTCTCAGAACTTGTGCCATGTTTACTGTTTTCCTTAAAATTCCAACAGCTAATTTCTTTATTACTGTGCAAGGATTTTGTCTTCTGTTTAAAAAAACATGGCCTTCATGTCAATAGAAGAAAGCCCAAAGATGCAAACACTAAAAGTTTAGATTTATTTTCTCAGCCTTCTTCTACACTTGGCAGTAGTGACAATGACAACATCTAATAAAGATCTGTGCAAGTGAGTGCTGGCTAGGGTTAAGTTGCCCATCTGTACAACATGAGTGCTCTTTTCAAAGAGAGTAATTTTGTGGAACAGGGAGAGAATTCATAGTTCTGTAGGCACAAGAAGAGTGTGACCTAGCTCGCTTTCAGGTTTGGGAACATCTGCAAGGGGATCCTGCATAGATTCCCTGCTGCCTAACAAGCTGCAAATTCATACGCACTGTGCACTTCAAGGCTCTCTCTTCTTGCTCTCTCCTCTCACTTGCAGAAACTCAATCGAATTGAATTCTCTATTCCTCTTTTAAACTTGCCTCGACTAATCATACAGCCCTACTTTCAGGAATAAACCAGGCTTCGAGGTCCCCAGCTGGTTTCTGAACAGGAAACTGAAACAAATCTGAGCTGCTGTCTCCCCCCAGTGTCAGCACATATTCTTGTTCAAGGCTGCCACTGTGATGCCCAAGGGCAAAGAAATCAGCTGTAGCCTACGCAGTGAAAGGAAACAGCTATGTTCTCCTTCCTCGTTGGCCTTTGTAACATATATCAAATATCTGCCCAGATACACGAGAGAAATTGGTTCAGATTTGGGAACAGGTATGATCTCCTTATTTTGGAACCTCCAGATCATCCTGCTATGAGACCCATTACAAGCTCTAGAGGTTGTCTATGCTGTAGTGCTACTCTGAAGTTGAAGAGAAAAAACAGCCAGGTAGGACCAGATTTGAAGTCTTAAACATACAAAGAGGTTTTCTGATCTGGCTGTAGGTGCAAAGAGGTGGTGATGTGGAGGACTTCTGAGGAGATTCCTCGCAGATGCTTTCTGTCCATGTTCAATCCAGGAACAAAAAAAGGGTTCCTTGTGTTAATTTCATTCTTGCACGCGTTTAGCAAGTTATGGCCCCCCAGACTTTAACGCCAGTCTTCAATTCTTTGGGTGCTAAATGGAGCTCAAGCACTTTGATGCTAAATGACTTGCTTTAAAGGGAGATTGTGTACCGTTGATTCTGCTTTTATAGCAGCTGTATTGAAGGGGAGAATACCTCTGCTTTCAGTTAAAAACAAAACAAAACAAAACACATTCTTAGCATTGGTCTAGAAAAATCTACTCTTGGTTGAGATTCTAAACAAAGTCTAGAGTGAGGCCAATATTCAAAGGCAACCATGATTGTATGGAGCCAACATGTTACTTACTTTTGAGGCCAGTGGACACTACACTGGTCTGACAATTTCCTCTTAAGGTTTCAGCGTGCGGCTTAGCTAAACTTCTTGGTGTTTCCCTCAACGAATTCCCTCAAAGCTGTTTAATGGAAGTGGTTAGGAGAGTCTGTTCTCACTGAACACCACAGAGCCATTTAATTAAATTACCATTCAATTCCATGTTTGCATACACAGACAACTGCTGAGACAGTAGAGGAAAACAGCTGATTTACAATGGCACTGAGAACTCCCCAGCCAGCCAGTCCTGACACTGCCATAGGAAAGATGCTGCTCTATCGCAGGAACTGGCTTCTGCAATACTTACGTTGTCCGGTCGCCAAGGTGACTGCGCGAACAGTGAGATTTTAAAAATCACTGCAGTTTGTGGTGAGTAACTCAACCACACTAAGAGCTTTCTGAACACCTCCTGTCAGCTGCACACAGTCAGATAACACCTGTGAAACGGACACTGCAGCAGTACGTGCTTGTGTGACCACACCAGGCACCTCAGCCCGCAGCCACAGGGAGAGGGCAGGAGCGAGCCATCCCAGAGGCCTCCCCCATCCTGCTGGGCTCCCAAGGTTTCTCCAAGGGCCCTCCACCTCTGCTCTTCCCTCCTCTCTACTTTCCACTGTCAGATTTCAGATTCACCTCCACTCCAGAAGATACAAGGATCTGGGAAGTGCTTTATAATGGAAACGTGAAGGTGAACGCACCTGTTGCCACTGCTACATGTGCCTAAAACTTTATTTCTGAGCAAAAAACCTACTCTGTTGATTAACCTACCATGACCAAGTTAGCTTACCCTCCAAGATTTGGTGTTACTGAACATGCAGGAATGGCTAGTAATGGTAATAAAAACTGTATTTCCTAGGCCAAGTAGTAAAATGGAGAGCCATACACAGGTTTCAGACACTATACAAAGCAATATAATATAAGAAACCTCCTAGCATTAAACTTCATCAAAGGTTTTCATACTGGCACTGTGATTTGCATTACTCTAAGGTAAATCCTAGGTATGGAAAGTGGTTTGAAAAAGACCTGCCCTGAAAAGCTCCTGTCTTTGGTTTGTTCATCCAGATTCAATAAAGGGCCCACAAGTCCCAGATTTACAACCCTGCAGGAAGCAGTTGCTCTGATGAAGCTGCACTGAGCCCTCCCCATTCCTTCTGTCTGTCCATGAACCCTTTGCATACCCATTTTGCACTCAGTGTTGTCTCTTTAAAACCAGACTCCTCCTTGCAGCTAATCTTTAAAAACTGCCTCCCCTGCAGCTCTAAACTGTAGCATTTGAGTAAGCAGCAACCAAGGCCATTGCTTATTTTTTTACAAAGGTTTTTTTATTGCATAAATACAGGCTTATTTTGCTGTACGTATAAAAAGTTGAGATACAGTTTAAGTGAATGTTACTCTTGAGGGTTTTATTCCTTTGACACATCCTTCATCTACAGGAAGCCTTCATTCTCCCAGGAAAAGAATCCAAGCAAGCTGCCAAGTGTCAGAAAATTTGCAGGGTGGGGAAAGAGCAGTGAGAACAGCAGGCATGATATGCTAGCAGCACAGGGGCTAAATCTGCCTGCCCATGTGGCACGCTGCAATCGGAGCTAATCACAGCTCCGCAGTGCTGACACGGGAGAACATTTTTAGGGCAGGAGAATTCACTCCTTCTCGCAATCCCATTATAGAAAGACACGCTGACAGTCCTAGAGAGAGCAGAATTTAGGAAAGACTGGGCCTCTGGTGGGCCATACTGGGTCACCACAAGGACTTTGGTCAGAGATGCTTTAATGCCAGTCATTCAACAAGGTCAAAGTCACACGCCAGTCCCAGAGGCCTTGTGGGACGAGCTCCTTACCCTGGTGCAGCAAATCTTTTGGGCTATGCACTCTGCCAGACAGAACTCCCCATGGCGCAATGCTGCACACACAGCACAGTAAGGTCTCCTCATTACAAGTAGCAGGCTTGCTCATTCGCCGGGCAGTATGCCCTCGTGCCCACCCCTCGTTTGTTTAGCACCAAAACTCCATATAACTTACTCTGTCAGACTTACTCAGCAGAAAGTGAAAGAAGTATTCTCACAGCATTTTTCAATGGCTAGCTAAACCAGTTCAAAGTAACAGTTTAAAATGGCACAAGTCTGCCCAGACACGAGTCCTCAAGATGATGTAAACAAGAGACTGAAAAACACCTTTGTATTAGTTGTTTTTTCTATGCGAATGAACCACTCTGTTCCCATGGTTATTTCCAGGCCCGATTTCTAGTCACAATTTCCAGTCTCTGTTGCACGAAATAAAACAGTGATAGGTTTGAAAACCAAAACTAGTAAACATTTCTAAAAACTGAAACTGCCTTCATATGTCAGGTGATGACCTCGAAAGGGGAAAGTAAGTTTTCTAGTTTGATAAAGAGTAACATTATATCAAACTCCCACTGAGTTTACAAAGGACAGGCAGGAATAGAATTCCCATTTTGCTGCAGAACAGAGAAATGTGAAATGAATTTATACAAAAATCATGTACCAAACAAGTCAGGGAATATAATCTTAGCACTAGACCACACTCATTTTGCTAACGGATCTGATCCAATGAGGAAATGATTGCTTAAACTTTGAAAATAGTGGGAAGGAATTCAGCACACCAAAAACGAAACCCCAAAACTTTAGAAATATACTAATGCCCATTTAGCTTTTTTATGCAGAAAGATGTCCATTTTTCTCAGTGAAGTATATACGATGGATGTTCCATTGTATAAACTGCGGCGCTTCTGTTACCTTGGGAAGCTTCATGGCATGAGATTTGGCCCTTTGAGCTGATCTATCAACAACTTGTCATGTATTTAGCTAACACAGAATGGCTGATTTGTTTCTATCTTAACTATGTGACTTAAGACCAAAGGATCTTACTACATCATCCTGTCTGGCATGCCTCTCATGCATCTCTTGCCCCAATTTAACCATCTCTTTACATATCAGGACTTCCTGTGCAATTGGTTGGGCATAAAAATTCAAGGAGATTAAGAGCAGAAAACGAATAGTGCTAAGATCTTCTAAACCACGAACAACGGCTGCCAAGTTGTCTGGTAGTAACTGCATTTCTTACAAAGAATGGGCATGATATAGGTGTGTAAGTACACTGAAGCATCACAGGAGGCAAATATTAGAAGAACTCAGATAACGGTGATAGTTCTAACTGCACAATCCAAATGTATCCAAGCCAAAACGTAATGGGATTAATATAGCAATGCCATTATCAAACACCAGGATGTCAAATGAATTCTATGCTTGAGAGACTCTTCAATCATCCTTCTTCTCTACTTCTCTTTTCAATTTCTCTTCACGTTCCCTCTTCAATTTTTCTTCAATTTTTTTGCTCTGGTACATTTTTACACCAGCAAACGCTAAGCAAAGAATCAATGTTTTAGCTGCCAAAATGTACATCAGCAATGGGAAATTCTCCAAAGCCTGAAATACAAAACAATATATTTAAGCAGTTACTGGAACACTTTTACAATTAAAAATTATTCTACAGGGATGCTATATAGCTTCCTACAGCAATGGCATTATTCAAAGCAATGGTAATGTTTCTCTGTTCATACTTTTTTTCTGTAGGGAATTTTAAACTAGGCAGTTCATCCAGGGGAAAGGACAAAAACAGGTTCACTTTACTCGAGTCTCTATGTGAAACTCTTTGAATAGGTCTTCGTTGCTTTTGTTTTCTTTACAGCAAATGGAATATTGGCAAAACCTGGAGTTGAAAAAGGGAAAGAATTGAGTATCTTAGGATGCTTGTAAAAAGTGAAATGCTTCACAATTCTGGTATGAGTGATGGAACCATGCATCAGCTATCAGATAAGATCCCTGAATACACTTTTGTCCTCCTAGAAATTTTAGTCCATGGGAGTTTTGCAATTAACTTGCCCAGGTCTAAAAGGTATAGGCAAATCCCTTTAAACCACAGAACAAGTAAAAAGGGCACAGCCTCCAATGATTCAGTTTCAGGAGTTTTTAATGCTTGGAACGAATGAAATTGCACAATGTATGTTATAAAAGCATGCTACTGTAAGTGCGTATGGAGTGGAAAATAAAATGCAAATGGTAACACTGCGAACTCAGAATACAAATACAATGACAACTGCACAGACACTCAGTGAAAGACGTCAATTCCAGAAGGATATTGAAGGTATATGAACTTCCCAGCACACTGTTCCAAAGAGCCACCCGGCCAGCAGAATCGGTCCAGCCTTTCAGTGCTGCACAGTCGGTTCACAGTGTAAGCCCTTCCTTAGCAAGCCTTCCTGTACACCCCTGTAGCCTTAGAAGGCCTTCCAACACCTCACAAAGCTGTTCGGCCATTGTCAAACTACTGAATTTTAAAAAGCCTTGCATCCAAACTCCATTAGCATGTGCCCTTAAAGTCTGCAAATGAGAGGCTCAAGTGGGCTCTTATAATGCTTATCAATGCAAGAGGCACGTTACCTTTGACATCAGGCCACTCCACTCTACTTTTGCAAAAAACATTATTCTTAGTGGCAATCTCTTTAAACAATAGCTCTGCAACACCAGAGAGGCAGAGCCAAGGCTCATGGTCAGCACTGCTTTTATGACAAATGGTCTAATTGAACATGGTAAAATTGGCAGCGCGTGAGGTACTTGCTCAAACACTTCTTATGTGCCTTACATGCATACCCTGCAGAGTGCTTATGGCCCCAATGCACTAAAAGATACAGTGCAGAAATCACCCCCCAGTAAAAAAGGAGCTGAGGAAAGAACAGCCTGAGAAAAGCCTAGAAAGAGGAAAGCCAGGAGGAGCACAGCTTGCCTACAAGCACTGTGCTCAGGTCCCAGGTGTGAGGCCCCAGACTGCAAGTATGTATGGCAAGAAAGGACACCAATATCGAGCCCTCTGACCCTGAGGTGCAGAGAGCGTGGTGGTTAAGCCACCTTCACCTAGGCAAGGGAAGCACCTTTAAACACAAGACCAACCACATCTTAAATCCATTTCCTTGAAAGAGCAGAAGTTCACTGCTTTATGAATGCGAAACATCCTCACCTTCCAGTTAAACACCACCATCTTGGCTATGGGTCGATACTGCCTGTCCCACAGCAGGCTGCATCCAGCACCGACGAGCGTCACACTTCTAAAGGCACAGACCAGGGCAGAAGCATCTTGAAGAAACAGAAATTAAAAAAGAATCAGCCCATCTGCTTCCACTCGGCATGTCCACCCTGCACCTCTCTGGGGGACTCATCTGCTGCGCAACTCCTGGAAGGATATCTGTGCCACACGGCTTGGGAATGACCTTTGTGGACCTTTTTGGAGCTGAGTGACAGGAGCAACGTCTGTGTGGGGTACTGCTGAAGGACAGGGGTTTGACAGGCCTCGGGCAGGTGCCACACTTGCGCAGAGGGTAGGCTGTGTTTCTACTGCGCACAGCACATCCCAGCAGCTGCCCGACCGAAAACACAATGCTGGCTGCTTTCAAAGCTTGGCATGTGCGAACATCAAGCCGCCTCACTGATGTCTGAGATGTAGCGGACAGAAGCGTACCCAGAAGACCTGTCTTGCGGTTTTTAAGCCCATCTGCCCTGTTTGAAGCCTGAATGCCTAATGGATCCCAGTACATAGTATCATTTAGCAGTTCTCTCTCATTTGCTAATAATTTTTCTGTATAGCCCGTAACAACACCTAAGTGAACCAACCAGTCGGCAGACCTCTCAGGTGGTCAGCAGCCCTTTGGCTGCTGAACTTTGCGACTGAGAAATGCCCGAGGGGATCCCAAAGGCTGCAGTAGACAGCTGCAATGTTGCCCTCTGGTCTCTGCTGCTGCTCCAGCAGTGATGACACCATTTCAGCCGCTGGATTTTAAATTAAGTGTGCTTCCCTGCCTGAACACCTCAAGGGATTTCCTGTATGTGTAACAACACAGTCACTGTTGGAAAGCAGGAGGAAGGCCTACAGTTTAGCCCAAACCTCTACTGGCAGCTGGGCTGAACAAATCACCACCGCGCCACAACTGCTGCTTCTGACACATCTCATGAACGGGAGTCAAGTAAATGTTCTTGCAGCTCCTGTGCTGCTCAGATAGCTTCCCCACAGGTACCCTTACTTCACCAGCTAGTGATATCCCCTTCTCCCCTCTTCCCCTCACCCTGCAGAGTCTGCCCTGGAAGCATCGCCACAGAGGGACACCACGGGGGACCCCAAGCAGAGGTGGGGAGGGTCTGTCAGAACGGACTCACCCCATGCATAGGCGTGCTCTCACTGAGCTCCTGCACTTCACTCCTGGCCAGCGCCCAGGCTGGGAACTGTGTTTTCCTTTTCCCCACTAGTCCCACTTCAGTCACTTAGCTCAAGAAACACGTTTTCACAGAGACCCATTTAGCAAGAAGTGTAAGTCGTGACATGTGACCACAAAGAGCAACAGACTGCCTGTGGAGGGAAAGGAGGAGGAAACACCTCCTAGGGCTTGTCAAGCACCGCATGCAGACATCAGTGAACACAGGACACACATCCCTGGCCCAAGCTTCCTGTCTCCTAGCACAGCTACTGCACCTGCCCTGAGATCACAGCAGCAAGGCTCTTCTCCTGCACAAGGTCATCCTTAGCTGCTGCACCGCTCAGGGAGCAGAGGGAAGCTCTTGCGTCTATCCATAGGCCCATCCACGCAAAGAAGCCCTGAGAGGAGCATTCCCAAGCTTGGAGGTGATAGCCCATCTCACACCACATGGCTCAGCACACATCATGGAGTGTTCCAGGATGATATCCCACCAGGGCAGATTCAAGTGAGGAGTATCAGAAGCTGTGAGAGAAGACACTGTTACCAAGATCTAATTATGCCTAAGCAGCTGCGTGGTCAACTTATTTGTCATTCGGTGTTTACTGTGTTGATCCTGAGCTGTGCAGCTCCCTTCTCCCATTGATAAAATGTCAGGGTAGCTGTGAAATAACATGTCAGCAGTGTTTCACCTCCAAAAAAAAAAAGCTTTAAAACCTCTGATGTTTCCTCCAGAATTTCAATGGCCATTAAAATTTAAAGTCCCCTGCCAAATGGTCACAGCCAAAATCACCCATCAGAGCAGAATCTGATTCTCAGGGCATGGTCCAGATTGCCACATGCTTCCCAAGGAAGCCCAAGGTATACACGCCTGGCCTGATGTGAAGGGACTGAACTGCCCAACTGGCGCGTCCTCATCTCAAAATCCTGACTTGGGTGGGGGCTTCATCATCAGCCACAGTCTCCACTCTTCTCCTAAATTACTCTAAATTCTGTGCTTCAGTTGGAATCAATTTTGCAACATGTTGTAAAGAGGCATGAATTCAGCCATTCAAACAAACACTAGCATCTGGCATATGACGCTGAAAATGGAGTTTTAGTGATTTTTACGTACAGAAAAAGTTTTAGACTCAGCAAATGTTATGCGAGCCCATCTGCGAGGTCTGATTGCAGGGTACTGTCCCACTAGCGAGAAGCCGTGTACAATGTGCATCACAGTGTGCACTCCTGCGAATGCTTCTTTGCAAGTTGATTATCTAAACATGCAGCACAACACTTCTTTAATATTTTTGCTCTACTGAGACGCAAGCCTGAATCCGCCTGAATCGTGTATCCACTAGGAGTAGCTGCACTGAAGTCACAAAGCAAGGGAAGTAAAGAAATTCTCCCTTTGTTCTGAACTGTGGTGTTTTAGTCCAAAATGCTTCCTGTGGGAAGCTTCTGATGGTCTGTCTTTACAGTGTCTTGTGCAGTTGGAACTGAGCGGGGAAGCCACCAGTCTCTCCCTGCTGCATTCCCACATCCTGTGTCACCAGCCTCCACTGGTCAAGCACTTCTCCCCATTTCACCTCTTGACTCTTCTGGTCTCCACCTTGATCCAGACTTTATTAAATATAGCTGAAACCCCAAAACAGAAAAAAAGTGGGTGGAGCTGGGACATGGGGTGGGGAGAAGAAAGTGGGAAAAGGAGAGAAAATGGCAGGATTCACTTCACATTCGGAAAAACGTTTGTTAGCACTGACGTCGTCAATTGAGAAGTAAAAGGCTCAGACACTGTACTTTCAAGGTTGTGATATCTTAAAAGCAAGCAGGCAAATAAACAGCTGAAGTTTCATGTTTGCCTTTTCAGAGGCAGATAAGGCAAAGAGTTCAGAACACATCTACAGTCAGGCATTGTTCGTTCCCCAAGAAAATACAAGCTCCCTTAACAAACACAGCACTACTGGGAACAGAGAGCAGGCCCCACGGAAGGTCACTACTACCTTCACTCACAAGCAAGGAGGTCTCGTGCCAAGCCATGTGAGAAAGAAACAGGAGCACTAGGCTCTGCCTGAAGTCCTGCCAGAGACTTCATAACCTATCCATCACATACTCACACACTCCTTGCAGCGCAAGGATAAAATGACATCACTCTCACACGTGTCTGTGGCCGTCTTCACCGTGATTGCTCCTCACTGTCACTAGCCTATTCACACTCAGACCTCTGCGCAGCAGATCAAACTACTGCAGACAGGAAAGGGAAGAGGGAGTCTGCCTGTGCCACACACCTGCACTGTACTGGCAATCCTCCGTTAGCCCCAAATGCTGTGATGTCTGCTGGGTCCAGAGCCGGCGGATAGGGTCACCAATGTGGCACTAGAGGCTCGTGTCCTCAGCAGGGCTAATGAGGTCCCAGCAAGGGCTGCACCAATTCCCTGAGCTAGCTGTTAGCTGATGCCAGCCCCAGGATCTCTGCCCAACGCTCTTGTGCAACACAGACCACCCTGGACAGACTGACTTGGGCCCCAGTCAGATGGGAAGTCTGTGGTGGAGCACAGAATTGAATCCAGGTCTCTCAGCCACTGAATTATAGCTCCACTCCACCACAGCAACCACATCACAGGCCAGCCACTCACGCCATTGTTTTCTCAAGCAGCGGCAGAACATCAACTGGCCTGCATGCTCCAGAAAACTTCTACACAGGCATCCGGGGGCTCACAATCCCACTTGAGTTGTCTTGGCTGCATGTCTCACTCAGCCCACCAGTAACTCCATCTTCTCAATAGAATGGGACTTGAGATATTCCTGTGTTTACTGGGGATTTCTGAGCACCTCCTTCTTCTCCACTTTGTGAAAAGCTAAAAAAGTCACTAGCTGGAAGGCCTTGGAAAGCAGTGAGCTACTAAGGTAATTGATACATTTAACATGAAGTGATGAATGAATACTCCCTGAGCTAGAAAAGGGGTTTCATTACACCTGTCTCTTGTCGCTGCTTTCTTTAACGCATATTTTTCAGGAAACAAAATGCTCGCTTCCCACCTTCAGGACAGCCACTGGAGGATCCGCCTCTACACTTGACCTGCTGCGTCATGCATCAGGCTTAGCATCCGAAAGACAGAACCAAGCCTCCTCCTCAAAAAAAAAAGGAGACTTCTGGGTAGAGGGAAAACACAGTAATATGGCACAGCCCAAAGGCTACAGAGAAACACAGTGGAAGCAAGTGTGAGCCAGAGCTGCTGCACTAAGAATCCATCACAAACCTGCGTACATTTACAGCCTGCATGAGTACATAGGTCAAGACATCACTCTGTAAAAAGACTTGGGTAATCACTCAGTTTATACCACTGTCACTAATATGGTATTTCCTCAACTAACAACAACTCTAGGAACACCAAAAACTTAAAGCCATGTAAGACCTGCACACCTGAAGAAGCTGAAATGAAAATCTTAATAATTCCTCTGGCAGCTCCTCACATGCTCCAAACGCTGTAAAGTAAGCACAGAGCAAACAGGAGGTGTCAATGACGGCACCCGGATAAAAATCAAATCGAACCAACACTCAAAAACGTCAGGGGCACATCAGCCTGCTCCACCTTGGGTCACCGGCCATCACTTCAGCCGTGTCCCAGGGCCCTCGCTTGCTGCCACCGCCTGGCCTCCCTCCGCACACAGCTCTGCCCCGCGCCACGCACTGCAGCCAAAGCGATTTTTTCAACAAACGATAACTTCCGATCCCTCTTTGCTCTACTGGTTTGCTTCGGTTTTCTTTAAGAGAACAGCAGACTCTGGCAGATTCGCGGGCGGTCAAACACATCCTCAGACGACCGCGCATGGCACCCCGCGGCAACACTCCGGGAGACAACGCGATGGCTCCCGCCAGTGGCTTACGGCCACCACGGACGGCTCCAGCCGCCTTACAGACCGCGCACTCCCTCCTCAGACGCGGCCGCAGGGCACGACCTACACCCACAGCCAGCCTCGCTCCCCGGGGCCGGCGAGGGGCCCGGGCCGGGGAGGGCGGCGGGCGGGCGGCGCGGGGAGGGCAGGGCGGCNGGGCGGCTCGCCTCGGAGCGAGGGGCCGGCTCTCCCGGCGGCGGAGTGCGCCGGGCCGCGCCGATCGCCTGTTGGTCGCTGGGCGAACAATGCCGGGTGTTTAGGATGTGTAATTTGTTAGGAAACAGCGAGCTCCTCAAGTCCTGCAAGTCCCTGTGGAATAAAGCTTTGCCTTCGTTTTCTTAAGAGCTGTTCTTCACAACGGCTTCACTGCAGCAGTGGCGGGGGGGCGTGCTCGGGGCNGCTGGCTGCATCTCTTAGAGGAACATCCGAGCTAAAGCGATGCCCGCTTGTCCCAAGGGCAGAGCCAGCGCAGGTTCCTGTCCCCAGTTTTGCTGCGCCGTGTCACGGCCGTCTGCAAGCAGCCAGGAGCGGGGCCCGGCCAGCAGAGGCGACTGTTGCCGATGGGGAGCGGGGCCTGGGCAGGTGTAGCTGTTGCCAAAAATGTTGGCGCACCTGGACAGTTTCTCCGCGGGCATCCCTGCTGCTGTACCCTGCCAAAAGCTGCTCTCTTTCCCCGACTGCAGCGTGGCTGTAGTGTTGGGCCAAGATGGCCACCAGGGTCCCAACACGTACTTGGTGGGCAGGATAACTGCGCCCTTCCAGCCTGCAGGCTGCAAGGGTAAGTGGTAAGGAAAGTGCTTCCACCCGGAGATGGGGCACAGCCATAAGGAGAGCTGCAGGGCTGACAGACACCCACTGGTCACCCAGGGGAGTCAGGAGGAAAGGGGGCATGCTTGGTGGAGAGAGACTCACCAGAAGTCCACACTAGGACCTGACAAGCCTTCACTAGCACTCATGGTCCGAGATAATTCAAAGACTTGTTATTATGCCAGCAAAAGGCACATCTGGAGCATGATAACAGCTCTTGTGCCAAATCTCAAGACCAGTCTCCAAAACAAGCCAAAGCTTCCCAACAAAAGAAGCCCGTTTCTTTTGCATTTCTTCTTAGTTTGAGCAAAGCAAAATTGTCAGGAGTGCAGTGGCAGACATGGCTGAAGCATTTCAGCCAAAACTTTCTAAAAACTAACAACAAGCTCACACAATAAACAGCCAGCATGGGAACTTTAAGCTTAAGCGGTTTAAGTCTGGCAACATGAATAGGAGCTGAACCCAGAGCCCTACAAAAAGAAACATGTTTTAATACTAGAAGTGTTACCATCTCAGCTTCTAATTATTCCCTGAGAGATAGCATTAGCTATGTGGTACTTTAGCCGCACAGAAAAAGATAAACCATCTTAAGAATCCATTTCCCAGCCAGTGCAAACCAGTAACCAACATGGGAAACCCTCAGCAAGGACAGCAATGGGACGGCCTTGATAGCTGGGCATAGAAATCCCTCCTCTGAAAGCCACATAGCAGAAGCCCAGTGTTTTGCACTGAGCCTTGGCTAATGGGAATACAACCAATGCCTCCATCACCCAGCTTGCATCCCAGATCGACAAATCACTCTGGAGAGCTGAGGAGCAGCAGAAGAGACAGCTGGGCCAGCTATGGACTTGAAGAAAGATGGTGAACCTCTAGAAGCTGCCCTGGACAGCCAGAACATGCTCCTACATGAGACTGCTAGTCTAGCGTCACTTTTGCTGTAAAAGGGGCCTCCTCAGAAGGCCATGAATCAATCTTTGCAGCCAATGAATAACAAAATCAAAATAGGAGCCAGATCATTAAAATAACTGGCTTGAATGTATGTGGATATAGGTTACCTCCTGTTATGCACACCATAACATATTGTTCAATGAATAGATGGAGGTTTTGGTATTTTATTGTACAGTTTCGTGTTATTTTTAAGATGGGCTTAAGTCATACATGTTGGATCTAAATCAGCACTTTTGACCACTTGAAAATTCGTACAGTTATTTTGTAGACTGTTATTCAGTAATCCAGATGTGCTTCTGGGTTTCAAAAAATGCTAAAAAATTCAAGTTATTCTTTCTCATGGCTTTATTTTCCTGATGAACAGAATATCAAAGCAAAGCACAATTATGCATTTTTCTTGGGTGCTCCCCAGAGCAGCTCTGCCAAAGTTCTCACAGGAAACAGTTATGTTGATTTCCTCAGCAGTCTGTTCCAGCTTGACCTGTGTTAATCTAATGAACAGTTTCACAGCTATTTGTAATTCCAGTGAGTTCCCTACATGTGGCTTCATGATTTCTTCATTGCTGATGTTTCCAGATGTCAAGGTGATCCAGGGCTTGTTTTGTCCCTTGCACCAAAGTTTTCATGGATCACACACTTGAGGTCTTCCCGATTCAGAACCTGGCTTTTATACTTCTCACCCCAGTCCTCAACGATGTACTGATGATAAGGGTCATTGGAGTGTTCTCGCCTCTTTGATTTCACAGTACTCACCAAGATCGCCACAATAATAAAGGAGAACATCCCAATCATCACCATCAAATAAAGAATAACATAGTCAAAGTTCTCAGCATCAACCTTGGCTTGCAGTTCATCTGCTGCTTCCGTCATGTTTTTCCTCCAGCCGTTCATGTAAGTGAGAAAAGTTTCCTTGAAAATATCTTCCACCGCCCAAGTGAAGTTTCGCATTTCAGCCATCCTTCCAAGTTACGGCTACTAAAGACAACACGATATTTATTTTAATCAAATATCTATACTATAGCAATTACACTGGTTTGTTTTGTCTGCATTACGTAAATTAAATAATAACACCTGCCACTTGCTGGTGAAAATGTAGTACCAGTTTTAGACCAGCTGAGGATACCTGAGTGGTTCAATATGTTCAAAGACCCAAGGAGGTCTTACTCCTTACTCAGGTCATTTTCAGTCTGTGGGAAGCCAAAGGTGCCTTGGTGAAGTCCAGTGAGCGTGGACCAACGTCACCCACATTACAGGGGTCCAGGCACACTGACTTCCCTACTGAGGTGAAATGCTAAGTGAAGAAAATACATTTAATCCAGGAAAAGACAAGATACAGATCGGGTCTTCTAAGGGGCAGCACAGTGCCACTCCAAGCAGTTGCCCAGGATCTCTCCACAAAGGGATGTGGCTTTCCCCGTTCCCTGTTTGGTCTCACATGTTAAATCTGGTGTGAAGGCTGATGTACCCATGCAAGCACAAATGAGTCCTTGGGAGCATAATCACCAGACAGCTGACTCCTAAATGGCGGCCTGGTAGACAAAGGAGGGACAAGGAGGCAGAGCCCCCATACGTGGAATAACACCATTGTGCCACGAAGGAGAAGGAGTAGTGCTGCAAAGCCACGTCTGTTCTGCCCCTGTCCCAGCACCCCCAAGCTTGCCGCAGTCTGACCCAGCTGCTGCTAAGAAAGCCGTGAATCAGATCTCCATCCCACAGGAGACATCCCCCTCCTGCACAGGGGCAAGACCGGCCTGGTTTGTGTGGACACGGTGCAGATCCCCCCACACCAGAGCCTGTTGGGTCTTTGACTAAGGATGGATTTCAGTGTTGCTAGCAGAGGTGGAAAGAGTGAGAGAAGGACATAGCTGAGGCTCCCAGGCCATTGATCCCTGAGCAGAGCAATGGGGTGGGGAGACACCTCCTCAGCAACTGATTACTTGTCAGCTCAAATAGTCACTCTGTGCTGATCCATCCGGCCCCACTCACACTGAGCTAGGTCCAGGGCAGAAACTCTCACATACCAACTCCAGTGAAGGAGCTCTCAAGGAACTCTGAGAAAAGCCACTGTCCTTTTCTGCTTTTCCTACATAAATAGGCGGGTGTGATTGGATTGCCCCCTACTAGCCAGCAAAAGCAAAGGGTTTGGTGTAGCATTTCAGTCTGATGCTCCTGTATAACACCTGTCTTTCACTTCTTCAAGCCAGCCAAGCCCTACGTGAGGCAAAGCTTCCACAAGAAGTCTCTCAGTCTCAGTGCAGTCTTCAAGCGATGGTGAGCTTACTACACCCTGTGGTAAGGGGTGATGAATTTTCATCACTAATAAGAAATTGTGGCGTCTTTCCAACTTGAGTTCAGCAATCTACCTTCCTCAGCTTCTTGGACTAGCCTTGCAATATCAGCATGCACAGAACAGGCATGCACATGGAGAAGGACGCAGGATATATGCATGTATATCTCTGTACAATTGCACACACACACAAACATACAGGATAGAGGCAATCTAATGAAAGTAAGCAAGCTATAAGAAAATCCAAATCAAAACTGTCTTGAAACTTTTTTTTGTGCAAGATCTCTGCTCATTCAGAACAAAAATTACTGTGCTTTTTCAATAGGAAATAAAGAATTACCAACAGAAACTTACCCTTCCTGTGTCCTTTGCTAATGAGGTTCACGGTAACAATCAGGATATTAAAACTCCACTGGGTAATCTTGTGATACTCTCAAAAAGAATAGAGGTATCTTAAACTTTAAGTAGCCTCCAGCCTGCCACAAGGCTTTAAGCACTTGCCTGTGAAGTAAGTGCTTTGTACTGCACACTTTATGTTTATATTAAATTAAATGCTAAATCTAATCTCACCTGGAAAGTCAAATATTGGCTGACAGCTTGCATCAGTCATCCTGTCAGATGCTGAGTACTACTCTTTATGCTTATTACTGCAATTTCATATATTGTAAAAGAGCACTGTCGTGCTTTCTAGGGGTAAACATCTCTAGGGGTTTATGGCTTGGTCTTTTTTGACCCAAACAGAAGAACAGTAAAGATGTGCTCTACAAAATAATAGTAATAATAGTAATTCCCTTGGCTGATATGGTCACGAGAGACTGAGCACTCAGCAGGTGCTGTAAAAGGCCTGTCAGGCTGTTAGCACCCAAGGGGAAGAATTTAGTACTCCTTCACTTCCACTGGTAGGTCAGCCATATGGGTCTTTTATCTCTTTGTCTGTTCTCTTTCTCCTTCCTTTGTTTCACGTTTCCTCTGTCCTTTGCCATAAGCAAAGAACATAGCCTTCTGCTCCCCTTCACCTGGATTCCCCACATGGTTTGCTTTTCCTGTTCTTTCACCAGGAACATGTTTGTCAGTGACCAACCCCTCCATGAAGCCTATGCTGTGAGAAGCAGGTCCACAAACACAGCCAGGACCAGCCTCTCTGAGCTCTGCTTTTCATATAACTCCCTCATGATCTGGAGCAGGAAAGGACAAAAACCGGTATTTAAAACAAACAAAAAAAAAAAGAGCAGAATTAATTAATTTTGATTTTATTTCTCAGCAAATATGCTGGCACCTAACTGAAAGGCACTGAATCACACCTTAGAAACAGCAGCGTGCTCAATGCAATGAGACAACTTCTGTTTTAGTCAGCAGTGGTTCCTGGCTATGCTGGGGACATTTGACAGAGGGGGATTAGGGTGGAGATGCAGACATTCACAAAGTGCTCCACAGGCACATGGGCAGGGACAGACTCTTTGTAAAAAATGTCTTCATTTTACAGGTAGACCTGCCTAAGCAATTTGCAGAGAAAACAGTTTCACAGGTAGCTCTGCTTTGAGGAAGATAAAGCAAATGTGGACTACCACTGAATCAACAGCATACATCAGAAAAAGGGAGATATGGTCTTGGTACTGAAAAGTGTTAATCTCTGAGGAAGCCCCGCTAGTGCTGCTGACATCGTCATGGTTACTGCTATCATTTCTTCTGGATGATTTTCTGTGCGCAAACACCTCCCAGCATGGGGGCGAGCTGCTGGCAGCGTTTCCTCTCTGATCACCTGCTTCTCTCTGGCAGTTGCCCACATGCCCTTGGCAAGGGCCCTCTAAGTCAAGGTAGCTGGCAAGCTGCTTCTGTTTGCTTTGGTGAAATCTGTTAGCCAGAGGGACCGCTGCAAGTCCTGCCTCCTGCGTTATGCAGCTGGAGACGCACCCTGCTTGGTCCTGGCTGTTTGAAGGCAGTAGGAGCCACCAGCACGCTGTCAGAGGAGCTCCCAAAATGCAGGGCTGTGAGCTGGGCAATGGGAATGAGAGTGGAGCCACAGCCCTGGAGGTTAGGCTGCAAGCAGAGTAGCTTGGGAACTGCTACCCTGGGCTGCCAATAACCAGGTGAAAGGATTTATCACTTCTTCAACCAACCTCTTCTGATGTCTGGCCCTGGCCAGTCCTGTTTGGCCAATATTTGCAGGCATACACTCACACATGCACACAGACATACATACATATATAAAAGTTGCATACATTGGCAAGCAAACATGAAGTTTAACTGCCTGCTGTGTTCTCAACCAAGCAAGAAGAGTCTTTGAATAATTGTATTCTGCTGTGTGTCCCCCTGAAGGTCACATTTGCTCAGGGTTTGTTTAGTCTCTACAATGAGGTGATCAAGGATAGCAGCATGAAACTTTAAAAAGAAAGAGGGGCAGCCAAATGTCTTGATGAAGAAAGACAACTGCTTTAATATTGGTCTTTATTTGGGACAGCTGTAACCAAATGTTTCTGTTCTCAATGGAGAGAGGTGGGAACAGCTGGTTGAGCCTCCTGTGTCCACCCCAAGAATGGCTAGGTCATGGCAATCATGTAAGGTCCTTGATAACTGGAAAAAGGCAAATGCCATCTTTATTCTTGAGAAGGTCCACAATGACCCAGGGAGCTGCAGGATGCGCAGCCACACCTCAGACTCTGGAAGGATTGAGGGGCAAAATCTTTTTGGAAGCTATTATCAGGCAAGTGAAGAGCAAAAGATGATTGGGAATAACCAGTGTTGATTTGCCAAGGGCAATGTGTGCCTGACCAAGCTGATTGTTTTCTATTACAAGGTGACGGGAGGACGGTTTCAGTGGATGAAGGCAGAGTGGTGGTACTTGTTTACCATCTGTAGGATTGGAATGGGATGCTCAATTTTCTCTGTTTCCTATAGAAAATAAGATTAACAGAAGATTATTAATAGTGACCTTTGTCCCACAGACTGGAACATTTCCCTTCACAGGAGCTTCCAGTATACTCCGGCACTTTTTTGACAGTTCTCCACCAGTTGTTTCCCTGTATTCTTTAAAATAAACAGACAAACTTTACACTTTAGTTTAAATCAGTAGGTGATATATTTATACACAGATTTTACCTCTCTTTTCTTCCTTTCCTTTCCTTGCCTTTCCTTGCCTTTTCTTGCCTTGTCATTCCTTGCCTTTCCTTTCCTTGCCTTACCTTGCCTTGCTTTGCCTTGCCTTGCCTTGAAAGGAAATCTGTAATTCATGAATTATAAGGGTCCTTACTTAAGATCATGAATTATATAGGCTTAATTCTTAGAAACAGAGGAGTATAGCTGTTAAGCATTGTTATTGGAGAGGTATGAGTATCCTCTAATACTTATCTGTGCAATTTTCCTTCAGTATTTCTTCTGTTCTGGCTAAATCATAAGAGCGTACGATTCACCGTGCCGCTCAGACCTCAAACCTTTGCATATGCAGCCTTAACCCACAGTCTTTTCAGCCTTTAACTACCAATATGTTATACTGCTAACTACTGATATGTAAAGTGCTGATAGCATTTAATTAGTTTCCCCACTGCTTCGAACTTTTTACCTTCCTGATACCCCTCCTAGATTCCTTCTGTTACTTACACATTTGCTTAAGAGAACGTTAGTGAAATCAGCAATTCTGTCCCTAGGTCTGGCTGCTTCTTTTCAAGTTGTTGTCCTTCAGAGGATCACCCAGTAAAACAAAGAGACCTACCAATGCCATTAGGTTATTATAGTTTGTCTTTAACTGTGACTGCCAAAGCCTTTCCTCTTAAGATTACTCAAGATTACATCTATTACTTACATTTGAACTATTTTTTTACGTTGATTTTTCTTTATAATCCATTTTTTTACTACATCTTGGGACATTTTCCAGCTCTTCTGGTTTCTCATAACAGTGTTGGCAATTAAAGATGCTGCCTCTTTACCTTACTTCTTGTTTTGCATCTGTTCTTCTAAGTTTCTTACCTATTTCTTATGTACTTGTGAGGAGCCTCTGCAGTGGGCCAGCATGTGCAAGCTACCACCTCTTCAGGAGTTTTGACTTCCACCTCAAACAAAATTTAACTCTTCTGCCTCTGTTTGCCATTCCCGTAAGCAACTCATTATCACTTCATTTTCTTTCTGCATTCACTCCATGCATGGTGGATGCTATTTTCTTGCCCAGCGTCAGGGAGTTAGGATTTGTACATCTTTTCATCCAAAGAATATGGTTTTCAGCAGAACTAGGAGTTTTAATATCTTACCCTGTATAGGTTGGATTTTCTTTTTAAGTGAGGAAATCCTTTTGCAATTGTTTGTTTCTTATGTAAGTGTTCTTCCATCACTCAGGAAGCAATGTCTGCAGTTTTCATACTTAGCCTATTTTCTTGGGCCTTTGTTTGCTCTAGGGCAAATACATTGACTGGTTCAACAATTGTGTTATTCTGCTTTTCTCTGAGACCTTAAGACTTAGTTCTTTGTTATACCTGTTATAACACTTTGGGTACATTTGAAAAAGTATTAACCCTCATCCCTTCACACAGGATTTCTGTCCCTGTCAGTTCAGCAGAGAGGCAGCCCTTTTTCTTGAAACCCTTGGTCAGACTCAAGGTAGTTTACAAGCTGGCCAAAGGTTCAAACCCCAGCCATGCTGAAGTTTAAGAGTAAAGGTTATCACAGAATCACAGAATGGCTGAGGTCACCTTGTCCAACCCCTTGATCAAGCAGGGACACCTAGAGCAGGCTGCCCAGGGCCATGTCCAAGTGGCTTTTGGAGATCCTCAAGCGGGGAGACCCCACAACCTCTCTGGGCAGCCTGTGCCAGTGCTCGGTCACCCACACAGTAGAAAAGTGCTTCCTGATGTTCAGACAGAGCCTCCTGTGTCCCATTTTGTGCCCATTGCCTCTTGTCCTGGCACTGGGCACCACTGAAAAGGGCCTGGCTCTGTCTTCGCTGCACCCTCCCTTCAGGTATTTTTACACATTATACCAGTTGCAGCAAGCAAGTAACAGGCTTCTGCTTGAGAGGTAAAAATTCAGTTTCAGATATTCACCCACTCACACATGTACAACCAATTATCTGCTGCCTGTTTGCATTCACAATTTAAGCTGTTTTTTCACCTCTGACAACCAGCAGCATCAAGGAATAGTGGTTACTGGTTTTAAGTCCAGCTGGCAGAGAATTACCAGCAGCATTCCTCAGCAATGGATACTGTAGTCATTTTTTTTTGATGGCTTCCTTCATGATGTGGGCAATGGGACAGAGTGCTCCCCCACCACATGTGTGCCAGCTGAGGGAAACGGCCAATCTGCTGGAACGTTGGCTGCTCTTCAGAGGGATCTTGACAGGCTGGTGACATGGGCTGACAGAAACGTCATGAAGTTCAACAGACAAATGCTCCTGGAGAGCTAGAACCCCATGCTCCAATGTACAGTCTGGGGGCCAACAGCTGGTGAGCAGCTTTGCAGAAAAGGAGCTGGGGGTCCTTGTGGACAACAAATAAGTCAGCAGTGTGTCCTTGCAGCAAAGAAGGCTGTCAGCAACCTGGGCTGCGTTTAGGCAGACTGTTGCCAGCAGGTTGAGGGAGGCCATCCTTCCTCTCTACTCAGCCCTGGTAAGACACAACTGGAGTGCTGGCTCCAGTGCTGGGCTCCCCAGTACAAGAGAGACAGGGACATACTGGAGCGAGTCCCATGAAGGGCCACGAAGATGGTTAAGGGCTTGGAGCATCTGACATACAAGGAGAGGCTGTGAAAGCTGGGTCTGTTCAGCCTGGAAATGAGCAAGGCTCAGGTGGATCTTATCAATGTGTATAAGTATGTGACAGGAGGGTATAAATATTTGACAGGAGAAAAGGCAATGAGCACAAACCAAAATATAGGGAATTCCATTAGAAATAAGAAAAAAACTTTTTACTGTGATGGTGAGTGAATGCTACCACAGGTTGCCTAGAAAGGCTGTGGGATCTCCATCCCTGGAGATACTCAAAACCTGACTGGACATGGCCCTGAGCAACCTGCTGTAGCTGACCCTGCTTTGAGCAGGGATTTGAACTCAGTAGGTCCCAGAGATTCTCTCCTGCCTCAACCATGCTGTGATTCTGTGCACCAAATTTTGGGCAATCCATTCATGCACATGTACAGAGGGGCGTGGAGTAATAACAGCTGAACCTGACCCGAAGGTTTTGGAGCCAAGTTTTACACACAGTCCATTATTAAGAGAGGACTGTTGACTTGGTCACTTTGGGCTTTAGATGACCCCAAAATGTTTGTAAATGGTAAAAAACTATCACTGAATATATGAGTAACTCTGTGTCTAAAGATCACTCCCTCTTCACATCAGAGACCTACGTCAAGGTGCACTATCCTTAGTGCCTTGTATAGAAACAATGAGAACAGTGCAGGCATTGGAGAGGACCACCTGGAATGGTCCTTTGTGACTGAAGAAAAGTAAGTCTAGCAAACTAACATTTTCCAGTCATAACTGAAGTGAGAGGAAAAGTTTTCAGAAGGAAAGAGAATTTTAAACGAATTTTGTTATGCGGTACAAGCATAAGCAAGGCTGTGAGGAAAACCCTTTGTGTCTGTGAGATAACAGCGTATCTCATCAGGATGCATTCAACAACGAGGGACTCAAGCCTAAGCAGTTTCTCCAACCCTGAAAGCTTAAAAAACCAACCAGGCAGAATAAGCCGGGTCCTGAATGCTGTCTGTGTCTGGTGCGGGACTACAGAGCAACTGAGATACAGGCACCTTCCACCCTGCCAAGAAATGCACTGCTTCCCTCAGCCCAAGCTGCAGGGATGGAGAAATCATGGCCAAGCAGAGACTGCAATCATTCAGCTTTGTTGCTATGGTTTTACATGTTGCTATTCCAAAAGCTTTAGAGGATAAATAAGGGTGTAGCCTGCACATAGCGTTTAAATGAAAAAGCAAACACCAATATTTCACCCTGTCCAATGCTTAGCTTCTAGTGACTTCAGGAGATTCACTCCTCAGCCTCTTTGAGGTCACCCTTCTGAAAGCAGGATGGAAAATAAACACCTTTCCAAACAGTGACCACCTGGACAGCTTTTGCCCCCCTCAAAATGGAGGCAAGATAGCTCTGAGAGAAGAGTAGTCCAATATGCGGCAGGGCAGCTGCTAAATTCAAAGTGCTCCTCGCAATTCCTCATCGGCATACCCACCTTAGCCCTGGAGAGTGCAAGCTGCTAAGTGACCACCACTCCCAGCACAGGCAATGGGAATGGCACCTCCATGCACCATGGGCCAACTGCACAGCAGCCGGAGCCTTGCCAGGAGGCTCTGGTGGGGTCAGAAGAGAGATCACAACCTGCTGCTCTCAGGGTACTTGCCTGGGTGTCCCTCTTGCCACAGAAGGCTAAATGAACTTTTGGGTGATGCAGGATAGCCATCTTTATGTTGTTATAGCTGACTGATGTCAAGAGTGTGCTTCAGCCTTGAGTTTGATGACACCAGTGTAGAGTCACAGCTGAGAAGTGGATCAGGACAGAGGTGCACGGGTGCTTTGACCAGCTTTGGTACCAGCTCTCCCATGGGCTGCCCCTCCAGCATGGCCCAGGTTACAAGTGGGCTGGTTCTGTACTCCTGGCTCAAGTGAAGTCCACAGAAGTTAGAGGGGAATTTGGACAGAACAGAGAAAAGAGAGTCTGAACTGGAGATGGAGTTACTGCCAATACCCACTTTTGCAGGGCTTGATGCTGTTAACTCACATGTCTACAGACTTACAGACTCGTTGCTGAAAAGTGGCACATATGAGTGAATCATCTGTTTTCATAACTCCTCAGCAAAACAAACGGTCTGATTCACGCGGTCAGGAGAGTTCAACCATTTCTCCAGGAGGGTTGCTGGGATTCCTTAGCAGGAATGCATTTCAGGACACATTTTAAAATGATGCTATTCAGAAGGGAGAGGACTGAAGTCAGGGATTAAATTTGAGCCTCCCTCGTGGTCTCTGAAAAATTGCAAGACACTTTGGGGCCCCTCAAGCCCTGCTGGAAGCATTTCCTTGCATTACCAAGCACTGCAGATCCCGACAGCAGATCTGTTGTATGTCCAGTGGACATATCTGCACAGGCAGCTTCACCTCTAGAACTATAAGTCATGCTTTAAACCAGCTTGCATCCATGTGTAAAAGACTCTGCCTTGCCTCACACTTGATCTCGCCCCGACCAGACACATTTAGCCAGTGATCAGGACCTGCCTCATACACGAACATGAAATGCTGCTGCTCAGGACTGGCTCCCTGTGGAAGTCCGTCAGGTCGCTAGGTACTGCTGCCCCGTTCCTCGGAGGCTGTGAGAGGAAGCACTTTCAGAGCAGCATGCCTTCCCAGTGGGTACCCTCAGGAGCCGGCGACTGGCAGAAGATGAGAATTAAAGTGTTTGCCCAATAACATGCCTGTTTATCCTCCATCTAGAGCCCAGCACAATACTTTATTCAATGCAGGAGAAGAACAAAGCTCAACTCACTGCTTCATCCACGTCTGTGCAGATGCATCCCTCAGTGCAAGCTCAGCTTCCAATGCACTTCCAGGAACGCACCGGGGCCTCGTCCCACCCAGGCTCCCAGAGGGTGAGCACAGCTGGTCTGCTGCAGCTGCTGCTGGCCCTGGGTCTCACACCCAAGGAAGGCTAAAGAAGAGATCTGAGGGCTTTCCTTCCTGTCCCATGGCACTTGAGCAGCTTTGTTATTGGCAGGGTCCAAGCAGCAGCAACCTGCACCAAGTACCTGCACCACATTATCCTGCACAGACGGGAGGAGGAGAGCAGCCAGCGCAGGTCACACCAGTACGCGCTGCTGTCATCACATGGTTACTGCAGCTGGGTGCAGCTTGCTGACGAGCTCAGTATTTTGCAGAAATGTCAAGTTAGATCTAGAGCTACTGTATATTTTGGGTTTATTGGCACTCCACTATTGCATATTAAAAAAAGTGCTGTGTATTTTTCCCAACCTGTTGCCCATCGGTTATACTTGGGACTTTAATAAAGCTCTGTGATCATGGAACCAGTTGATACTGCTTACGCAGTGGTAATGAAAGGGGAAGCAAAGGCCAAGCCATGAAATTTTACTGAAATAGAACAACAGTGAGCACCCTACACAACTCCATGTAATGGTATCATCTCCTGAGCCCAACTCCACTTTAAGAGAAAGGTACATTAAACTGGTATTTATTTTTGCAGAAAAATCTGTGTTTTACACACAACAGTCCAAAGAGGTCATTGAGGCCAAAACATATTTCGAGGCCCCACATCACCCCAAGAGCTCTAAAAAGTAAAGACAAGTGATTGTTGCAAGTCCAGTGACAGGGAAGGAAAACAAGTGAGTCAGCACATGAGGTAAGAAATAATTGCTCATTTAACCTGGTGCATGTTGCACACACATAGGCACGTTTCTTGTTTCCTCAGCCTTCCTTGACCTTGGGCCCATTTGCTTACATGGCTGCAATCCAGCTGTGCAAACTGGCCGTGCAATCTGCCACCTTCAGCTCCAACTCCAAGCAAAAGCCCTTGCCACCAGTGCAGCAAGCAGAGGCCACCCGCACGCACATGCCTGCACCGTGCTGGCATCCAAGCGCTTCTACTGGCTGCGTAGCGTTGCCTGCACCGTCCCCGCCAGCCGGCTGCACTGTCACACCGCAGCCACAGGATGGGCAGAGATGTCCTGCGCTGGCTGGGTGTGCAGGGCAGGGCTCCCGGGAAGGTGGTGGGCAGGGGGATGTGGCACCCCGAGCACCTTGTGCTAGGCCACGTCTTCATACTGAGAACATCTGGAGTGCTGAGTCCTGTTCTGGGGTCCTCAGTACAGGAGGGACATGGGCATGCTGGAGAGAGTCCAGTGAAGGGCCACAAAGATGATGAAGGGACTGGAGCATCTCTCCTATGAGGAAAGGCTGAGAGAGCTGGGACTGGTCAGCCTGGAGAAGAGGAGGCTCGCAGGATCTCATCAATGTCCACAAATACCTGAAAGGAGGGTGCAGAGAGGACAGAGCCAGCCTCTGTTCAGTGGTGCCCAGTGCCAGGACAAGAGGCAATGGGCACAAACTGGATTACAGGAGGCTCCAGCTGAACCTCAGGAAGCAATTCTCTGCTGAGCAGGTGACAGAGCACTGGCACAGGTTGCTCAGAGGGGTGGTGGAGTCTCCATCCTTGGAGATCTCCAAAAGCCATCTGGACATGGTCCTGAACAACCTGTTCTAGGTGTCCCTGCTTGAACAGGGGGTTTGGACCAGATGACCTCCAGAGGTCTCTTCCAGCCCCAGCCATGCTGTGATTCTGTGCTTTTGTGGGACGCCTGAGCCCCCACAACGGCTCCTGGGCCCAACAGCTACATCACCACTGCCTTAGGGGTAAGGACAAGCTTGCAGCTGCCCTGTGTAACCTCAGTGTCGAAATATGTGACATCTGGTTGCTCCCCATCCTCTCCATGGAACTGGTTTCACCTGTTTTAGTCACCAATTTCACTCATCTGCTTTCAATTTAGGGTTCACCTCTCACTGGGAGCTGCACACACACACCCTGTGAGGCCTTATCTTGTTGCTGTGGAGCCATCATCAAGAGCCTCCTTACCTCCCAGGCAGGCCCTTCAGTAGCTTTCCTACAGCAGAAAGCGCAGTTGATCGGCGCGTGCCCAGCAGCTCCTCCGGTCAGAGGTGCTCCAGCGGCTGCCCAGTGCAAGGACACCCGTGCCCAGGGCAGCCCAAGCTGTGCAAACACCGGCTCTGCCAGCAGCCGTCCCCTGGGTGACCACACAGGGCTTGGTCCTCAGCCAGTGCTTTTGAGAAGCCATGAAAGCGTGGTTTCAGACACACCGTGTGCTGCATAACTCCATGAGCGCTCCAGGGATAAAGGAGCGCAGCCGCTATAGGAATGGCAGCGGCCTCGTCCCAGCTTTCTGAAATCAGCTGGAGCCTTTCCCTTGGCATTAATCTCTCTTTAGGAAAGCAGGTAGGGTGCAGTTAAGTGCAGCCTAGTTGGAACCGGCTCTTACATACATGCCTAACTTTAAGCCCATTCTGCTGCTCTGGATGAAGAAAATTTCCTGAATCAGAGCCTTCACCAGGAGCTGGAGTGGGTCCAAAAGAAGGTTATTCTGGGTGAGCTGCCTGAGGGATTTCAGCAGATAATTTTGTGTGTCCATGTAGCAACCTACCTGGAGAACGGGAGAGTAATCTTTTAATTGGATTCCACCTGATTAATTGCCCTCTTGTTTCTGCTAATATCCAGTGCTCTAGAAACCATATTCTAGCATCTCCATCAAAGGCTACGGTAAAAGCTACAATAAAGGGCCATGAAATGTTGCTTCATTTTAGATTTCAAAAATACTGTGACTATGGTGTCCAGAAAAATCTGCTGAAATCATTGTGGCATGGTATGTACATTTATCCCATCAAAATAATGAAATGTCTTTTCATCCTGCTTTCTTTTAGTTTTGGGCATATATAGCATGCGTTTCCTCAGAGTGCTTTCTTCAAGAAGGCTGAGTTTAGCATTTCCATTGATGAGTTTCACTCACCCTTTCTGAGATGGGAGAAAGAGGAGAAATCACCATTTTTGTAAAAATTCCATCACTTTTAAAATAAATCATATTTTTCACGGTACCCGAGAATGTCTGCAGACCTGCATTACTGGAGCATGCATACCTTTTTCAGTGTGTAAGCGTGTGATTGCTTTGGTTAAGGTAAGAATGTGTTCACACATTTCCATCTCATGTTGATACCTTACCCTGCTTTTGCCTTGACCCAGGTAATTCAGAGGTCCCATCTTCTCACTGGGGCAACCACAGTCCTCATGCTGGTATCTCCTGGATGAGGATGAACCTGCACACAGCAGCATGGAAGGCACCAGGGCACAGCAGCCACTGTGCAAACTGCCAAGGACAGGTTTGGATCTCAATACCGTGAGATCTCTAGGGTAAGGAGTAGCTCCATACCCCAGCCCAAAGTGTTGAATCAAACTCCTGTTTTATGCTCTTCTGCAGTGAGGGCCATACGTCATGCACTTGCGGTGCATGCAGAGATTTACCTTTACCATCACTCCTTCTCCATCACCAGAGCTAGCTACAAGCTCAGTGTTAACTGCAACCCTCCAGCCCAAAAGCAGCACCATACTGGCTTAACCTGAGCTTGTACCCTGTTGTGTGCAACAATGCACTTGGAACATGCAGTGGCATGTGAACTATGGGACTAGATGTATCGGCCACCGAGGTATCTGTATGCTGGAGGAGAGGAGTCTTAAGGTGACAATGCATTGTCTAACTCAGTGGGGTCCTTGATCTTCATTTTAAAGTACTTATTGCTATTGTAATAGCAGAAAAAAAAAGAAAAGAAAAGAAAAGAAAAAGCAGAACAAGGTTCCTAATGCAAATTTCAGATAAAAGTTGGCAGTTTCATCCCACAAAGACTAGAGAGAATAGTCTAGAGTCAAGTGGGTGTTTATTTGTCTGCTTACCACCTCCTCATCTGCTCAAGATTCTTTTAGAGCTGATGATCTTCAGCTTATTGTCCTGGAGAGCTGGGAATCAGTAGACTGCAAGGGACAGGCTGCCTGCCTGGTTTTGTGCATACATGTCTCCACTGAAGTTAGCATGAAAGGCATGCCAAGTTAAAAAAAAAAAAAAAAAACCATCACTCACCTCTGTCTCTCCTACCACTGATGTTCTGCAGCCTGGTGTTACATCTGCTAAACAAGGACCGTTTATGGGATACTTTTACAAATTGTAACTGGCTGTTTAATCAAAGGCCCTTTAAAGAAAAGCAGCATTGGAGGCAAAGGAAGAGCAGACAGAAAAGAGTACACAGGAACTATCCCAAATATAGAATCCATATGATATAATAGCAAATGTTTTACCATGTAATGCATCATTTACAATAATGATGTGAGGAAACTGTCTTTCAATGGTCATGAAAGAAAACAATTCTCAGGCAGAAGCACCATCTGCTGGTGGACACCAATTTTATTACTTCACTTAGGAAGTTTACAGTGAAACAAGATTAAGCAACCACCTCAGCGACTGTTAGAGGTGCTTAGAAGGCATCTTTGAGACCGTAATCCAAGTCCTAAATGTGATATTTACCCACTTCTCACATTAAATCCCTCCTGGTACTGTGTTTCTCCAGCCCCTAGCTGAGAAGCTCCACAAGCAGATATTTGCTTTGACAGAAGAAAAGGTTTCTTACATTTAGAAAAGGATCAGGCTTTCAGCCTCCTCCCACTTAAGTCAATATGACAACTTTCACTGCCTCCCAAGTACCACAAGTGTTTCTTCAGTGACACCAAGAGACACTTCCTAACCTTGGGCTATGAAGGCTGTATATCCCCCATCTGTCTATGACGGTTTTTTCAACAAATGGAAATTGCTCTCTGCCCAGAAACATGGAGTAAGGGCAATGTACCCTGCAAGCTATCACAGAATCACAGAATGGGCAGGGTTGGAAGGGACCTCTGAAGATCACCTAGTCCAACCCCCCTGCTGAGCAGGATCACCTAGAGCACGTTGCGCAGGATGGCATCCAGGCGGGCTTTGAATATCTCCAGAGAAGGAGACTCCACAACCTCTCTGGTCAAGAAAAGGTTAAGATACAGGACTGAAAGAGTGACTACATTTCACCCAATGGATACACTGAATGATTAAAAATTTCCTTGCACTTCAATCCAAAGGAAAGGTGAAAAATACTGTGCTATATGTTACACAGGAAATGGTTAATAAGCTTACAGAGCCACTATTTTGAGTTAGTTTCCCACATTCCTTCATTAAAAATTTACTCCAGTGACATAATTCAGGAGCATTGCTTCACATGGATACAGATCTGACCTTTCTGACCTCAATTCCCTGAACTCAGGCAGGGTTCAAACTATGAATCCAGACCTAGATTCAAATGCTGCGGACCATTCATACATCTGTACATCTGCATAAGAAGCTAAACTTCAACCGTACGTATTCCTCAGTGTTGATACTTTTATATTTGACCTGAGATCTCAGTGCTGCATCCTGAGCTCACCTCTGAACCTAGTCTTCAGTGAAAAACGGAGGGGTTCCTTACAGCCAACTACTCCTTCTCCAGAAAGACCCTGAACATTCAAGATCCAAATGTAATAATGTATATGGATTGGCTGAAGAAAATAGTCTTGACTCAGAGGGGTTCCTATCTCTGGGATTTAATTTTGCCAACCCACACTCAGAATGATCATCTTCTGCACAATTAAAGTAAAAATACAGTTTCCATAGCTTGAGGCTCACCTACAGCAAGTTCATTTTCTTGGAAGAGAAGTCTCCAACGTCTCAGCAAAGAGACCTTTTCTTAAAACTGATCTGTAAAACTTGATTTTTTTCTGCTTTCTCTACTCAGATTTTAGTTTTGATAAGTTTTGATAAGTAAACCTTCCACTCATTGCTGAGAATTATCCTAAAGCTAACACACCAGTGAAGTGCTCCAGAATGGGTTGAAGAAAGTGGTGTATCAGCTGTGTGCCCACTTATCAGGAGGACTGAACCTGTCGCTTACATTTCTTACTTCAAAGGCTCCATATCAGACTGCATTTGGCACACATCTCAAAGCCATGTGCCTGACTTGGAACTCTGGCTAAACATCATCACAGAAGACAAGAACACCGATTAGATACAGAAATATCTGGGTCTTTGGAGTGCCTGCCAGTGAAGCAAAACTGGATTTAATCTTTTCCAGAGATATGTTTTTCCATAAATCAGAACAATGGGATGTCCCTTCCTTTTCCTCTTGGAGCACATGGAACACCACAGATGATGCAGGTCCCTCCAACCCCAGCTGGCATCGTTGCTCTAAATACCATTTCCTATTTGAATGGCCAACTACATTCTTATTAAAGTAGGAAAATGTTTATCTTTCTCTTTAGATATCAGGCCAGTAGCAAAATCCAGGGTCAGCATTCCATGGTGACCCAAAATGGGTTCCTCCTATTTCTTTCTGTATGCAGCTGAAAACTGTGAGACAAAGGAGCAGGCCATGGAGAAACGGCCATGAAGAAATGGCCCCAGAGGAAAAAGTAATGCTCTACCATGATTAAGCTACAGGCATTTTGCTTATTTTTCTTGCACTGATAGATACACTCCTGTCTGGAAGTCTCAAAGTTGCTTTAACCATGAGACCAGCTCAGTCTTATAGCGAACGCTCATTTTGCTGGAATATTTTGACAAACTCAATGTATTTTAAAGCTCTATCTTTTTAGAAGATATTTGCTGAAAATACAGATACAGTTTTGCTTATGTAACTCTAAACAATCTGGAAGCTTCCAGACGCACTGCATGTGGTGTGAGATTTTCTTTAACAAGTTGGAACTTTGAAGGGAGCTTTATCTCACCAGGCGGGAACAGCATGAGCCGTACCCTGCAGCATCTCATAGCCGATAGGAGCCTTAGAAAGGGTGAGAACATTATTTCTGAAGGACACAAACACATATCACCCAGAGACAGAGCCTGGCTACCAGCATGGAGCTGCCTCTAGGTATGCCATCCCAGGAGGTCCACATTTGCAGGACTGCACTCAGTGCTCTCTCTTGCTGTCTGTGGGACTTTAGCTGGTAACAGGAACACCATGGACCTGAGTGGCTCAAATGAAAGCATTAATTTGCTAACTCATTTCAGGAAAGGAACTGAAAGCATAGACCTTCAAGGAAAATGAGGTGTGTAATAACTATAATCAATAGGAGCTAGGAACCCCAATTACTTTGAGAAACTGAGTGAGTGGTTTGTCCAGTCACAGAGTGACTCTGATGGGACAGGAGGCTGAGCCTAGGTCTTCTCAGCTGTAGCTGTCTGTGCTCACCCACTGATCCCCCATAACTTTGCTGTAGAGACAGATTTATGAACCCCATCCTCCACATAGCATGCATCAAAGTTCTCATTCTTACATAATGCCCTACCTTATGCCTAATATCCATCCTACCTGGATGATGAAAGTCTACTGGAGAGACCCCACAAATCTGGCAGTGTCCTAGATTCAACCTTGCTTTTTTAAACGAGGATCCCTGTTATTAATTCATAGGTAAGCGATATTTTTAATTGATCATTAATTCATCATAGGTGGCTGAAGCTCACTTCGTAAGATGAGTAAGGACCAAAGGCTCATCTGAACAGCCCTGAACTTTGTGGAACTGGAGATCTGGAGATCAGATACTGTGTCAGGAATCATTAATAATGGATTGAAACCAACTCTCCCATTTAACAGGAGGAATTCAGGAGCTCAGAGCCATCTTTGCAATAGAACCTGGTCCTGATTCGTATCACTGTGTACCTGAGCTCGTACTAGGTTAACTAGAATCCCAGAACAATGTCCCTGGTAAATTTTATGGCCTCATCAACTGTAATCAGGGAAACAATCTCAAATTCATATGGAAAATAGGGTCTAGAATCACAGCATGTACAGCATCACAACGACAAGTAGGCAGAACACAGCAATCCCCTTTCACAGAGATTTTTTTTTTATTATGAAATCCAGTTGTCTTCCACCCCAGATAGAACTCAAACATTTCATCTTCCTCTTGGAAAGGGAATGGAGTCTCAGATTGGTGGGCAGGGACGGGGAGGACGAAGTACAGGTGCAGTCTGCATGATGCCTGGACTCCTGAGGAGTTGTGAGATGGGTCTGTCAAAATCTCATCCAAACCTAAAACCCTTAAGTTTTGACAAGCTGGTGAGTTCCTTGTTTTGTTGCTGTTTCTTCAGCCAGCTGTCATGGTGATGGACCCGGCCCACAGAGACGGTGCTAACAAAACACTGCCATTGTATTCTGGAGAGCACTGCGTGCTCCAGCACGGCACTCTCCCTCTGCTGCTACTACCAGCTGCTGCAAGAGGTTTGACAGGAGCTCCTGGGTGCACATATGAACAAGTTCAGAGAGAGGCTGATCCAGAGGTTAGCGCATGGACATCAGAACCATGTCCCTCCTCAGGACTCACTCTGATTCAGAAATCAGGACAGTGGCACCCACAGTAGATAAGAACAGGTCTGGGCTTGTCCCATTTTTTGGTAATGAAGAATTATTTGCCCACACAGTAGCTCATGAGCAACCCTCTGGCTAGATGATAAACCATAGGGAGTGCAGGATCAGTTGTCCAACTTCAGATTTGGGGTATATATTACGTATAAGTTACCTATTGAAGATGGGGCCTGAATCTACGAGAGGCTGCAGAGGAAGTTCCTGTTGAAGGGTAGCTGCAGATGGAAAGCATGGTGAGGACACTGGAGGGTATGAAAGGGGCCAGCTTGCATGGGAATAACTCCGCCAGTTACGTTAGTGCTCACAGAGAGACACTTACATATGTGGGGTTACTGTGGAGGCAAACCCCAAGCCAAGGAGCCAGGCAGAAGGAGGCATGCTTTACGCTGGCTGAGATGCACTTAGCCTTTCCTCCGAGTCTGGCTGAGAAGACCCAGGAATGAAAGATCATCAGGAATCAAAGTGCAGAAAACTGAATCAATATTCTTCCTGTTTGTAACTTGGTCAGCTTCAAAGTCTGGCCGCTCGAAAGGCTGGAGCCGATGGCTGGATAACCCTACGAGTTGGCACTTCTATTTACTCGTCTTCGGTGAGCCGCAGATCCACCCTCGCTCTCGCACTCTGCCTGCACATGGACAGCGAAGGAGAAAACCAGAGGCTCAGCTCATGCCCGTCAGGTGCCGTTTCCGGGAGTGACCACACCGTGTCCCCACAGAGCTGCACTTCCATCCCTCCATCTACCAGCAGAAAGGCTTCCAAGCGGTAGCTCATCTGCATGCCCATAAATATACCCCCCTCCAGCGCTGCTGTAACCCCTACTTATATGGTTAGAGCCGGCAGGAAAATAGTTCTGACCTTCAATTGCTACCAGTCCACTCAGTCCAGGCCCGGTGAGGCGAGTACGGATAGTCATAAAAAAAACCAACAACATGTAAAGGTCAAAATTCAAGGTCTGCTGCTCATTACTAAGAAATAGCACCAGAAACCCTCCTCGTTTGCATAAAACATTTCGTGCTGAGATCTGAAACGTCCTGAAAACAAAGGTAAGCACCACTAGCCCCATTTCACAGATGGAAAAGCGAGCCGATTGCCAAGACCACACAGCAGGCGCGCAGCAGACCTGAACCAGATTAAGCTCCTGGCTGTCTAGTATCGCCCCATTGGACCACACTCCCAAGCCTGTGTGATAAGGAGACAATGTGGGGTTTTGTTTTCCCTCTGCCCTTAAACATGATGTCTCCCTGGGTAAGGGATCAGAGCGAAGCAATGCCCACCCTGCCTCCAAGCTGTGCCTGTCCTGCCCTGTTCACTGCCCCTGCAGGGTGGGAGTGAGCAACCTCCCTGGCCACCTGGTGCACATGTGAAGCAACGTACCTGAGAGCACCCCAGAACATACAGGAGCGGCCATTTCAGAAGCACCCAGTCCATTACAGCAACTTTTAGGACACCTCCATATTGTCTGCATGATCGACTATGCACATGGCAACAACACACCTTGAACACCAGAGTCTGGCCGTCGTATATCCGAAAGGGCGGAGCAATGTGGGCCATGACACCTTATGTCCCTCCCTTGCCCTTTCACACACAGCGTGCCTCTTCAAAAGTTGGGCACTGCAGGTAGGACATGGGGTCTTCTCATCCGCAGCCAGGCATGCCAACCACCTGACACCCAAGGGTGGGAGCACTAGGGCCAGATGAAGCCCATATCATCTTGCTAAATAGGGAAGAGGGGTTCGGAGAAAGGGAGGAAGAAATATATGCAGGGCCATGGTTTCACAGTGAGGACCAGCAATAGCCATGGAATGCGCAGAGATCCCTGGCCAGACTGGCCACTGTGAGAAAGGCAAATTAGAGAGCAGTGCTGGGCAAAGGAGAAAAAGTTGAAGGACACCTTCGAAGTCAAGAGCAGGAGCAACTGTTTGAGATAGGGAAATATACTTCTGCCTTGAGTATGAAGACTTTCAGGAAGCTCACAGACAGGAAGGCCCTTGGAAAAGAGAAGGATAACTGCTCACCAGCCAGCAGGTTGCAGCAAATTTGAAGGAAAATTCACAGCTCTGAGAGCGGCATGTCAGCACATCCCTGTGACAGTCGGCCTCATCTTGCCACGGGTACACCACCAGCTAGCAATAGTCACTCTGTGGCTAGGACCATCATTTCCTGGCAGCAAGATGTTTGCCCCTCGGACCAGACCACCAGCCCTATCTCAGCAAGGTGCCCATGCCATGGCTCCACTTACCAAGGTCACACCACCAGCTCTTCCATCATCATTCCATTCCATTTAGCATCAAGGATTCTTCTGTTAAGGAGTCACTAGATGATGCTGCCATCTTTGTTGCTGTAAAATAGCTTGCTGGGAATTCCCCTGTTTCCCAGGATGACCCCCCAAGATATGACCTAAGCAGCAAAAGATGGGAACCAGTGAGTCTGATTTTGAGCAATGTAATTTTATGTTAATGGATCATGGTGGAGGAGCCCAATGGAGAACCATGGGACACAGCCCCACAGCACTAGTTGCAGAAGTGGAAAGCCAGAGGATAAGCTCCTAGGATCAGATCCAAACACAAATGTTCACTCTCTCCATTAACACATAGGCCTTCAGCTTAGAGGCATAGCAAAACATGGACTCCTGCCCTGCACATGCCATCCTAATGGAAAAGACTGTCTTACTCAGGAAAATCTCAGCTGCCCTACCTACTTCACCTGGTGCAAGCAAGTTGCTTCATACGGTTTTACCCCAAATGGCACAACCTGCTCACTGTGGGCGATGTATGTCCATCCAGGCCTGAATTGCAGAGAAACCCTGCACCCTGCCTTCCACAGCTGACCACCAGGAAAAAGCTTGACCACCAGAAGCTTTACACAGGCCATGGAGTGCATTGGGGAGAGCAAGTGGTTCTGAGGTGAAGAGGTACCTCACGCAGCAGCAGAGTCTACACAGTGACTATGTGAGGCTGGAGGAGTGATATCACAGAAAATGCCTGCACTGCTGTTGAATAGCAGCACTAGAAGTCCTTCTCAGTGGAGATCAAAGTACTGGACACCAGCTACCAAGGTCAGTGGGATTTCTTCTTTGAGGTCATCCTGCTCCTGGACGGATCAGCATATTTCTGCTTGGGTCAGGTCACTCCATCACCATGCTCCTTGAGGCTCCATGTGTATGGCTTCAGCTATTCAGCCAGGGAAGGTGGTAAGAGGCTCAGCCCTATGTCCTCAGCATCAAGGCTGAGCCCTTAAGCCAGAGGCAATCAGGCCATCAGGGTCAGGGAACTCCTTGAACTGGAGTCAGAAGGGCTCCGTGCTCCATGAGGGCCCTGGGGCTCTGTTTCAGCTCCGTTGTTTTATGGTTGTCTTGATTTCTATCATTTTTAGGGAACGATGCCTCACGTACCTTCTTTTACAGGCTCTGATACTACACTCTGTTTAACAAGTAAAAGGGCAAATACTCCTTAGCCCAGAGTTGCTGCCATGAGCAGAGGGTTTTTAGGCCTAGCTTTTATTTTGTATAAGAAAAAAGGCCAGGCCAGCATGTGGCTTGTGATTATGCTCCCAGCCTTTCTGCCAGCATCACGACCCATCTCTTCTGGGTTCAATGAAGATGAATGATCTCAGGGATTGCAAATTGCCCCAGTGATCAATGAGGAGCTTTTTTCTCTGTTTGGTGCCTAATTTGAGCTGCCTTGCTCCCTTCCCTTCTGGTTAAGCAAGACATACGTGGTGTGTGTGTGGGGTGGGAGGGGGATCTCTATACCAAGTCTGTCGCTGCTGTATGTCCTCTCCTTACCTTCTCCCTCCCTGTACCAAGCTTGGGTTACAACAGCTGGAGTTGCTCACCACTCTGAGCTGGTTCCCAGCACGCAGGGAGGTGCAGTGGGGAGAGGGCTGACCAGCCTGCACATTTCCCCTGGCCGTGCGCTCTCTCCACGGAGCCAGCGGTCCCAGGAGTGCTGTATAATGTGAGCTGGCTTTCAGGAATGATTTCTTGCCAGAAGCTTCTCTGTGTGAGGCCAATGCAGTTTGCTGGTCCATGACCACAGGAAAAAGCTTTACACTTGACAACCAGAAAGTATTTTTATAACATGTGCCTTTCTCTGGACTCGTTGACCTGAAGGAGGGCCCTTACCTCTGTCCCGTGGTGCCTCACCCCATGGGCAAAATGTCCCATCCCTGCCTCTGACTGAGCAGGACCACTGCTCATCCTGGAGCAGGCTGGTGAGGAGGCTCTCACCTCAGAGTGCAGGCTCTCACACAAGGAGAGGGACCAGGAAGAAGATGAATGAGCAGGCACAGAGGTGGCCCCAAAGCCAGCAGAGTGAGGCGCCAGCAGGATTGTGGTTCAAGAAGCCTGTGGGTGGCATCCTGTGGGGCCAGCTCTGGGGAACTGGTACATGGGTGTGGACACTGCTTGGCATGGGCCCTGGCTCATGGCCACAGCTCACCCACCTCGCTCCATCCACCCTCACGGAACCATAAGCCAGTCCTGCACACAGACAGCAAAAGCTGGCAGGGATAGCAGGGTATGTGTGCACTGTGGCCTCGCCAAGGCACTCACCCCTCATGGACTGCAAACATGAAGAAGCTGGGGGTTTTGGGTGCTGTGGAGGGCAGGACAACACTTTTCTCCGTGGGAGCCTCTTTCCACAGATCATGGCCAAAGTGGGCACAAGGCAGGAGGAGAGCTCTCAGGAACAATGCAGCCTGACCAGACCCACAGAAGCTGAGAGCAGCCATCTCTGCCATGTCCTAGCCTGCAGTCACCCCAGCAGGCATGGCAGCACTCACTGTGTTGGCGCACAGCTGAGCTCCCCGGCAGCTCCCAAGCACCCAAAGACACATTTGGCAGGAGCTCAGGATGTGACTAACTCCCCATGGTCATCTGGCTGGAGGCTGTGGAGGGTCACACGATGCTGATAGAGATGAAAGTGGAGATAATCACATTGCGGAGACTGATATCTTGTGTCAATAGTTGAGAGTAAACATTTGGCACAGGTGGCAGACCGAGGACTTCCAAGAAGGACAGGCACAAACAAGCACACAGTTGGTGCTTATGACCTAGGTGTGCAAGGGCCACCTGCAGTGACCAGAGAGGCCTTGATACAAGAAAATTATTTGTGATTGCCGTATTCAGGGATGCCATTAGGGCAACACGTGTCCTGCCTATGAGCTCAAACAAGGGGAGATGCTTTCCCATGTCCTGGGCAGCAGGAACAGAAGAGTAATCTAGCCAGTGTGTGGTGCTGCTGACCTCCACAGTGACACTGGCCACGCTGTAGTGACCTGCTGTGGCACACAATCGTGGCAGCATCATTCTGCTTACAGCGCTTCATGGCAAAATCAGACAGCAGGCCTGCTCTGCAATATGGTCATGGGATCATAGGACAATTCAGTTTGAAAATGACCTCAGGAGATCATCTAGTTCAGCCTTGCACTGAAGCATGGTCAGCTAAAAAGTGTGTGCGTCGAGCAGTTAAGTCAAGACTGAGGATAAGTATTAAAGGGGGCTTGCCTGAAATGCTACAGGGATTTGTGGGAGAAGGGCCATACACTATGGACTGTGATACCTGAAGACAGATAGGGTGTTCTAGCCCTTCACTGGAGCCTCTTAAAGAGCAGTGTAAATACAGCCAGAGCGAGCTGCATCTGTTCATTCACTGCTCTTTGCTCTGGAATTACTTACCATGGAATGACTTACCCTTACTGAAAACACATGGTTTCATGGCTGCAGGACTACCTCTGTCTCTGCTCCTCTCTAATCTCTCCAAGCACATGCCTAGTGGCGAGCCTCCTACCAGAGTTCCCAGCTACAACTTCTTAGCACTTGCACTGCCACTGGAAGCTACTAGTTTTCAGCTAATTGCTAATGACTGTTTATTAAAGCAGGTGACTTAAAAGTGTCTTCTCAGCAGTAGAAGCATGATATTGAACTTTAAAGCTTCAAACTGTCTCCACGCATGTTTGCATCCTCAAAATTTTGCAGAAACCTGTACCTTTATCTCACCTAAAACTTGCAGTCAGTCTTGGTCCTGAGTAAACCTAGCTTCCTCAGCCACCCAGGCAGTGGCTGTCAGTGATGTCTCTGTGACCGCAGCCTGCCCTTTCAACAGTGATGATGATCTTACTGGCTTTTTTGACTTGTGTGTTGTGTGGGTGTAGCTTCTTTACAGCTTGCAGCTCAGGCATTAAGAGATCCTGATAAGTCAACTAAGAAGTTGCTCTTCTGGAACTGTTGTATTTCTATCCTTCTTTTTTCCTTAGTAGCTTGACTATTAAGCTAAGACAACTTATTGATGCAGGTAATAATCCAATAACCAGATGTAGTCACACAATAATTATCTCTATAGCCAGACTTCATGTAGGATTCATAAGTTGTTACAGGCCGCCTCCAAGCCCTTCAGTCCTATCACGTAGACATTTTAAGCAAGTAAAATGAAAGAAATGACAGAAGAAAGATACAAATGCTTTTAATAACACTCAGTTTTCCTTGTTTAACTGGGCAAACAACTCCTTTACACACAAACTTATATGAATTCTGAGAGACTGAGTTAACCCAATTAGAAATTTAACTTTAGCATTTCCGGACTCTCAGGGACAGAGCTGTTAATACAGCTCCTAAATTTGTGCTTGCATGGGAGAGAAGGGACAAAAATTAGTTGCTAGCAGTTGGGGTGACTGGTCACTTTTGCTCTGATCCCATAGGCTATTGAATAAAAATAGCCCTCTATAGACACCAGGAGCCATTGAGATGAGTTCAAAAAGCATGGTCAGTAACATATGACTGGGCTCTCAACTGATTGTGCCTGTCAATTTTCAACCCTCAGCAGACTTACTCTCGCCCTTCTTAGAAATGTGGTTAGACATTTTTCTTCCCAAGCTGGAAAAAATGTAGGTTTTTTTCCACTCTCCCATAATATAAAAGTGACTAGAAGTCTTTCCTAAACTTCCACTCTCACAGTCAAATTTAACCTCCAGGCAAACATCAAGCAGGGAAAACTCCATCTCCAAAGGTGAGTGTTTTGGAAAGTTATGAGTGTGTGAAAAATAGGGGCCATAATGGAAACTATTCCTGCAATAGTAGGCAAATGATTGTATTACCATATTGGATTCCTTCTCCACAGTATTTCGTGTTTCAAGCCAACCCTGTAACGCACAGTGCACCAAAGACAAACAAAGCCAATAATGAACTGACCAAAATTCGATGTTATTCCAAGAAACATAGTTGAGGTGAAGTAAGTTATGTGGAATGGAAGTTGAGGTTAAGTGAACACAAAGACAAAGGAATTTGCGCAGTTTGGGGTATGTGTAGTAAATATCTTTGCCTTTGCATCTGGTACAAATTGGAGATTGCCATGCACAAAGTGCATACCCTGGGCCAAAACAGTGGTTGGTCTTAAAAATATTTCAATTGTCTTCGAAAACTAAATATTGTTTCTCTAGGATTTGTGTTTGTGTAGCTTCACGATATTCCATAGGGAACTCTGTGGAGTGCCAATGTTAAGATAAAATTACCCTACTATGTGAAGCAGAACTGAAAAGTTTAAAAGAAGGACTCTTGCACCTCTGAGTCAAGGTCCCTGATGAGACTTGCATAGACAGCCCTTCCAGAAGAAGGTATTGGTTGAGAAGTGCTCACCATTCCACCTTTCTAACAGACTCCCTTTCTTCTTGTCAGCTTTCTGTTTGATGGTGGTTTTGCTTTTGTTTTTGTTTTATTTTGTTTTGTTTTTTAAATCATGCTCACTGCAATTTGTTTACCCTTCCCTATACATTCCTTCACTGGAGGTGAAAAGAAGGGGGAAGGACTGTAGATCAATAAGCACTGGCCAAAATGCTAATTCAAATTGCAAATCCCTTTTAGTTGCACAGCTGAAAAGAGGAACTTTGTCTTCCCTTGAGCTGAGCATTCCTGACTCTGCTGTTACTTGTCCTTTCCTACTTTGCAATATTTTTTACTTCGCATTGCAATATTTTTTACTTTGCAGTATTAACTGACTTATGATCAGTACTAGAAGAGGTACTTGGAGCCCACACTTTGAGGCTCATACGTGAGACAGGGACATGGGGAGATGAATCCTGTTAGCTTTAGCAAATACTATATGGACACCTGCATTAAACTGCTCACACTAGGCAAGAAACAAATGTTTTTTGGGTGTTACTCATCTGGCCTAAATTAGACAATTGATAAGATGAAATGTGCTCTGCAAGTGCTTATTTGTCTTTATTGACTACAAAGGGTATGCAGGGTGACTAGTCCTGCTTTAGATGCCTGCATTGTCAATATCTGCATGTGATCAGATGGATCCTAGTGCTGCTTTCTGGTGGAAGTGAGGACACTGACCGCATCTGACAGACGATGTCCTGATTGTCAGTATTACCAACCAGCACGTTACTATTACTAACTTCTGTTCCTTGTTTGAGTGCTAGAAAAGACTTTGAAGCAAAGGAAGGCTGTGACAGCTGGGTAAAATCTGCTGGTTTTTATATGAAACTGTGGGGCATTTCAAAATGATTTCTTGATAATTTCTTCAGGAAGACATGAATCAGCATAACCTGTTAAAATGACCATGCTCATTGCTGTAGGAACCTGGGCTCTGAGCTCTGAGGAGGCAGGAAAATCTGAGCCCAGGAAGAAAAAAGAGAATTTGTACAGATCATAAAAAAGAGAGATGGAGGAGGGAAAAAAAAAAAGATATACGGGAGTAAATAAACCAGGAGAGCCAGGTATGAGAAAACCACAAAGAAACACGAAAGGTCTGTCTCCTCCTAAGCCTTCCCTAGTTCAAAAAATCTCATTTCCAGGAGCAGAAATGTCACAACCTGTATGAAGAAAATGGCAGTGTGCTCTTAGCATGTAGCACTGTCATCAGAGACCAGAGGGTTCCCCATTTGCTACTGGTTGTGACTGTCTTTGTCAGACACACGGGATGTCAATGTTTTCTGAGATCCAGATGATCTCTTCTTCTCGCTGTGCCCATTACAGCTCCTTCTTCCTATTTTATCTGTTTCTGTAATTTTCTTCTGCACTTCATAGGTCCTAAAAGCTAGTAGACTTTGAACCCAACCCTACAGTGGATTCCTCTGTCCTACCTAATGCTTCACTCTCCAACCCCTTCCCGACAGGAGAGATGATGCTTCATTTCTCACCTCAGCAAGCAGATTCCTTGTGCCCTCACAGGTCTGGGCATTGGGTTTACAGGTACTTCCAAAATATCTTCTTCTTACCTGTCTCAAAGAGTTAAGGATCCCCATTACTAAAGAATTGACTGAGAGAGGAAGTGTGTCCCTACAGTCACTTGATCCTGGATGAAAATGCTTCTTTGTTTCACATTAATTTCAGGGCTGTTTATTTCTAGGTCACTGTAGAGCCTTATGCGTCCTATTCCTTTCTTCAGCTGCTCTGTTCTTCTGCCTTTGGTTACCGTATCTCTCTGTGGTGAGAGATGCTAACACAGAGCTCTTGCCTGTTGAGATACTCGCAGGCCTTCAGCCCCTTGAGGTGGCTTTACGTCAGTGTAGCTGTTCAAAACGCACATCACCACCCCTAGGAAGAGGACACTACTAGAAGATGGGGACCAATGAGGTCTGGGGAAACCAGGAGAGGTTTGGGAGTCTGTGAGAAGGTTGGGAGATCTCCTTGTCTCTCTGCCCTCTCAGTAATTCCCCTGCTCAGTCTTCCCAGCACATCTGATTTTCTTGAGGGACATGCGCAGAAAGGACTCCACTGTGCAATGATGGCACAAATCACTGCTGGCTTGGCTTCCACTGTAGCAGAAGGATGGGAACATGGGGCCCTGCACTCTGGCTGCTGTTCTTTTGACTCTTTTACCCCTCTGCCTCATATTTGCACACCTTGATGTTTTCTTGCCTGATCATATTCATCCGCACGTATTGCTCTCAATTACCACAGTATAGTTTAGGATGGTCTTTTCCCGTCCCTGGTCACTGTCTCTTCTTTCCATGTTGCTACTGCTCTCTTCATACAGGGTACCTGCCATTTTAGTGGTGGAAAGCTCTTTTCTCCTGGTTTCCTGAGCACAGCAGAGGGGTCATAATGGCTGGGAGTGGCTGGCATTTTCTCCTTCAGTCTTCACCTGGGTTTAAGATGCATGCATTTTCCCCTGCAAAGGCCAAGGAGATCTTGCCTCTCAGTTGAATGTGGCTGTAACAGGTCACTGTCCTTCAGGTCAGCGGACAGGTAGGCTGCACAGAACATAAGCCAGGATCAGACACTGTAAGCTGCTCTCTCACCTTTTCCCTCTCTTGGATCCAAGATCCTCTGTGATGACTGGCTGCCAACTGCGTATTTGCATTCCCTAAGCCCCTCAAGGAACTTGGCCCCTTGTTTCTATGAAGAGATAACTACCCAAGGCCTCCATGTTGGTTGGATGAGGAGCAGAACAGCAGAAGCCATTCCCATGGACAAACTTGTGAAGGACTGGAAAGAAAAAGCACTGATTCAGCTTCACAGTATGTTGATCCAGGCCAAATTCTGCCTCCTCACATCCACACAAGTTTGTGGGATCCATGAAATTTGGCACAGTGCTCTGCTTCGGTGAGGCACAGGATATAAATATCTTGGTTTAGGACTGGAAAGACAGACAGACAGATAGAGGGTTTGCACTTAGTTTCAGTGCTGCAACATGAGCTTCCCCAAGGAGCTAGTCTGAACGTAGAAAAGTTGGCCACTGCACTGAAAGATAAAACAGTGAAGAACTAACATGGCTTGTAATGATTTGACTGAACCCAGATGTGAATTTAAATGCTATTTTCCTGCAAGCCCAGCTGCAGGGGACTGCTGGGATACAGCACATCAACTTTGGCCCGTCAACACCAAAGTTCTTCTGAAGCTGTCTGGCCTACTTTCACATACTGGTTAGCTCAGCCATTTCTAAGCCCAGGAAAGTGCCAACCCACCTCTGCCTCCAATTCTCAGAACTGTTAGCTAAGCAAGACTCAGAGAGTGTTAAACTGAGAACAAAAAGAAAACAGAACAGAGCAGGAAAAGGAGTTTGTTGTTGCAAACAGGCTGCAAGGCAAAGAAAGCTTGATTTTTATGTGCCTACATTTATTGTAAAAACTGCATGTGAAAATGTATGAGCTTTAATATTATAATGGACTATGGTAGATAAGATAAAAAAATGTAGGTCCTGCTTCTGGCACAGAGACTTATGCTGCCAATTGCCTGTCACTGAAGTCCAGAGAAATACTTGCACAGGTAATCATAAGGAAAAGCAATGTAAATAGGGCCACCATAAGAAACCCACCGTGCAAGAGTAGCGAGTCCACTGAGTTCAAGTTTGCTTACTTGCAGCCCCATCATCCAACGAAGCTATATGTCCTGACTAGAGTCTCACCTGAGTTGTTCTTTACTACAGCTTTACATTATGAGTACCAATAATCACTACTGTTCTACTTACCATATAGTTAAAACTATACTGACGCTACACCTACCATGAGCAAGTGCAGATAAAATCATGATCTGAACACTGGCAACCATGATATGCTAGCACCTTCAGGGGAGACTTTCAATGGCATGGCTGCCAGGTAAATGTTTAATTCCCTCGCATTTTAGTGATAACCAGGCAGCGAAACACCTGTTTGTGCCTTTGAGAATCTTCGCTGACACCGTTACTAACACAAGAAGGAAAATTAAGAGGACAAAGATGGGCAGACATCTTTGCACATGCATCTTTACCTTCACACATCAACCTTGTGTTGATGGCCCAGAAGAGTGTATTGGAGATATAAAGGTCTGAGGTGCAAATGGATTGCACTTTATGTTTACCTTCTGGAAATCTCTACTGTTCTGGAGCCAAAAATCATTCTTTTCCTGCTTTTTTTCCCACTACTTTTGTTAGAATTACAGTGTCTCTACAGCTGTTGCAATGTAAAATAATATCAGTTCCAAAGAATGACAATGGCTGTGGCAGTTCACTGCTGCATTTCTAATCATCTCATTTGGTCCTGCATCTACATGATTTAGAATTCTTTGTGGTACTCTATAAATGGATCTCCATTAAGTAAGCCATAAAAATCTTTTAACCTAAGGTCAATATTTGGCTTACAGTGACTATATTTAAATATGATTAGTGGAACTCTGCATTCTGATTAAGCAATTCTATATAAAGTAAACTCACTGTAATTTAATTTTTTGAACTGTAGGCAGAGTATGAGATTCACATTTCTTTAGTAAAACTGTGGGGGTGGGAATATGATTTGATTACATGAGTAAATATAAGATCATATGATTGAAAAATTAATAGCTTCCCTGATTCCTATTTAATCTGTTAAAATAACTTTAGAAAAGGCTCAAGGCCTGAAGTATTTGACTACTATTCAGTAAACCAGCCAAAAAGCTTAGTCCCCCATGGAAAATCCATGACTGACATTCTGCATGATAACTGAATACTTAGGTTTTCATCCAAAACCTTTATGCAGCATTTTCTTACTCATTCTTAACATTTTGAACAGCTGAGAATTTATTGGGCTTTTGCCTGTTGAAAAAATTCTTGTGGATATTTCAATGGAGTGTTTATTGTTAACTGAGTTCAGGCTTCAGGGACAACTAATATTTTCTATCCTAGATAAATTGACACTGAGAAATGGACAATGTCACAACTGAGTCCCATCAAATAGATCACAATAGGTTGTTCACACTTGATGAGGAAAAAATTGTCTAAGAAAGCCCTGGGGGGAAAAAAAAATTAACTCCATTACACCTAGTGAAAAATACAAAGTACATTTTCCCCCAGAAAAAGTACTATGTGAGAGATCCATTGAAACCTTGGCTTGAAAATCTTTGTTGTGTGGGTGCAGAACATCTAAACTATTCAGTATTTGCTGGTGAGATATGGAGTGCTGTTCCACTGAGATACCAAACTAAGAACTATTCCAGGTCACTCCTGAAAATGACTCCTGTCTAAAAGACCTGAAGGACGGAGTTCAAAAGAACCAGTAGCCTGAAGTTTATTTGCTTTAGGTCCTCCACATCTTTCAGTTCTCCTTCATGTATTATTCCCATCTAGGTAATGATAATGACGATAATGACAATGTACCCTACTGCAGAAGACTGAGTTGAGTCTTTAAAGATTTCTTCTGATAGAGACTCGTGCCTCAAAAAGTCAGAGCTCAACATACTGAAGGGCTGTGGTGGAGAAGCTTGCATTGTCATTGCAGTATTATCAAGTTTCCAGTATTATGAAACACTTCTTCTTACCTTGAAGTGCATTTCAACAAAATGCTGGAAATTCCAAAGTGTTTCTCTGTAGTCTTTATGCATTTAAGACCTGCAGACTATGATAATAATAGGTAATACACCAGTGTAATAGTAACAAGTCACTATCAGAAAACAGGGATATATCCAGAGCTAGGGTTAGATCTTCCCAGTGCTGAACAAGACAGAAATACACAGAAACAAATACAAAAACTTCAGTCATCATTCAGCCTCAGTATTGTGATTCCTTAAGGATTCTTTAGCATTCAGCAACTAATAATGTGTTACCTCAGGCTGAGGTAGAGGTCCTTGTGGACGCAGCCATTTCTTCAATGCAAGCAAAAATAACAGCATGAGCAAGCATTGTTAGAAAATATTACATGTATTAAAGATACACACTGCAGTTAAGTCTCTGGTGAGGTCTTAATACCAGTCTCACTGTCAATGAGGGCTACCTCAATAGTAGAAGTGCCTGGCTGCATTTGTCCTAACAAAGGGATTCAATTAAAATCCCATCTCTGTTTGCAAGCCCTCCAGATATATTTCCTGTAGAGCAAGCAGATTAACCTTTAGTCAATGTTCATATAGTCTTATACCAAAACTGATAAAGGATTGTGATTATTGGTCTAGTTCACTCCACGCTGCCTTCATGCAAACCACACATGGCAGAGCAATGATCTTCCCTGCTACACAGCCCAGCACACAGGACATGGACACAGGTTTACCTGTTCTGAGTTGATCCAAAAAAAAAAAAAAATCCAAAAAAACTGCAGAAATGTATACAACTGCTCAAATAGTGGTGCAGTCCTCAAGAATGGCAAGTTTGTCTCAGGGACTGAACTGAACCTTCCTTTCAAACACCTACCTTTCAAATGCAGAGGCTGCTTCCTCTTATGCAGCTACCACATCAGAATTTGCCACAAGGGTAGGGTTCAAGATCCATTTCTCCACTAGATATCCACAGCCTGAGGATATCCTTGGGTAAGTATCCGTCCTCAAAAAGCTGAAGGTGTTTGCTCGTGACTTGCAACTACTTTTTCTGACGCATGCTATTCAGGATATGAACCCAAGGCATGGGACAGGTGATACTCCGGGAAGGCACAGATACGGACTATCTGCAGCTACTGAAACAGACATTCAACTTCTGCTTCCATTGTGTATATCTTCCAACTACTTGAATTTATACTGAGGGTCAAATAGATATCTGCAAGAGCTGGAGAAGAGCAATACCACCTCCTAGAACTCTCTTACACTGACTACTTCTCTTCTCTGCGCCAAGGCAAATTTAAACAGAATAGATGTTTTGCTGGATCTGAGTAGCATGCTGTCTCAGAGGTTCATCTGTGGAAAGAATGTAGGAAACAGCACATATAACACAGTCCTTTCCCTAACACACCTGCATTTCTGGCAATCAGTGATTTACTGTTTGGCCTGGGGGCTGTAGCCAGTGTTTATTAGCTACAAACAAACCTGTCCTACACGAATTTGTTTAATCTGGCTTCTAACTGATTTAAACCTTTGGCCTCCACCGTATGTTGTGATGAAGACTTTCACAACTTAATTACATACATTGCATTAAAAATTGCTTCCTCTGGTCTGTTTCAAAACCTCTGCTTGATACTTTTATTAGCTTCTCCTTACTGCTTTTATTACAAAAAAACAATGAGTAATCTTTCCCTGTTCCTCATTCTTCATGGTTTTATGGACCTATATTACTATCCATCTCTTTTCTAATCCATTAGTGTCTTCTCCTTCAGAAACCATTCTATATTTCCCATCAACTTTATTGGCCTCTCTTCTATCTTTTTCTAGATATGGTAACCAGAACTACACATAATGTATTTGAACAGAGATATAATGTATTTCTTGTTTTGTTTTAGTTCTTCTCTAATCATTGCTAACAGTTTCTCTCTCTTTTTGATCATCACTGAACACTGAGCTGGCTTCTCATGGAATTACCCAGTGACTCCCAGACCAATTTTCTTAATAGCAGTAACTCATTCAGATCCCCACTTTGTTCATAGCTAGGGTGCTTTTTCCCCCCATATGCTGCACATGTCAATATTGTACTTCATATGCCATTTTATCACTTCATCATGCAGTATTGTCAGGGCCTTCTGAAATTCTTTGTGGTTCACTTTGGAAAGCTATACACGATTTTTGTACTATTTGTATAGGAAAGCCTGTGGAATTTCACAAGTGGTCACTAATAAGCATGATGGGCAGCACAGGTTCCAGCTGACATCTCAGTAAGACTCTACTGATGAACTCCCTCCACGGGGAAATCTGACAATTATTTCTTACCATTTTCTGCCTCTTTCCATTTTAGCCAATGACCCATTGGTTTTTTTAACAGCTTGTGGTGACTGGCCTCATCAAAAGCTTTTCAGAAATCACCATTATCCACATGCTTCCATGGTTCTTTATTCCACCAGGTATGGTAGTGACAGAGAGAACATTGTAAGCACCAGTTCAACTGTTTCCACTTGGTTTACCTTTGCACTCCAGAGTAAAAGCCATCTAGCCCTGATACTTCATTATTATTCATTATTATTCATTATTATTCATTTCATCAATTCCTTGTTCAGCTCCTTCTCCTGACGTCTCACCTTCATGTGGTTTCTCAGGTTATTCCCTGTAAAGATAGCATCCTGCATGGGAACTTCCATATGATCCTCTATAGAAAACACGAGCACCATAAAGTTCAGTGCTATTGCTGTTGTGAAATACCTCTACCCGTTTCTTCAGATAGTCTTACAGATCGATTCTCTAAGCCCTTCTCTTGCCACTGGAAGTGTAAAATCAACAGCGAAAGGACTGTTGTCTCTAAGGGCACCCGTTCCCCACGATACATCCAAGGCTTTTCTTCTCTGTCCCTGCATTAGCAGACAATCTGATGTACAACCTTTCTCTCTTTCACTGGCTTTTCCTCAAAAGAACAGTCATAAACTTATTTAAGCACTGTACTTTTGTTATTATCCACATAAGCTGCAAGAAGTGCATTTCTTTTTCCAGGGAATCTCATAAGTGTTTTCCAAGCCTTAGCCATGAAGAAATAGTTACCCCCTACCTGTTGGCCAAACAGCTGCAGTAATTTGATTCCAGCTCTTTTTTTTTTTTTNATTCTCCTGGCGAATTGCTAGCTATTGCTGAAATTTGTATTGTGCTTGTTTTTATTAATTCATCAAATGCCAGTGAACTGGTTCCTCATTCTGTTTAACCAGCTGTTTCATATAATCTGTTGTTACAACTGGCTTTAAAAATCTCCCAGGAGGAGCACAATAACTCAAATTTGTCAGATCTGCAGTAATTCATGAAAGATGCTTAGTATGTGGAAATCCACATTTCTTAAATGTAAGTATCAAGATATCAGTCCTATTGCTGAAACCAAGATGGGACTTCCAATATATCCCACTTGTCACTTACAATGCCCTCCATATTACTGTGCAGCCTGATATTTTCTGTGTTGTTCTGTCCAGAGTTCAGCGTATTTCCCTTTAAGAGAGAAGAAAATCTGTTCAGATAGAATCAAGCAATCAGAACAATTAAGAAAATCACTCAGATGCTCCTTGTACTTGGATAACTCAAGAAACATTTTGTTTAAAGCCTCACATTTGGCATGTGTCTAAGAGGAATGTGTGGTTTCCCTTGATATAAGAAATATGGTAATGAATGTTCAAACGTTTTCTGCTTTGTAATTTGTAATTGTCCTTACTGGTTTAGCAATAAGTATATAAGTATAATGTTCAGAAAGTTTTTAGTTATGGTAATTCGACTGCAACACAGACCTTTTTGTTATCTTTCTTGACTCAGGAGTTACATAAGATGTCATTTGGAAACCACTGTCTAGCGTTATACAATGTCAAATGCATATACCCTCAACATTTTCTTTATGGAAGCTATGGCTCAACGCCTTTTTCCTGCAGCACATTCTTACCTGCACAACAGCTCCATATAAAATAGTTGAAACTAATAGGCATAAACTGCAATGTGCAACAACAGATTTTCAAATCCATTCTGGTATTTATGGGAAGTGTAGTTAAATTAATTAGAGAGACAGCAACTGGTTCTTTCATAAAAAAAGGAATTTGATTCCCTGATAGCTTAAAACAATACAGCATCAATGAACAACTAGTTCCATCAGTTTAGGCTTGGTCTTAGGATTCAGCTGGTCGCAATGTGCTTGGTATCACCCAGCATTCACAGTCTGGTAGCATCATGGCAGTAATGTTTACGTGGAGATCTCCTTAAAACAGTCTAAGATCATCCCTGCACTGCAAAGGCGGACTTATGAGCTGGCTTAAAGCACTCATCCACCCTACATGGGCTACTCATCCATGCCCTCCTTGGAGAACACGCTTGGGCTGCCTGTTGGATAGCTGGCCCGTGGTGTGCTTCGTCCTTCCTGCATGCAGCCCACTGAAAGAAGAACCTTGGCTCCAGCTCTGGCCACTGACCTTCAGACTCTTCTGCTTTAGAGAGTTAAAAGTCCACCTCTGCTGCCATGTGCATGCAAACAGTGTGGGCAGGGGCAAGACTAGATTTCAGAGCAGGCTCAGAGCCAGAGAGCAACACAGAAGCTGATGCTGGCCCTTCAGCCACATGAGCAATGACAGGCAGGGGACATGAGTGATGTCCTCACGGTCAGAACTGGCACAAGTAGCCTTAGACTGCCCACATTCACATGGCTGGCAATAGAAAAAAGATCAGCTTTGTGCAGTGGAGCTTCTGTCCTGCCGGATACCCCAGAAGCAGCTTGTTAAAGAAACTAAAGGGCATGCCCTACTCTCCCCTCCACAACTACAACAGCGAACACTTCCAATCTGCAGTTTCTACCCATGCAGAAGCCTGAAATGAAGATGATGCAGATGTGGACATACTATCCGTTAGCCCTGATGCCTAATCCTGCATATCCTAAGGAGATAAACTCTTCAAAACACCCTACTGCTGCTCCAGGGTCCTCTACATAACTCACTGCTCAGAGAACAAGGAACGTCTTTTAGCTTCATTACCAGTAGGTAACCCTGCTGACTTTAGATGCAGTGAGATCCCTGGTTTAGTTTCCTTGTGGGAATGACTGCTGACAAATAAAACATAGCCAGCTTGTGGTTAAAGCACAGGATCTTTGCTCTATTCCTGGAATTGCAGCAGATTTCCTGTGTGGCTTTGGACAAGTCACGTAAGCCAAAGTATTCAAACCTGTGGCCAAGCCACTGGGTGCTCAGCAGCTTGAAAATCAGGTGTTTGTTTGTTTGTCTAAGTATAGATTTAGGACCCTTATTTTCAGCAGCCGTTTTTTAAAAATCTTTGGCCTACATGTCTCTGGTTCAACACCTATATGGCTATGTTATAAAGCTAGCCAAACATCCCATCGAATTTGGGGGAGAGCACTGTGTTCCCTGGCTGTCAGACCAATTATCTATGTACAAATTTAGGTGCCTGTCTCCAGTTTACAAGGCTGACCATATGGGGATTCATCTCTCTGAGCCAATAATTTCCACCTACGAATGATGAGGACCCAGGAGCACACTTGTGTTACTTCAGGCCTTTCAGAGACTCAGGATATTATAGATGGAAATGCTCTAATCTCTTATCCAAACAGAGAAATGCAAAAATGATTGTTTGTACTGATGTTTGTTATGTCTCTGTAATTATACTTGATTTTGGAAAGTCATTGAATATCCCTTCTGTGTTTTCAGTGGTAAAAAACTCAGCACTTGCTGGGCAGAAAGGTCTAGTAGTTGTTCTCACCCTGAAAATGAACTAGAGTTTTTTTCCTAAAAAAGGAACCCCAGAATTTGCCTGCTGGTTTTTCAGTCCCACTTCTCCTCAAGATATAAGCCTTCTGTTAGGATCCAGTCACCAGCAAATATAATCTAAGACCTTTTTAAACAGAAAAATGCAAGGTAGAAGTCCAAAACCACTAATTATTTTTCATTCCCTGTTTTAAATAACCTGTCAAAATAAACAAATACCTTCTAGGCTGAGACTTTCTATGGCAATTTTTAGTCCTGGCTGAATTTTAACAGGCAACTTATAACAATAATACAACCGTATTGGTAGTGGCATGTATGCTACCACGGTAAAAATATTTTCAATGTGCAGACACTGTATGGTATTTAAATAGAAATATCTTTTTTATTTTTGCTGACAGACTCCTCAGGCAAAGCTAGATGATTGGAGAAGCAGAACTTTTATTAGCATACCCAGGGGCCGGCCGGCTGGATGTTGTTCGACACTCTGTTTTCACACAGGAGGGGCTTATCTGGAAGAAGGAATATAGTACCTAAGCTGAATCCCCATTAAAATCTTCACAGTACAGCCTAATAGAAGATACTGATATGACGTATTTCACATTTAGAAACTTCCCCTGGATATTTGAGGGCAGTCATTTTTTTCCAATATGCATTAGATCTGGTGAATAAGTGGTGAGAAGCAAGTACAAAAGCAGGTGAAGTTTCTCAAAATACTAGTGGTGAGTGAGATATCCTAGCAAAGTGGATTAAAAATCCAAGGGAATCTTTAAACCAAATATTGGCTTTTGTAGAACAACAAAACCAGGGTAGTGTTTCCACTCAGCCATAAAAGTTACTGCGGTTGTGTAATCATGTTGAGTTGCGGCCTTAGGAGAAGTTATAAAGCAGCTGCAGCAAATTAACTTTTCAAAAGTTATTATGGATTGGATGGAATTTAGAAAATTCCCCCATGTTATTTTTTTTTAATAAAACTGTAAAATGAACAACTGTGGATGAGTTCTCATCTCAAGCCTTTCACTCTGTGCGAGCAGTAACCTGAAGACTTCAAGGGGAAATGAAGCCAGCAGCACCCTACCCTCCAAAACAGACACCCCCCTCCCAAAAATGGATGGACATCTTTTTTCCTCTGTAAGGGACTGGTTTCTAGTCCCCAGAGTTCAGCCAAAGGAATCCTACTATAGGGTCCTGGTAGACCTTAAACAAGGTATATGTTTCTGGGGTGATCTCAAATGACTGACTCCTGGCAAAACAACTGAGGATCCTTGCACCTGAAAAAAGGTGTGTGCAACCGTATCCTGGGGTGCATCAAGCACGGCATTGCTAGTCGGTTGAGGGACGTGATTGTCCCGCTCTGCTCTGCGCTGGTACGGCCTCACCTCGAGTGCTGTGTACAGTTTTGGGCACCACAGTACAAAAAGGACGGGAAATTATTGGAGAGTGTCCAGAGACGGGCTACAAAGATGGTGAAGGGCCTAGAGGGGAAGACATACGAGGAGCGGCTGAGGTCACTTGGGTTGTTCAGCCCAGAGAAGAGGAGGCTGAGGGGAGGCCTCATGGCGGCCTGCAGCTTCCTCATGAGGGGAGTGGTGGGGCAGGACTGATCTCTGCCCTCTGGTGACAGCGACAGGACCCGAGGGAACGGCATGGAGCACTGAGCCTTCTGGAGTTCAAGAAGCATTTGGACAACACTGTCAGACATAAGGTCTGATTTTTGGGTGATCTTGTGTGGAGCCAGGAGTTGGACTCGATGATCCTTGTGGGTCTTTTCCAAATCAGAATATTCTATGATTCTGTGATTGCATTAAGACACTAAAACCACATTACTTCTTTTTCCCCTATTATCTTGCCTAGTCAGTGGCCTGAAATTCGTGTACCTGTCATTTAACCCACCATGTATAATAAAATGTGGAACACTCAAATGGCTCTGGGACCTGGAGTTCCAGGTTCTGGGGCTCTACAAGGTGATAATCTCAGAGCACTTGGGTTCATGGTTGAGTCTAAACACAATAGAAAGAGATCTGTGCCTCCAATGTATGTACCCTCTGAATATTTGGAAACCAAACTGACTTAACAATACCTATAGTACCCTTAACAACAGGGTACACAGCACTTCCATGTCTGTTCGAAGCCAGCTAATGTACCAAATCTGATGAATCTGACCCATTATGATAGTAAGATGAGGTACATACAATGTTTCAGACCTTCAGAGTGTTCTATCAGCATAAATTAATGACTTCACATTAACACTCGTGAGACAGGTACGTATTTACACAAATAGTGTAACCAAGACCCCGTTCAGAACATATTTATAGAGTGACCTATTTACATTCAGGCATGTTAGACTGCATTCTTGCCTGTGGACAGTTTTGAGATGTGACACAATTTACAAGTCATTGAACTACAGACATACTGTCATGGTGTTGCTTCAAATATTTCCACGTATTTAACCCAACAATTCCGGAAGGAGGAAGCTAGGGTTATCCTAGAAGGAACTTGAATCATCACACAGACACCTTGTGTATAGAAAAAGTTTTTGCATACAAGAAAGCTTTTGATAAAGTGTAGGCTATTTTTACTATCCACAGATCAGTCTTATCCCTTTTCCTAGAGGCAAATAATGATAGAGGTGGACTGAGGGACTAACAGAAATTAGTGGCACTGTTCTTTGTAAATTAGATTAAAAAACAATAACTCAAGCAATCATTAGAAAGTAAAGGAGTTCAAAGTCCCTTCTCTCTTTGTACCTATGCTTCATAATGTCTTGCCTGTTTAACTTGCTACTTGTCTGGGGCAGTGGCTGTCTCTTTCACTGTGCTTTTACACTGCCTAAAGGCAAAAGCCTTAAAAGAGTCTCTGAATTAGTGCCGGCCATCCTCTGGCCTACAAGCCCATAGCAGCTTACAAGGGATCTGGGAAAAATGACTGAGAAGAACAGTTGTTAGTATGCCTATGTCATGTTTCACCTCTGTTTAAAAAAAAGTGTCCACTGATCAGAAAACATTGGAAAACACTGCTCTAAATAAGTTACTTAAATTTATCAAAATATCAGCTGGCCTACTAAAGGATACAAGATCTCCTCACAGGCTTTGTTCCTCATGGCACAAACAAAATTACTATGAAAAAAAATTGTTTCCTGGTAGACCTTAGTGAGTTACGGATATCTAAAGCATCAAAAGCAGAAGATGAAAGAGATTACCCTAGGGTGATCAGAACAGCTCTACCCTAATTAGAAGATAGGGACAAATAAACCTGAAGGATGTATGCATCAACCCCACATGGCATGACAGCTCCATGTAACTCAGCATTTGACTACTTTTTACCTCCGCTGGAAGGAATTCCCCCTGAGATCCCAAAATGCATCCACAGCACACCTCCACATCCCATCACTTTCAGAGTCTTCACTTGGTTGCACATACTTCCTATCACTTATGGCACAGAAAAGGGGACAGAAACTAATTCATCTGCAGGATCTGTTTTGTATTGTTTGCTCTTGATTTGTTTGGCATGCAGAGGGCAGTGTTTTCAAAAAGCCTCCGTGACACTACAACTGTTCTCTAATGAAATGTCAGTGGGAACTTTACCACTGACTTCATTGAGAACAGCCTTAGGTCAATGCTAGGCTCTTTCTGGAAAAAAAAAATAACCCAGCAAAACCAACAAAAAGCCCTCAGTCTTTGTTTTCTTTAAAATGATGTCTTGTGACTCTATTATAGAGTTATGCCAGTCCAAGGGAGGCAGAAAAAGAATGTTGAGAGACAAAATGCAGAAACTCCTCTAAATATCAAACACAGAAAGCAGCCAGTGACTTGCCATTTTTAACAGCGTATAATCAGCAGGAAACTGTCACAGATGTTCTGCATTCTCCAAACCATGTTTCAGTTTCTCTTTCCTTTCCGAATCTTTTCTGAGTGTCCCCTTCATCAGCTACCTCACTAGTCCTCTGCTAGATCTCCCTGGGGTCTTTATTTCCTTTTTAACCATACCCTATTACATATATCCCTTTTTGTACATCTAGGTCTCCTTTCACCTTTCTCATTTTCCTTCATACTGTCACCTTAACCTTCACAGTATTAACTCAGGTCGCTTCATTTTTTCATCTCAGTGTAAGCATGTAATTGTGTTTAAGTATCTGTACTATCCTCATCTGTATGAATAATGGTTTTCATTTCTACAGTAGTCCAACAAGGATGAAATCATTTCCATCTAGTGCCCATCGGTGCTAAACCACAAAACCAACAAAAAGCCTTTCCCAAAATGAACACCACTTCCAAATCATTTTATTGAGAGAAAATAGATGACTCCATTGCTAGAACATGGATTCCCTGTAATGCTTTCTTGTACTTGCTTGTACAAGGCCCCATCCAAAACTCGTTCAGAATTAGTGGAAGTTTTTCCATCAAAGGAGTTAGGATTGTATTATGGCTTGTTACAAGGTAATTTTGTTTTCTCTTACATGAACAGTCTTGTTCCCACTAACTCCTACATATTTCTGCAGGGTGTTGTATCCTCACAAGGGGTGTTGCAGGGTAACAAAAAGAATTTTAGCCATCAAATACACCTTCCTTACAGCCCACTTATTGTTTTTGGAAAGTGCTCAGTTCCTTCAATTGTTTTCCTGTCAATAAACATCCACTGATGAATATGTCCTCCATGCTGGTGACAGGTTTTACCTTTAGAGTAGACAAACAGAAAGGTGGTTAAACCATGCAAACTCATCTGCCGCTAAGCTTTATGCTAGCATGAATGAAAGACATTTTATGGGTGCCACACTGTTCACTCCTGGCACTGAACAGCTCAGTAGCTGAGACCAGCTGCTCTTCCAGGTGACATGTTCGTTGTCCCTATAGGAACACTCTGCATCCAAATCCTATGCAAATATGCTACTGGGAACAAAGCTGGCTTGTCTCCATAAAACGTTCACAGTATTGGAACAGGAAGCTGATGCATTGTGTGCTATATTTTTCCTCTACATTCCAAGGAAAAATATCAGAAATGAAGGAAGATGTGAGCCACTAAGTCTGCAGTGCAACCATGTTGCAGTCATGAACTGAGAACAAGAGCTGATCACTAGCTTCTTCAAGATCTGGCCGTAAATCGGAAAAATTTTTAAAAATCAATGGCTATGGACTCAGTCTTCATGGCCAGACCTCTACCTGGTATGAGTTTGGGCTACTCCAGTAAAATTAGTCCAGGCTATAGCCATCTTATGTTCAGGCTCACTCCCATTCACTTTAGTGATTAACAAAGCATACAGGCCACCACTTTCCAGGTGGCCTAAGGTTGCCAGATACCTGAATCTGTCTGCAAATCCTGGCCTGAATATGTTCAATAAGAGCTGAAAATGACTCTGCCTTTTATGTACATTATCTGTTTTAACAAACGGAGTTCCTACAAAAGAATCCCCATGTGTCACCAAAAAAAATCCATATACTCTTCTAAGGTGACTTAGTTGTTCATGAATGGTACCTGCATGCAGCCAGAGTTCTCTGCTTGTTACAAATAGCTCCAAAGCTACATACATTAAAAAGCAGTTTTAAAGCAAGAAAATAGCTCGAAAGGAGAGAAGGCTTAAACAGCACACTATCTAAAGAATCTTTCATGCCAGTTCAACAGCTTTTATTACCCCTGGGTCTGCTTTCTTGCAGACTCAGAGGAGTAGAAGATACGGATAATAGCCATTCATAGCTTATATTTCGCCCTCAATCAAAAATCTTCTCTATCTGTTTTCCATTTTTCACCCAACAGCCAAGCTCCTTATGTGCTTGCTGAAGGCAACTGCCCACTTCTTACAGAAACCCTAAAAATAAGACGCAGTGGTGATGCAGTCATACATAAACAATAGCTGGTTTTACAGAAGAACTGCTCGTTATATACTGTTTATAAACCAATCCCAGACATCTTTTCTTACACATACATCTGCATATAGTCATCAGTTTTGGCAAGGACAGCACAGAGCATAGTAAATCAGCATAGATCAGGCTCACAGACTATCTCACTGGAATTCGTCATTGCAGAGGGCTATTTGATGTGGCTTTGACTGATAAAGGGTCTGAAGCAATGCTCCTGCTATATGAAAAGTTTCTTCCATTTTGAAGCATGCCAACTAGACTCCTGGGCTCTGCAGTCCATCTCTCCAAAGGAGGTGTTTTCAGCCTGCTCACCAATGTGAGCATAGTGTACTGCTGCTCTCACAGCCAAGCTTCTGCCACAGAAGCCCAGGGAAGGAGAATCTGAAAGAGAATAATGAAGTGACTTTGCAAGTTTTCCTGTGACGCTCCTCCACCAAAGAAGCACTATGTGGGAAAGCAGGAAGAACTCGGATTAAAGCTCTAACATTGCCATTAGAGAACAAGGTAGGTGAGAGACGACTTATTGCCAGACATGACGCCACAAGAATGAAGGAGAGAGACAACTCTCCATCAGAACAGTGTGGACAAGTGCTTTACATGTAGTAAGGAATAAGGAAGGTGCAGTATATGGATTGGACAGATAGGATTGGCACACTGAATACAATATTCTCTAGACTTATGTTGTCAACAGAAAGTTATTGGGCAGGCTGGTGGGTAGAGTAAGGCCAGAAAAAGGGTGTGGCGGCACTTTATGAGGTGGAAGAGCAGGAAAGGGACTAGCAGATTTTGGCCTCGTTTCCTAAAGAAAGAATTCTGATATGATCGTACTATCCATGTACGTGTCTATCTCTTGTCCACCTGTCACAATTTTTGCATCCATTGACTACGTTCAGCCACATCTGGCAGGTGAACAGGCATCTCAAAGATACAAAACTCCTATGCTGTCTATGAAAATAAAGAGCAGGCTGAAGACAGAGACCCTAGAAGAGTCTTTGCCTTGACCACACCATCCGACAGCTGCAGTATGAATTCACCCTGTATTAAACATCATATGGGAGAGAAAGAGGACATATAAATGATCTCAATGACATAAGACCTTCCATCAGATGCTGCATCTTCCTACCTACCAAAGTCAGCCTCTGCATACAAACCCATCAGAAAGCAGGATACATAAGCTCAAAAATTCATGGCACAGGACAGCAAAGTCCATACATTAAGGATGGCTTACATTAAAGATGGCATCGTTCACGTTTTCCTGAACCTCTGTACTCCTGAATACCCTTCTTCCATCTAGAAATTCTGCCTATTGTTAGGACTTTTCAGGACATTTTCAGGACTTCCTATGTTTGTTTGGATATCTGGACCTCTGGCAGGTGCAGTGAGACCTAGGTAGCAAAGCTGACAGACTTTTGTACATTGCAGATACCCTCACTATGGGAGTACACTCTACTACAAAGCAAAGGTACCTGACCAGTATCTATCTTTGTGCAGGACACTTACCTGGCAGGTAGACCACAGTTTTCTGACCCACATCAGACATGCCTGAACAAATGTTTGATAGCTAGTCTTCACAGACAGTAAAAGTCCCACTTTCTGAAAATGTTGTCTTTGTCAAGCATGTGCAGAACATCCTGTGCATCCTGTGCTTCCATGGGGTCATTCTTAAAACACAATATCCATATTATTACACCCAGAAGACCTCAAGATCAAACAGGGGAGAGCTACGTATGGCTCACAAAGAGATTCTGGAAGATTTTCACATGATCTGGAATTGAAAAAACAACATAGAGACTTAAGCAATGGATGAGTAGAGGCAGAAAGTGATGAAGGTAGAGATGAGATGGCTAGGAGGGCTATAGGAGTTGCAATGAGGACAGTAAGAGTCTGGGCCCAGTGATGCCAAACGTGAGGTGGCTCAGAGCCACATCATGAGGAGGCACCAACAATGCAGGCAGAGAATTATTTTGGGCAGAAGGATTTGGCCTACTGCCTGTTTTCCATTTCCTCCAGTGAAAAAGTTTTATGCAACACATAAAGCAATAAGAGATAATCAAAACAGGAGTATGTGATATAAGCCACCTCTGTAAGCCTTTTTAATAAAAGATTTGAGTTGCAGGGCCTCGCAGATCCTCTGCGCCACTCTGCTGGCATTTCCACCTAGCAGCAGCACTCCCAGCCACCACCAGGCAAGCAAACAAACAAACAAACAGCTGCCATGTTCTTTGCATTGTAGATGAACTCAGAAGAAAATACAGCTGCAATTAGTTGACATGCAGCTGTTGAATTAAATCTTTTACTGCCCAGCTAGTAGACCGCTGAATTGTGCTTTAGGCTGCAGTAGCTGGATTCAAAGCAAGGGCTGCCAAAGAAGGGGTTAACCCTACACCTGTGTGCATGTTCATAATGTGTATTTTTTCCTGAACACATTATTAGTCTGTTAGCTCATTTAGAGACCATAATGAAGTCATTATGATGCCACCAGTATATTTTGCCAGAAAGCTGGCAATCTTTAATCTGCTTCCTCTACAGCATCTCACAAAGGAAGGGAGAAACCAAAACACTGATTTCAACTAACAATGCATTTATTTGCAGTGCTGGGTCCCAGCACATGCTGAGAAGAAAATTCTTTTGTTTATTCCCCCCTCCTTCTGATGGGTTTTACATAACAAGCAAGGCACAGAAGATTCCTCAGTGCAGCACAAAGCCACTCCACTTTTTACATGCATTTTTTTCATTTTCTGTGCACCTTCCTTTGACCTTTCCTTCAGATGAGCCAACCAAAGATGAAGTTGAAAATTCTTTGAAAGAAGCCCTGGCTAACGAGTTGTCGCACACATATGCATTCCCTGTAACTGCACGCTGCTGCACTCATACCTTCTTGGAGAGAGAACAATATACACTTAGCAGGGATTTCTAGGCTAAGTGTGCTGGGAAACAACACTGGCATGTCAACAAAAAGGACTTTCTGTAGGAGTCAGGGGCAGGTAGGGGATGTGGATGGGGACAAAGAGGAGCCAATCCACCCCAGTCCAGTTTCACACTCACCAGTGTATGTGCATTTACAAACAGGGGTTAAAAAATACTTCTGTCAATCTCTGCTCTTGTTCCCCTGTTAAACAAACCCTACTGATGTTTCAAGCTCATGTAGATAGCATTCAAGGCAGATGTCCATGGGGGATAAATGAGCTGAGTTTTCCCAAATAGCAATGGCTGGGATGTGACTGGGTCACACGACAGGGGAACAGCTGAGCTACATCTATCCAGCCTGCCATGCATGAGGGAACATAAGTTTCGTATAAAAAGCAGAGAGGTGAGTAGGCTGGGAAGCTGAGTCTAAGGGCAGATGGCTACTATGAACATTGCCTTTTCTAAGGGCCCAATCCAAATTCCAATCAAGCTTCCCACTACTTTCATCACATAAAAGATTTTTTAGGTGGGAGGTAACTTTACTCTTACCAACAAAATGCTGAAAAACAGCAATTCAATGACTTTGTCACTGTTAACTGCCAGGTGTTCAAGTTGCTTGCTTTCTGCTCACTCTCAAGTCCTCTGAAGCTTCAATTCAAACTGCTTTCCTCAGACAACAGTAACTGAGTTACTAGATCATACCCCACAGGCGGAATTTCTCAAAAAGCTCCCATCAGCCACATCCAATGACTGACAACAACACAGCAACGTTAGCTAAAAGCTGGGGCACCAGCGTGCCTGAGACCACCATCCTGCTTCAAGTGGCAAATACCTGCAGTGCAGCCGATATCTTCCTGTGACTGAAGCCTGCAAACCACCATTTCATGACAACATCCTTGTGTTAAAGCACTGGCAGCACAGCTGAATGCCAGCAGGGCTACTTGCTTTTGGTGGATGGTGCACAGCTGCCAGCAGCTTGCTGGCACACCAGAGCGATCTGAGCATCCCCTCCCAGCATACTGCTGCATCACAGCCCTGAATTACAACTCTTCTGGTCTTCTTCAGTGCACTGATGGTGCACTGGTGAGAGAGTTATCAGTGGGTCCTAAACGCTGATAAAAATGAAGATGCATGCTCATGCTGAGGGAGCAGAAAGCACTGAGGGATCAGGAGGGCACTGTGAGCAAGTGCAGATTGAAAGAGGAAGAGGCAATGAGTATACCATGGGTCGCTTTTCAACAAAGTGAATTATTTATTTTCTCTAAATTTATATGTGGCACAAACTGCACAGCTGGGGGACTATGATCAGATAAGAGGAAGAACAAACTTGGAGTTAAAGCATGTGAGCAGAAACAGACGATGACTCTCATAAGTGGCTCTGACCACCCAGCTCACTGGTGGGACCTTTGGGTGGGCTACTTGAAGCTACAGCCTCCAAGATAAAAGGGCACTTCAGTGTGGAGGAAAGGAGAAAGCCAAGGATAGGGGCATTTTCATCCATGATCACTCGGGAGACTCAGCACAGTGTGCGCGTGCTGTTCATATGGCAAAACCCTGGCATTTTGCCACTCCCTGTGGTCACATCTAGCTCTGAGAGGCCTTGACAGCTTGTGGGCTCCCCCACGCTGAGACCCCAGTGCCTAGGCATACAGGCTCCTCACAGACAGCCTGGGGACAATTAGATGGCTCTGGGAGGTGGCCTTGAAAGCAAATTAACTGAGACTCAGAGGAACAGAGCTGAGCGTCTGGGCCCAAGAAATTGGGCAGAACATGAGTAGGACATCTGCACCCCCACCCCAGACGTTTTCTGTGCTCTGTGCTTTGAACATGGTCTCAGAGCCACTGACCAATACTAGAGCTGTCAATGTGAGACAAAGATGCCTCAACATCCACTCCGTGCCTAACAACAGGGAGTGCTGAACTTAACACATATGCAGAACATAAGCAGTAGATCCATCCAGTGCACCCTGAAGTGATAGAGATACACCACAGCTTCCATTGAGTCAATGCAGAAGGAAAAACAAAACAAAAATATGATTTTAGCTAATAACACAAGGAGCTCTTGTCCTGACCTATCCTATGATCATTCTGTCAGAATGAAGTAGCACCTTCTGTCCGTCAAGGCTGACAAGCAGGCAGCTGGCAGCTCTCAGGAAAACTCAGAACCTGCCAAGTCAGCGTTTCCAGGTGGGAATAGAAAAGGGGCATGTACAGGTGGCAAAACAAACCACAAATAATAACAAAAATAACAGATGTATGGCAGCCCATTGGAGTACTGAAACTGGGACTCCGATCGAAGAGCTTTGGCTTTGGCTGGGGAGCTGAGCTGCACCGAGCCACAGCGCAGGAGAGAGGCACAGCACCCTGGTGCATGTGCAATGGTCAGACGGTGGTGGATAGGTGGCTTTCTTGTCACTAGTGCCAAAGGAATAGACTTAGATGCCTGAAGATCAGGAACAACAACTTCTCTATGCTAAATGCCCTGTAGGTATCTCAGCCCACAGTTCTGGGGAACCACTTGAACATTCTTACTCCTGTGCTCCCTGGCAGCACCCTCAAATAACACTACCTGCCATGGATTTTACCAACTGTCAGATACCCAAATACTGAATTGATACAATTAGCAGTCAAACAGGAAGAGTCTAACAGCACAGAAATGAAGACAGACCTCCTGAGGCCCAGGTTAATACCCTTAATTCTAAATCAGCTTTCTGCTATTAATATATATTTGTTACATTAATTATTATTTCCTAGCACTACTGATTAACAATAAAATTTGCACCAATTTCTTTCTAATCTTGTTAATCATGAAGCAGGTTATTACTGTAAACACTTTCGAATGCACTTTTAATTTTATATAAGCTAGGTATATATCCTATAGAATGAATATATCCAATGTATATTATATCTCTATATATCCCCTTCATTCAAGATTGTGTGAGTGCATGACTTAGCCAAATGTCTTAGTTACTGCGTCATTTGCAACATTTCTAATGCTGGTATCTCCCAGGCTTTATGCCAGGTGAGTATATGTATACTCTAGCAGCAGCACGAACATACAGGAAAGAGCTATCTGTACTCCAAGACTGTGTATGTTGAAAAGACCAAACTTCAGTCTTCTCATGCTGCAAACTTGGCTAAGAAAACCCTACATTTAAAAAGAAATCAAAAATGCTGCTTGAAGAATTACTGAAATGTCAAGCACCATATGAAAGGACTCTGTTTTCATGTCATCTCCATGCCCTAACTCCTTTCACATCCCTCAGGATTATCATTTTTTAAATTCTATTAAAAAAAAAAAAGCTCAGTCATCTCAAGTGGATAATTTAAATGCCAAGTTCCTGCCTGGATTCACATTTTCTAGTTCAGTTTTAAATCATTGAAAACAGATTGAATGGGGTGCCTTGTTTGGCAAGCGTTGCTGTTCACCTACCAACAGAACTCCAGTGTGGTCCTCTTTTGCAGGCATTTACCCATTGCCTTGACAGGGACTGCTCAGGAGAGGAAGGACTTTTCAGGCCTGCTGCGTATCCTTTTGTCTCGTCCTGCTATTAAATCTCTCTGGAAAAGAAACATCAGCATTCTGGAAGCTGATACCGTAGAAAATTCTGTGGTCCTTTGGACCCCATAAGTGCCAATTCATGTTTTGCTTACAGAAGCAAGAAAATGGCTTTTTCTTCTCAAATAACATAATAATTGCTTTCTCCTTTTTGTGCATAGGACATTAAACAGTTGGACTTGTTTGTCATACAAGATCAAATTAAAGAGAGCGTGACAAGTTAATGCGTGTCTTCTCTAAAGAATTAGAAAGAACTGGTGCTCACGTTCTTGCCAACACCACCCCCTTGTCTACCCTGGAAGGTCCAAGTGCCATTTCCCAAGGTGAGGGCAGCTCACAGGTACTCTCCAGTCCTGGGAATGGAGATGTGATTTGCCTTGCTGCTAACCGCAGCTAACCCAGCCATGCATTTCAAGGGTGGAAAAGTCCTCCACCAGCATTCTTGCGTCTCCCTGTTCCCACATCTCTGCGCGTCCTCCCACACCGCACTCCCTGCAAGCTGGATCCGCTTGTAGTTTCCTCTGTTTGGAACTGGAAAGCAAATATTCCCCTTGGTCTGCTCCCAGCATAACCACTACCAGCTCCAAAGTCCTAGTTGACTTCTGCTCAGTCGAAGCAGGATGTTCTTCCAAACATGCAGCAGTTGATCCAGGGGGCACAGCCATATCCTGCTGAAGAGGAAAAAACAAACACCAGAGTTTCAGCTGCATCGATACAGGTAGCCGTGGCTGCAATGCCATTGCAAGCCCTCAGGGTCTGAGCATTTCCGCAGTGGATTTGTAGTGCTCAGGAAGGCCTCAACACCTAGAAGAGCCATGGCTAGCTGCACATTGGAAGTCCAGCAGCATCCCAGCTCCATGCCCTCATTATACGGAGCTCCACAAGGCATTTCCCAGCACTCTGACCACCTGCCCTATCCTTCTCCCAAGAAGACTTTTATGACCTGCCCCAGATGTAGGAAAAGAGAAAGGGTGGAGGGAGACAGTGGTGACAAAGAACAGAGCAGGTATTAATATCTTCAATGATATCTGCACTTTATTTTTGCCTTTAATTTACAGACTGGCACTTCAGCTGCAGTTGCTGTTTCCCAGATTGCACCTGGTTTGGGAGTTAAAAAAGAATATACTTTTTGTTGCTATTGGTCCGTAGGTCAGACTTGCTTGCTCCAAAGTTTGCACTAGTTATGTATGTACATGTGAGTTTAATAAAGTTTGTTGTCTGTTTAAACTCTGTTGTTGTCTACTCAATTGTAGGGAAGTGGGAAGCTGTCACTACGCCAGATTTTTTCTTATTGAAGTCTAACAAAACAGTGAGCAATCTAGACAAACCAATAATATGGCACCCTGTGTCCCCAAACCAGCACGCACTAAGAGCTTCATTAAAATTGATCTTGAATTCAGCAAGTAAATCAACACTCACCCAAGACAATACATTAAATTAATCAGGCACAAAATACCCCATACAGATCAGCAGGCCAAATGATTTTCAAAAATAAGCACAACTGCAACTTTCAGTTCCTGGTCCATATCAAAGTACCATGATGTTTCACCACAAAGCAGCACATATAATTAGCATCAATTACTCATTAAAATTGCCCCACGAAGCAAGCATGTGAGCACATACAACATCTCTAATTCCCTTCGGCTCACCGGGCTCTGGCCTGACTTTGTTACAAAAGCACTTTTGGGGTGTACGAAAAGGCAGAAGAGTTGGTTCAGGCTCAGGGCCCACTTCCTTGGCTGGGAGACTTTGTGGTGGGTACAGCCAGCCATGGCCAGGGCGCTGGCTCCCTAATGCTCCTGGGGGTTAAGCCCTCTCTCCTGCTACCCTCCACCACTGGCAAATCTGCCTCTTCTGCACAAGCCTCAGACTTCCTGGGTACAGCTCCAAATGCCATGTTAGAAAGAGAGAGGATGGCATGGTCCCCCTCAAACCGTCCCAGCCTACCAGTGCCTGTGTCGCTGGGATAAGGCCCAGCTTCTTCTGGTCTGTAGGTGCCTTATCTGCCCAGACCTCAGTGCCATCCACACTGCCACGCAGAAGCACAGCCTCATTGCCCAGCAAATCGTCCCCCACAAGGAAGCTCTACCTGTTGTGATTAGCGCATTTGCAAGCTTTGCAAACCTTTGAAGGGCAAGCGATGGCACTGCTGCGACTTGACAGCCTCATCCTCTGGCATTATTTCCAGTACGCTCCTGCTCCTGCCTGCTGGGATGCGATCCTCAGCCAGCATCCGTCACGGGCAGCCTAACACTTGATTTTCCAACACCAGGTGGGGTGCCCATGTTTCTAATTTAAGATTTCCAGGACAGCCACACATTATATACCCCAATCCTGAAGTGCCAATAGTTTTTATCAGCAACGGACTCCTCCAGGTGCGGAAATCCCAGGCAAAGGCAGCTGCTTTCCAGAATCCCTGCAGATAGGGATTAACCAAGTGACACATGCAGGGGCTGTAAAATATACACACATGAGATAGCCTGATCACTACTAAAACAAACAAGCAGAGATCCTCAGGGGTTGGTTAATTGAACTGTAAGGACCCATTACTGAGAAATTACACCAAAAAAAAGAAGTCAGTAACTGCGAATGAAGACTGTGGACATCCTTCTTAGCAAAACCTGCTGTCTTAAGAAGTGTTGCTGCTCCTTAGCATGACACATTAGCTGGAGGTGACAGCAGCAGCAGGGCTCACCTGCTTCTGGTGGCTGAGTTTGTGGGTTCGGAGTCACTGCAGGCACCTCTGCAGAGCACTGGGCTTTGCAGGTGAGCCCCAAGGTGCCAGAAAGCCTGCTCAGACCAAGGGCTGGTAACATGGGTTGAAACACAGCCGCCCATGGACCATTCAGGAAAGGGAGCTCAGCCAGGTGACTCATGGTCTTGTTTTATGCCACTGGCTTTCAGATAGACACCAAAAGAAAAAAAAGTCTTGGCACCTCATTTGCTAGGAGAATAGCCTAGAAATATTTATGATTAAAAGGAGTGATTGAGCAGTGACATTCAGTGTTTCCATTTTTCAATAATTTCTGGTGTTTTTTTTTTTTCCATTTTTTTTCTTTGTGGTCTTTGTAAAAACACCAGAATAATAGCAATTTATTAAGAACTGGCATTTGCTCAAAATAGTTTCCCTTAATGTGAATGCTCTTACTGACATTGTAAAATTTATTTACAGTTTCTCTTTTTTCTTCTGTTCATTGTTTGGATGTACCATAGGACACCAATAAAAAAGGTTATTTATGCTAAACAGATGTACTGTGAAAAGCCAGATGCAACATGGATGATAACCAGCAGCTGGGCAGACCCTAGCAGATAAGCCACCTTTGACTGTGGGTTTCCTTCGTGCCCGCAGTTGTTATAGCAACTTCTCTGTCACTCACTCTGCTTGCAAGTACACGGAGGTGCTTAAGACAGAAATCTAAATTCCCATTCACTTCCAAAGTCTGAGGAGTAAAGTGAGCATCATCTCCAAAGTGCTGTGCTTTCTAAGCCTCCCCATGCCTCCTAATGCCTTTCTCATTAAAAAAAAAAAAAAAGTAACAACAACAACAACAACAAAAATACAAACAAAAAAAAACCAACCAACCAACAACAACAACAAAAAAACAAGGAGTATTTAAAACAAAGCAACATGAAAACCCTAAGACAGTCTACAGAAAGTTGAAGTGCTGCCTGCATTAACCTCAGACACACTCATTTCCAGAGCTGGTCCCTCTGGGCCAGGTGAAGAATGTCCTGACACGGTCTAAAGCTTGTAGACAAAGCAAACACATCATCTATTCATATTCAGAAATGGTAAGACTAACACAAACACAGTGTGCTCACAGCAAGGTGCACTTAAACTGCACCCTGTGGTGCCTCAGGTGGACACAGGCCCGTACTACGGTGCTTAAGATCAAGCGAGGGACAAACACGTGAAACCACGCAGTGCCCAGGGCTGCCAGACACCAGCTCCCCGTGCAGTCGGTGAAGAAGGATGCAGGAGGCACGCTACAGGTGTGCTGTGCTTGCTTCACAATTTCTTCTCCCCTTTGACCGCCTAGGGAGCCAGGGCCTGGAGAGTAGGTGGTCTGAATCACACATCACTCTCTCAGCCAAAGACATCAAAGTAGGCAAGCAGGATACAACTGGACACTCCTACTTTCTCCTGAATATGAGCGGTGCCTCTGGCTCTCCCCCACAATTCATTCCATTGACATTGTTCAGTTCTCATCCTATAAAGCATTCATTTAACTCAGAGGGGAAGAAAAAGTCAATTAAAAGAAAAAAAAGTGCAACAATGAATTTTTAACATATTGTCCCAAACAGAAAGCTGGACCAGGTGCAGACTCATGATTAGGATCAAGTGATGGGAAGAGGTCCAAAGCGTTCAGCTGAGCTGATTGCAGAGGCCTGGCTTTGAAGGCTGTACACAATAAAGCAACTCATTAATAGCTGGACTTTCACCTTCCTGGCAATAGATGAGTCATGTATTTGAGAAGGTCAGTGCCTTGGATTTTAAGAATGGAAGAGAAGATCAGGATCATTTAGTTTGCGTTACACAAGCCATACAATTTTCTTTCAGCATTAAGCAACCATGCGGCTAATACTTCTGTGTACCTAGTGCCTTAGTTGCTTCTGCATGATCAGGGCAGAAGGGAACCACTGATCCAACATACAGCTGAGCGTATCAGCCTTAGTAACTACAGCACTTTGCTAAAATCTGGGTATTTGTTACTTTTCTTATGTTTCTCACATTCTTCATCTGTGGCCAAGCTTTCCAGTTCATAAAAGAGATTCCATTAGAGTAATCTGATCCCTTGTTTACAGGATAGTCCCTGTCTTCGCATCATCCCTAAAGCCCCAGATTAGCAAAACAATTAACCTTCTGAGAAATGCTCTCAAAAGCACAAGTAGTCTCGCTCTTTTTCAGCACATCACTTGGTGTCACACTTAGAGCATCAACAAAACAGGAGAAACAGTTCTTTACAGTATGAGGTAATTTGAGCCTATTAGGGGAGCAGCCACAAGAACATTTTGATTGCTATTTTCAAAGCACAGGGAAGCAACTGCTTCATTGCATGAAAAGACAGGGCAATAGAACCCCACAGTTGCAAGGCTGGGTCTTCTTAAGAGCTTCACCCTGCGTCAGAGAGGGAACGTAAAGAATGCATGTGGTATCTGGGCTTTTGAGGGAAACACTCCTAAAAAGAAGAATTCTGGTGTATGCTGATATGCTTGACATGTGAGATGCACACAAGAGAAGAATGAGGGGTTTGTTGGGAATACCAGAGTAATGTGAAAAAAGCCCAAAACTGAGAGCTATAGAACATTTTTATATCCTACCTTGCCAGCAAGCACCAGCCTGCTCTCAGAACAGAACTGGTTTTAAACACGTGTTAGTATATTGCTTGGACAGAAATGCTTGAAAAATCTTCTTGAAGCCAGTTCAGGGCAAAAAATAGATAGGACCAAACAGTGCTAGGCCTTTCCTCTCCACAGGAAAGAAAGAAGCATCCAGCAAGCTTCCAAATAATACATCTAATATTCACATGCCTCTTCCACCCACTCAGTGTGGGTGCACTGGAATGACTTTGCTAGCTTCTAATATTTCACTTACAAGAAAGATCCCTGTAAAGGAAAGAAAGTGTCCAGGTGACAGAGCTCCAGATCTTCACCACTTCATATCTTCTCCTCCAAAAAGCTTTGGAGAGAGAAAATGCAGATCAGCCTCCAAGTTGCATCTTCTTTCCTGAGGTAGTCTTTTGGCCCTTTTTTCTCAATACTAGGCTTGGAAGACATCTTTACCCCCTTGAGAGAGAAAAGAAAACTATAGGCTTTCCCAGAATAACCACATATACACAAGCTTCCCTTCCCTAGAGGAGAAGGAAAGGGACTCAAAACCTCTAAGATTGTTTTAGAACTTTTATGGCACTTAGCCAGAAATTTCAAAAGGAGTTCATGAGGCCATAAATCAGCTGAACTGGTCAATGTGCAGAGACAACTGACCAAAAGACTTGCCCAATGCTAGATGATTCAAATTTCTGAGAAAGCCATGAAACAAAAGATTTTGCCTTAAAAAGCAATGGGTTCCTTAACTTTTCCTAGAGCCATAAGATACTGCATGAACTTGTACGATTACAGGGACCAGCATAACTGTATTAATGAAGAAGCTACTTTGAAGTATATGCAGATATTTCTTTCAGTGCTGGCAAAATGAAAAGTACACATCAGGTGACCAAAACCTCAACATCCTACACAGTCAAAAAAGTTCTTGCACAAATATTCTCATAAACTCTTCCGTCCTGCTGAAAGATAACGACTAGAATCTTTTTGTCTGGTATATCTCCTATTCCCACGGATTTTTATGTCAGGAAACTGTATATTTGTCTCCATCCAGATTGAGTTCCTTTTCTCACGACTATGGAGGCCATTTTTCTGGAGGCAGAACTAATGATTCTGTCTGTCTCAACTTATATTTTAATTGTAATTGACTTCTAGAGTAAGCAAAGTCCTTCTGAAAAATTGGTAGTCTTAAACACATATACACTCAAGATGGAGGCACAAAGGGATTTTTTGGAATAGAGGAGGTATCTTATCCCATATATTTTTTAGGAATAAATATAGATACCAGCAGTAAGTACTAGGGACTTTCAAAACATGCTGAAGTATCCTGTATTCTGATTAGATTCTTCACTGCTCATAGAAATGCTGTGAATTGGGAAGATGGGACTCTCACACCATTTTCTAAATGTTCTTGTCTGCTCTTAGCTGACAGGCGGTCCTTTGTGTTATCCTTGCCTCTGCCATCCTGGGTTAGAGTACGCAGTGCTGTGTTTGAAACATCTTTGAGGAAAATAGCCTTATGCTCCCCTCTCCATTCACCAGGTTTGCAGATTCAAGCTTCCAGATGATCTTCAGAAACCGATCACTTGTAAAGTCAGTGGCCCAAAGACTACAACAGCTTTTACTGCAGTTTTAAGTAGCAAGGACAGGTATTGGTAAATGTCCTGGGCACATCTCCCTCAAAGAAGTGGCTGAATTACCTAAGCTATCAAAGACATCAGCCAGCTCACTATCACATTTCAGTGGTGTAACTCACACAGTCCTGTGACTGGAGATGCTCACGGAGTCTGTGAGGCACTCTCTGTTCTGCGGCCCCATTTCTTGGTAAATTGTGTGAACTGAGGACGCGGATTAAACAGAGCACTGTTCAGGACCACGCCATATGACACATGACCACAAGGTGTGTGAAAGTTGTTCAGGGGTAATGTCTGGAGATTACCTCCTTTTGAGGTACTATCTTTTCTGATAGACCCATACCTAGATCATCCTGGTTTATGGCAACTGAAATGCCTTCGAAGATGCTATTATTGGTGCTTCCTGGGTTCTGTCTTTCCTATGAGACAAAAAACTGAAGACACCCACCTATAAAAAGCTGTATCCTCCACTGGGTCATCAAAGCACAAGTGGGGCAACCCTGAGCACAATTTTTGGCTGTGGGGTCGTATCACTACATATAACTTTGCCTTAGGCAGATAAATTGATTAGTTTGTAGACTGATGGCTAGCAGATTGACAATTTTACAGCTTTCATGCAGTGGTGATGCAGGACTTTGTAAGATAACTTGAATGCCTCTATTTGTTTTAAACATCCTATTCAACCTCCGGTTATAATGCTTAGGGAGACACCAATGCAAATGTGTAAGTAAAGAAGCAAGGAGTTTTACAAAGCTACACAGCAAAAACTGAAGCTTCACAGATCAGCTTGGGCAGAGATACATTGATTTAAAGGACACAGCCCACATGTATCCAATGCAATCCTCTGTCCAGGAAAGAGATCATATGAGGTAGTTGCCCAAGACAGCAGAGCACTGGGAATTGGTGACCCAACAGGACCCTTCCAGTTTAATATTCCAGAACTCCTTGAAGCTTCATATAGGACCTGGGGCAGAAAGCTTAAACTTTGCAAAAAGGTTCGTCTTCAGCTGGTAATAATAGATAGACACTTTGGAGCACTTTTATTTTTAAACATTGCCCTCCACCACCATGAAACTAACCAATCTGTAAGGATCAACAAGTCGAGCAGGCATCTCCTGCTCCACGAGCAGTGCGGTTAGCTCTGCATTACAAGGTTTCACCAGTGCTTTTTAACTACTGGGTGCTTTTCTAAATTGAAGACCAGACACACTGGTCAGCAAAATGAAAAGACAGAGCCCCAGGCAGTATTCAGTTCATAACTACCTGCCAATTTGTTTTGCAATTGCACTGTTATTTAAAAATGACAGTGTTGAATTAAAAAAAGTTTCAGCTGGGTATGGAACTTTGCAGCTCCACGGCAGATCTGCCAGGGCTCTCTATCTGCCAGCCCATAAAACGTTTTGTGATCAAGCATGCCAATCTAAATTAACTGGATTTGAGGTCAAGTGGCATTCACAGCCGAACATTGTGCAGAAATCCTGAGAAGGAACAGCAGCAATATCCCCTATACCTGTAAAGCATACTGAAAATAATGAAATAAATATTAAAAAAAAAAGGGAAAAATCCACTCTTGTGTTCTCATGTTCTTTTTTATGAGGTTGAGCAATATTTATTTGAAAACTGTAAAACCACAAGTACTTGGCATCTGCCCTCTTTGATCGCAGCATAGTTTAATGTAGGGCAGGGGCATCATTTAGCTGCTTTTAGCAAAGTTAAAATTGGCCCTTTGAATCATTACATTTTTCTCTGAAACCCATCTGTATATGGATGTGCTGAGCCACCACTTTATATATAAATACATATATATATGCACCTTCTCACATTTTCTTCCTTGGCTTTCCAATATTGAGGAGAGTCAGCTGAAACCAATAGACCAACCATTGGCAAAAACGACTGAAAGGTCATCAGCATACAACGTGGCCACAGATGTGGCCCTTTGCTTTCTTCTGCCTTAGCTTGCAAAAACATCCACTTGCCATCCAGCTCACACACAGGTACTGAAGCTTGATTAACATCTTTTTAATAGATTGAGATCATCATATAAACAGAGCTTGTAAAATGTGAAGAATCATCATTATTTTATCAGGCCAAGTCCTGACATCATTGCAGTTTTCCACTGAGAGAAGAAAATGAGCTTGGCTTCAACAGCAGTTTTCCCTCACTAAAGGCTGAACCAAAACAGATGGAGACAGGACTTCAGGATCTGTCCAGAGATGATTTACTCTTAGGACAGACAACTTGTACTAATGAATTTTACCACAAAATAGATTAGTTTCAGATTCATCTGTCACTTTAGTAGGACACCCTATAGCAGGTTGGCCAGCCTGCACAGCTATAAATGGTGAGGCAGACTGTTCCTTTGTGCATAAAGGCTTATGTTAATGGACTGGATCTAGGGACAGATGATCACTTGACTTGCAGCTGCTTGGTGCTTCTCCTGGTAAAAATTATCCTGGACGATGGATGATCTCAGGCGTCAAGAGCTCTTCCCACCTGAGTCTTCACTCTCTTCCCAGCTTCCAGCAGGGCAAAATGCATTTGTATTTCAGCGAGAAACAGCTCCTGAATGGCTCTGTTCTCAAGAAAGTCATTTCATCTAAGAAACGACCTTCATCAAACAAATGCCATTTCATCTAAGTAGGTCACTTTGTCAGCAGCACTAAATGGAAATATTTCCATTAAAACCATAAAGTCAAATGTTCCATACCCTGATGGTTGTGGTACTGTGTTTGGCATGCGGAGTCCTAAATTCAAGTCACCCAGATTGAAGCACAGTAAAGGTCTGGAATGAGAAACGTCAGCTCTGCTTCAGGCAAAGCAGGGACTTGAAACCAGATTTCTTGTATGCCAAGCCAGTAACTCAACCATCAGGCTTTGGATCACACAGGTCTTGTCCATGGGCCAGCCAACCCTGAAAGCAACCGTGGGAGGAAACTTCCAGTCCAGTTCTAATCACTGCAATTGGGAGGAAAATGACTCTGGATTTCATGATATCTGGCTCTACAACCTTGGCTCGCTATGTGCTATTCCGATGCAAGATTCTTCAGTTGAGGGCCTGGATCACTTAAGTGATTTCTCCCCTCCCATCCTGACAGACATGAGGAGCATTAGTATTATTTTTTCTTGTCATATAACATGTTCACTGCATGGCTTCCACTAGATTAACTTGGGCTACCCACATGGAACAAAGATTTTTTTATTGTTGTTAAAGCTGAGTGCCCAACTCAGTGAATTTCCGTAATATCAGAACTATTTCAGTGTATGGAAAATTTGCTAGTTTTCAAATATTCCAAAAACACTAGAAAAAATCCAGTAATATTGGAACACCTGCTATTCAAAAAATACAGCCATTAGAACCAGCGAAAATGACTTCTTATAGACATAGGTTGATGGTTTCCATGTTTGTGTTCACTAGCAGAAAGTAGATCCTGCACAGCATGAACACAAAATCATCACTGTTTCTGGGTGACTCATGTTTTAAAATGCTTCCATCCTAAGTCCCTTTGTCCTTCTGGCCGAAGAATTAGAGTGACACACAAATCACTTCTAGCTGCATTGCAACAGTCCAGTGCATCTAATCTTGGAATGGGAGAGATCATGAAAGTCACTCAGCTGATCTCTTGCATGAGATTTCCAGGTATCAATAAGTTAGACAGACCAACACTTCCACTGCATACAACAGAAATGAAGCCAGTTTTCACATACATCTTTTTCACTGTTTTCCACGGTGTGCATTTGTTTACATACATGTTCCTCTAAGAACTGAACTTTAAAAGCATGGGATACCCACATTCATATATAGTTAGTGGCAACTGAGCATATTTAATGCCACTAAAATTGTCAGTATGTTCATTAACAAAGGCCTAAAATAAGTACATGAAATCGAAGGAAAAGAATAAAGAGTTGAGCTTATTGCAAGCAATATCCATTTTTTTTATGGCGAACCGTGCTCGTAAGAATAAATATCTCCCAAGAGATATTTTGCGTCACTTGATAAGCAGAAATATCCCTTTGCCATCTAAGAATGAACGGCATTAGGTAAGCTATTATAATGTCTGTCAACTTCTGTGCTATGTTGAGTGGGAAAGATGGACCAATACTTTGTACATAAGGGAGTGTCACTACTCATTTATTTCCTGTTTATCTGCCAGACCAGCTAAACCATCAGCTAATATGCAAAAGAAACAAGAGACTATGGATGGCTCACAAACTGGCTGGCTAATGAAAAACTAGCACTACTTCACCCAACCCCTTCTAGTGGGAGCAGCTGAAGCCTTGCAACAGCCCCTCCACAGCAGCTCTGAGAGTGCTTTGACTTGGCCCAATGAGATATCGGGAACCCACCAGAGCCAACTTGGTCCTTGCTTGCTGCGAGTTCCCTGTACAACGTGTAAGACAAGGGAAAGTGGACAGTGCTGTAAGTACTACATTAATGGATCCTTTCTTCCATTGATTCTGCAAGGTGGCTCACCATACACTCCCAATCCCACCTACAGTCTTATTAAAGCTCTGCAACAGAGTAGTCAAACAATGCCACTTTCGAGGTGAAAAAGAAGTCCCTGGAGCTTCAAACTTATCTGGACATGGAAGACAGTTACCCCTTTTGCTGAGCCAGCATGACCCACTTCCCTTTAAGCCCTACCTCTCCTTGAGTCCCTGGATAAAGGTTCAGAAATAGGGATGGGCATCATGTCCAGCTGGACTTGTCATGATCTCCATAGAACTCTCCATGATCTCCATATCCCAGCCAGTTGATAATACATATCCACAGTTACCTCCAGGCTTTTGAAAATGTCTATCTTTCTCCTAAGGTTGTGAGCAGGCCTTCTTATTGCTGAAAGGTTCATAAACTGCCTGGGCTTTTCTCACACAAAACAAGGTTATTCTAGCCATTCCCAACGGCCCCTCCAAGGCTGTACTACTAGCCATACTCTCAACGACAGGAGAAGGCACTAGGACCACCTGATAGTCTCAGACAGATCTAAGGCTGGGTTGGCCCACGTGGTTCTCTATTCATGTTAGAAGATAGTAAAGTGGTCTTGTTTTTCCTCCACTGGCTGATCTTCTCAACTTCACAGGTCAGTTGCCTCCTCACACTCTCTGCTGCATGTAGACCCACGTACCATATTGCCACCATGAGAAGAGATCCGCCAACACATCCAAACTATCAGCAGGCAGCATAGACAAACAATCAAGCAAAATATTTCATCTCCCACACTAGGCTCCTACCCCGTCAAAGGCAGCTTCCAGGCCACCAACCTGCTTCAGGTTCTTCTGCCTGTCCATTTCATCCTGCATGTCCCTCTTGTCAACCCATTCCTGCTTCTCTCTCTCAGTCCTTTGCAGCAAATATCTAACAAATTCCTGTCAGGGCTGGAGAGTTGCGTAGGGCCGATCGGTAACTGGCAGGTACTAAAGGGACAGCTGCAGTGGAAAGAACAAGCTCATTAACCAAGGCAGGAGTACCCTAAAAGGCACAGTGATGGTAAGATTTAAGGCTCTCCCAACATACCTGGGCTATCACAACATACCTGGTCTGGTTTTACAATGAGCAGCTCTGATGTCAGGAGAAAAACTGCACCGGAAATTGAAAGGGTGGCCAGCAGCCAAGTAAGAATATACAGACACTTAACACTTCTCTGTTAACAGCAAGGGCAGCAAAACTATAAAAGAGTTATTGCTAGTTCACTGGGTTTACAGCACAGAGAAAGCTGTTGCTTTTCCTGTCAGGATGGCTATAAAAGAAAAGCTCTTAAACAAAGGAAGGAGACAGAGCAATGCATGGGTTTTCCTGAGTTGGCAGCAGCACGTCTGTAAGGCACCGAGGCAGGGTCCAGGCTGGACCAGGACATCCCCCGTGCTGTCACAGAGACCACCCGCTCTCCTGGGCAGGGGTAAGGGGAGAGACATCAGAGCAAACACAACAGCTCTGCTCTGCAGGGGAGGCAAGGAAGGTAGCCAGTGCTCTGTGCAGGAAGGAAACCAAGGAAAGTCAGCTGCTTCGGACACAGGAGACACAGAAAAGACTGAGGATGTCAACACAGATGAGGTGCTGGTGAAGAGGAGAGGGGGTGGGAGGACGGAAGGCTCAGCCCAGAAACAGATCTCCACAGCTGGCCAAGACACTGGTCCCAGCCACACAAGGCCTGCGTGGGGAGAAGGAGTAGGAAACAGGCAAAAGCATGATCCCAAAAATTCCTTGGGGGACATGCACAGGAACAGGTACCAAGATGTAAACTCAGGTGTGCATCTCTACTGGTCAGCTGCTCTCTGGTAACAGCTTGTGCACACACACTGAGCTTTCTCCACAGCCAGCAGGGTCAGTTGGCCCCATCTCCACCAAGGGGCAGGGAAACCACCCCCTGTTTATCAGGGCAAAAAGGCACACCAGGGCAGGGCTTGAGGAGTTGCTCTACTTTAGCAGAACTTTAAGTAATCAATTTGTGTTCCTGTATCTTGGGTTGAATTACCCATAAATGGTTTTATCAAAGGGATGTAGCATCCCAGAGGAAAAGATTGACTCTGGATTCTTCAGCTACAGTCAGACAGGCCTAAAAATGTAAAAAACAAATGAACAAGCAAACAAACAACAAACAGAAAAAGTCATTACAGTTTTTGGTGGCTTTTAGAGTCCTGGAAAAATAGCAGGTAATTTGAGGAAGGAGAAGAAAGGTAATAAACCATTGAAAGTAAAAAGCCAGGAAAATAGTAGATGAATACCAAGCCAGAGTGGGATTCATGTCAAGAAAGAAAGCTGCAACTAAATTATTTGCTGTAACTATAATTTGAGTTGACTTTAGTAGGCAGATGACCTTTCTATAGTATTTGTCATATCATTGCAATCTCCCAGTTAACTGCTGCTGCCAAGGTGCTAGCTAGCCCAGGTAGCTAAACGTATAAATCAGCTTTTAACTTAATCACCAGTTATTTGAAAATCTTTTGTATTAAAACAAAACAAAAATTTTAAATTAAAAATTAAAACAAAAGTATGTGCAGAGACTGTGTAACTAAACAACAACAACAAAAGGTCTGGAATGCTTCTAGCCATTTTGTTGTGCTTCCAGGTTAAAAGAGAGAGAGAGAGAGAGAGAGAAAGAATGAACGAACGAACAAAGAAGGAGGGGGAATTAAAAACTAACTTTAGTCCAAACCCTTAGAGAGCAACATGTAACAGCTTGAGACAAGCAAAGCATGCAGCACTTGGCACTGAGCATTGTGCTACAAAACAAGGAGCATACATTTGAACACATTTCCAGATCTCCAAGCAAGAAAAATACATATTGCCCAGAGTGGGTTAGCTGAAAGGATCCCAGGCTGCAAAACACATTTCCCTGAGAAAGCCTTTAGCCAACACTCAACTCTTGAAAATGCAAGAGGTAACCCTGGGAGCAGATCCCACTCTCAACAGCACGGCAGGAATGGTACCTAAATGCTCACAGACCATGTCAGAGGCAATATAGCAGAAAGCAAGTCCCCTATGAGAAGCTACATGCACATATTCGGCTGTGATAAATGCTTGCGGGTCCGGGAGTAAATAGACAAAGGAATACTTATTTGCTTACTTCTTAGCTTTTTATTTCCTGCTGTCCTTTTTGACCACCGCTAATTGAGATTCAACTCTGCTGCTCATGGGCACTGTGGATCTGTTCACAGCTATTTCACCAAAGGGAACACCTCAGCCAGTCTCTCCCAAAATTCAAGCTACCACCCACCCGGGTCAATAAGGAACAGCAGCTTTTCTCAGCCCTGTGATTCAGTCATTCTGATTTATGGTCCTGACAACAACATAGGAAAGTGGTTTTTTCCTGCCTCATTGCTAGCCCATCTTAGTTTTTGAATACAGGCCTTACTGAGAGGCAAATCCCACATATTTCTGAGGCCTTACACGCGGTTTCTTTCTTTCTGTAAGGAATAAAGCTGATATCCTTCAGTTCCATGTCAGAAAAATGAAACATTTGGGTCATTAGCAGATAATATAACAAGTTATGTGGTAGCAACAGACATCTTAATTATGGATGCAAAACCACCACTGAGAACTTGTGGGGAACAAAACTTGTGCTGCTACATGACTGCTCCAAATCTTGTGTGAAATTTAGAGATGTGGAAAATACGTTCCTTGGACCACAAGAAACTCTCAGTACTGGGTTCCTTTCAGAAAAAGAAACCTGAGAAGACCCAAATATTTGCCATCTTGTTTAAGTTTAACATGGCTAAATAGATACTAAACGTGATTTCAAGTTAAGAGATGTTTCAAAGTCTGTCCAGGTGCCATGCCAGAATAGGCTTAATGTTGGATCAAACTGCGTGAGCAGAGGTGGGTGAGACACTTTACTGAAGGAGTTTGTTATGCTGCCTCTAAGGAAATTGCCTCAGAACTGGGATATCGAGACAGGCATTAGCTTTTGGTGATAGTCCCACTGGCAAATACATTGCCAAGCAATAGTCAACACACACCAGATTTATCCAGGAGGAGTACTTTTTCGCCCACATTGTTGGCATTGCAGGTCTGAAATCCAAGGCAACCAAGGGTATCAGTAGAGGAATATGAGGATCTATGGCGTGCCAGAACAATTCTTAACATTTGCGGCCAGCTCCTGGGAGATTTACATGGCTCCTTTCTGGGGTATTTGCTAGCCTCTCCCATCACATCTTACTGGGGACAAATGGGGCACAGAGCCTCCAGGAAATCTCTTGGGCTACCACCACTGCCAGAGAAATTCATCTGGCTTACAGTGCACCCGGGTGCTGACTCCAAGAGGCTCTCAGGAGAAAGAGAGAAGCCAGCACAGGCCTCTGCCGTGAGAATGTTTCTTGCAGTCTGCTCCAGCAGAAGCAGACCGAAAGCAGCTATTTCATGGCAGCTTCCTCCATTCCTGGACGCTGCTTGGGACACATGGACGTGTCCAGTTGCACAGGCTGAGTAATGCATGAGCAGCCCAAGAGCTGTCCATGAATATGAAGAATTGTTCTGGCTATTGCAAGCTACAGCTTATTGAGTGGCTTAAGGTTATTTTGGCCTGCCAGGCTGAAAAGGTTGGGTGCCATGGTTAGAGCTAAAAGAGGACTGATCAAAAGGAGTAAGCGTTAAGGTCTTGCTGTCCACTTGGTGTTCAGGACAAGTCTGGGCAAACTGGCATTTCCTATCATGTGGTTGGCTGGGAAGCCACAGTCCTGAGCTCCTTCCTCTGCATCTCAGAACGAGCGATAGCTTCAAAACATGAGTTTGAGAGAAAAATACAGCAGCATCTTTACTGCAAATGGCTCCTACATGGGATCCCAAGGTCCTAGCTCTAAATTAGGGCACTGAAGGTCACACCCCATTTTTATATGTCAGAGAAATTTGCTCAGGGTCTAGCTTAGGTCTTAGTTGTGGTCACCTGGAGATGTTCCTCAGGCAGATGACACCAGCAGCCTATGGAAGTGGCATAACATCAAGCAAAAGCAAAGGCAAAATTAAAGAGAGGTGGTAGAGACAAAGGATGTATCTGCCCTCCACACCACAACCAGCTATGTTGGTGCCTGAATTACCCTAAACAACCAGGCTTTGGGCCTGGCAGAAAAAGCTCAACCAGAGATAACTTCGGTGTTTCACTGCCATTCATTTTTTACTATCATCGCCCTATGGCTCACAATGAGGACAACTATGTTCTCCTTCAGTGCCCTCCATTTCAAGCTTTTAGATAGCTGCAAACAAGCTGTCAGAAGCAAGATCCCGTCAGTATGCAGTGAAGCTAGCCAAGTCAGACACAAACAGAATTGACCACTTGAGAGAGGTAAGGAAATACTACGGAAAATACATCTACCGACAGCTGAGGGGGTAGGTCTGAATTCATAAACCCCCCAAAAGGTGCTAATCCCCTTTCTAACATTCACATTTAACTAGAAACAGTAAGAAAATCCATTTATATGCTCACCAAGCAGTAAAACTATTGTAAAAGAATGTGAGAGGGATTATGAGAGATACAAATGCATTTTCTTAGCTGCGTGGTGTTCATCCTAGTGTATCAGAGTTACTCAATGAATTTGCCATGCCAATAATTTTTCCTTCATTGTGAGGGACTGAAGGAACTGCAGTGCTAGAAGAAAGCAAAATACAGATTTTCAATAAAAGGGGAGGTTCTGTTATTACAATGGGCAGCTTGATCGTCTCCTCCTAAACATACATATTGTGTTTTCCACAATGGGTCCTGATCATGGTGGGGCTTTTAGATGCTTTAAAAATAAAAACAACAAAAATGACTAGCAAATAACAACAAATTGAATGGTCCCCAAAATTACCCCCTCATAAGCCTGACTACTGTATCTAGCAGTAATGGAACAAATAATAAGAAAAATAAATTACTGAACATCTGGAAAATAACAGAATATTGAGCAATACATGGCACAATAAATCTGGTCAAAAAAGATACGACTGCGTTTTTTGACACAATAAAAAAATGACTGCAGTATACTTAAAGCAATACATGTATTACAGCTACATTATTCTCTCAGTAAAACATTTGTTCCAGTGCCAGATAAAATCTGTGGGGTGTTTTCACAAAAATTGAACCAAAATTTTTTATTGGTGTTGTTTTTTTGACAACAAATAATTTCAAGATCAGAGCTGCTAAAGGACAGGAAAGAAAAAGTAATACTAGCTAGTATCATGTAAAATATGGGGCTAGTAATGCCTAAGAGGTCAGTGTTAGACCATGTGCTGTTTAACAGTGTTTCATTTTGTGCCATTCAGATCTTTCCTTCACTCTCCTTGTAAGACCAGTGGAGATTTGCCTGAAATATATTGCTGTGTTGATATTTTCATTGTCTGGAGCTGAGGTTCAGGAGGGAAGAAGAGAAGGAGGGAGCTATTTATTCTCTCACTCTATAAATTCAAATAGCTTCTGAATTTTTGCATAATGCTTAACACTTTTTAATCATGACCTGGAAAAATAAATTCACTAATGAGGAATTCAAGCTGGTATTACCTTACCTCCCACTTACATTGCCTTCCTCAAGTTACCAGCTATAAATCCATCCAGAGCTAGCCCACAACACAGCAAAACACTTGCATATATGTTCAACTATTGGCACAACCAGTAGCCACTGAACTTAAGTAATTGCAGTTACTCTTGGAGGCCTTTTTATATCATCGGGTTGCTTTAACTACTGAGAACTCCCTCATCTATGCAAGGTCACAAGAGAAGGTGCCAAGACATCTATCACCTGTGAGATAAACAAAACACTGCTGTGGATTTTGTAAGTAACCAATGAGAGGAATTAGCATGAGTTCCTACTAATTGGAGTATTTAATAATAGGTGAGACAAAATTGCTGTAATTGCACTGTAAAGAACAACCCATCCTCACGCAGACCTGGAATGAGAGACCTCAAAGATCTGGACAGTGTGCAATCAAGGCTGACCTATCTTTTACTACTTGGAGTTGAGAAAGAAAAGCTTCCACAAAAGGCTACACCAAGCCCCAGTGTCTTCTCTCTCCCTGAAGGGAAAAAGTGGTATGTGAATCCCACTACGATAAAAAATTTAAAAAAGAAAAGCGGTGTCTGTCTTTCCTCTGTTTATTAGTAATTTGATTTATGGGAGTTTCTAAAAATAAAGTAAGTACCAAAACATATGACTGACCAGTGCCCCATGGCTTTCTTTCTCATGTGGAGACTTGAAAGTGTTTCTTTAATTATCCTGCATTATGTGAAAATCATAGGACTATTGGCAATAATGTAAACAGTTCTGCTCCACAGGGATAATTACTTGCTTTTTACCAAATGAAGATGGGTAAATTGGTGAAAAACAAAAATGGAAGGTCATTTGATAGCAACATAGAAAATAAAACATATTCTCTGTAAACTTAAAGAGATACTGTCAGTATGGCAAGGCATGCTTTGGCAGCTGACTGAAATAAAGGAGATTTTTGTTGGCATCTTAGAAATACAGCAGTGCCTTATCCTCCAGGACTTCAAGCAAGAATGGCAATACATTCCTGACACTTCAGTTAACTAGCAGATCATAATAAAATCCTCGTATCGTTTCAAATCAATCTGAAATAGTAATCTTTTCTATTTAATTGTAGTAAACATCATAGGCTGAGATGTTTAATTTGACCAAAAAGGAAACAACTCAATTTTCTTTTAAATAAAATTCAAGCACACTCTGAACTATTTGTTGCTCTGAATTTCAAATACGGGAATGTTTCAGTTTAGGACAGTCAAAGTGAAATGCTCCCTTTTTTTCTATTTGGGGCTTGTTTGCGTTTTTGGCTAAAGGAATTGGGTGAATTTGACATGACACTTCATGAAGGATGTGGGAATGTTAAACAGAAGTAAAAAGAGGGCCTGAGAATGATCCATTGGTTGGCAAATAACTCTTGCAGTGGCAGGCTTAGGGACCTTGTGCTGTTCAGCTCACAGGAGGAGAAGATGGATAGGCCATAGAAAATAATAGAGTCTTTTAATCCCTGGCACCAAAGACACAACAACATCCTGGGAGATGGATCAAGATGGTTGGGGGTGGTTCAGGAAGAAGCGAGACACACAGCAGCACCTGGGGAGACCTAGGACTTGGGGATCCCCAAGCAGGTGTACCATAATGGCCAAAGCTGGGGCTTGGCCAGAGGCAGATGGGATGTCTCAGCCCCAGCGCTAAGATAGCGCCCACTTGCCCCCAGCATGCTGGTGCTCACTCTGCTAGGGTCCTACCCAAATTCATCAACATCCCTTCCTCCATGTTGGTGTGACCCTTGCAAAAGGAAGGATGAAATGCTGCATGTGCTGGAACAGCTTGCTTTGTAGGTTTACTCCAAGTTAGAAGTGGCCATATGGTTAAGGAACATGTTTAAGCTTCTGCACGGTTTCTAGCACAGGATTATTCCTGTAGCCATGAGCCATGTGCATGACCATTTCACTGAACTGGGTTCTAAATCATGTCCTTCCTCTGCTGTCAAACATTTTCCTTCTGTTGGAATCCATGTGAGCATGCTGGTAGTACGTGATAAGCTTGAACATTATTAAGTTTGTGTTTTGCTGGAAGAAAGTGGGGAGAAATAGAAAGCCAGTGGTAAAAAAAAAAAAAGAAAGAAAGAAAGAAAGAAAATTATGAAAATGGAGCAAGGAGTGGGTGTAGCAAAAATCAGTACACACAGAATCAGAATCATAGAACAGCCCAGGTTGGAAGGGACCTCAAAAGACCATCAGGTCCAACCTTTTGTAGTCTAGACGAGATTATTTAGCACCCTGTCAGGTCACGTCTTGAAAACCTCCAGTGATGGAAGCTCCTCCACTTCCCTGGGGAGGTTGTTCCAGTGATCAGTTGTTCTCACTGCAAAAAATTTCTTTCTTATATCAAGACGAAACCTCTCCTGCTGCAATTTGTACCTGTTGCCCCATGTCCTCTCCATGTGGCTCCTTGAGAAGAGAGAGCCTCCGTCCCCTTTGTAGCCACTCTTCAAGCACTGGAGAACTGTGATGAGGTCCCTCCTGAGTCTTCTGTTCTCCAAGGTGAAATGACCCAACTCCTTCAGTCTTTCCTCATATGGCAGGTTCTCCAGCCATTTGATCATCTTTGTGGCCCTCCTTTGGACCCTCTCCAGTCTGTGTGTCTTTTTTGAACATGAAAGAAAAAAAGATGAGGGAGCAAGAAAGAACTCATCTAAAAACACAGTGTACCTACCATATGTATGGTATGCATTTCTGCCAGCATAGCTCTGAGGAAGTGTTTTCTCCCTCACACGTTAGGCTTGCTTTAGCCACAGGGTTTTTAATTTACCACTCACTTGCAGAAAAAAACGGATGAATACCACAGTGGTAAAAGGCTCACTATTCACAAATCCCAAACTAGTTTGTGATTTGCAAAACCTCAAACTCCTTGAGGTTCACTTCTTATTGCAAAGTGACTCAGTTTGTGTAATGAAGTCTCAGTATAATAAAACTTGGGTTAAGCTATTGTAGCTCTTAGCTGAGCTAAATCACTTTGCCAAGTAGTTTTTAATACTTTTCAAATGAAAACACATACAAAAAAACAAATAAACAAACAAAAAAAACACCTTGAACAAGGGTCAGCAGAGCATCATAAAGCAGAGCAATGCCCTGATGATGTAATGCAAATTGTGGTGCCTCATTGCCTTTGAGAACTCAGGCACCATATTAAGTATGTGAACAAACTGTTACTTGCCACCTGGAGGAGAATGTTTCAGGTGAATTACCTTTCTGATCCAGACATTACACTGCCAGATCGCATCAGAAAGATATCCTAAATTAAAAAAAGAAAAAGAAAGAAAAAAGAAAAGCTGTTCTCTGGAGATAACAGCTCACTCAGCTCAACAGAAAGCATAGCTCTGAATCTCCCCTGATTGCACCTGAATCAGCCTGAAACATATTTTCTGCTTTACTCCCATCCAGACTCAAGCCCCATTCCAGCCCACATCCAGTTCAGCGAGCTCCTGCGCATACCCACGGCAGCACCCAGCTGTTCAGACCTGCAGGCCACCAAACCCGAACCCAAACCCCACACAAGCACCCAGGGTACTTTGTGCTTCACTGCAAGAAATGTCTCGTTAGGCAGGTAAGCTGTCACCAGAGAAGCCCTCTCTTAATCACAGAGCAGCTTAAGATCAGCAAGAAGCCTCACACTGGACACTTTATAACATCTCTTCTAACTTTCTTTTTTCCTTTTTCTTTTTCCTTTCTCCTGTATGCATACACTGTTCTAAGACTGGATAAGGTTAGTAGCAAGAACCTGGAACACACAGCTGAAACTGCTGAGACTTCATTTTCTATGTGAAAAATGTGTAAAGCTTTCACATAAAATAATAGTTCTTATCTTTGGAAGTACCCTGGCTCCTTCTCTAGCTGCGGGATAGAGCTCAGCGGTTCCTCTAGACTTACACGGGATTGCTGGGAGCGCACACAGAGCTTTAGCCGAGCCACCTGCAGCGCTGGGGTTATTTTGTCTTTTATTTGCCAAAATAATTCTTTGTATTTCTCTAATCTCCCTCAAAAATTCTCAGTTTTTCAGGGAACACAAGTCCCCTTTAGGGTATTCATAGATCCCTGTCTCTCTTACAGCAAATGGGCTGTTATGATCAGTTGAACAGACTTGAACACCAAATCAGTGATGCAGGTGAAATTTCCTGTATTTCCCAGTTCATCCTTGGACAGAAGCTCTGTTTTGCACAGATGCTCCGGGGTTTCTAGGAAGATCCTCCAGACCAAACAGGGTTGGTGTTCAAAGCTTGAACACCAGAAATGGGTGCTGTGTGAACAGTGCCTTGTTCTTCTGAAGTTCATCCTTCACTAAAAGCACCTTTCTTTTCCCAGCAGAAGAAATGGTCAGCAGGTAAGGAAAGGGCTTTAAAAGACACTTTGTAGCTGCAAGGCTATTCTTTCCCCTCGCTCATCATGGAATAGAGGCGCCACGAAAATGTTGCCTTGCTGTTTATGGAGCAAGGCCCCAGCTGTCATTCAGCTTGCAGTTAGCCCTGCACACACACTTCTATACAAATAGAGCAGGCCAGTGCTTAGCATGAAAAGTACAATCTCAGTTCTTCGTTTTCTTAATTTGCTGCAAAGAAGCCTGAGGTGCCCGGCCAGATGGTAAATTATTACCAGTTTGGCACCAAAGTCTGGGGTCTGGTCTCCTAACAGAGCATTTGTCATACAATTTACATATTGTATCATGTTCTAATTTATAACGCAGTTACACCCCTCCGCAAGGCCAAATTCTGCTCTGAGTTACACAAGAGTAACCCCATTAACTTCAACAGGGCTAAAGGCACAGGAAAGAGCAGAATCTAGCCCTGGTTCACCTATGCTTCAAAAGCCTTCAGATACACCTAGAAAGAAGCCTACATACACTTGCTCAGAGTCCAGATGGTATGGATGGGAAATAGATGGAAACTCTTTACAGTCTTAATTGGCACAGCCTGAATTCAACAAAAAACTTTCTTCATTTCCTCAAATGAAGAACTCCTTCAAAGAAGGAGTTTTATCAACAATGACACAAGCAGATATTTATTAACTATATATTGGAAATCCATCTTCCAATACAACAAAATCAAAAGGAAACCTGCAGTTAGAGGATAATATCTGTTGTTTTCTGCGTACAAAACGTACAGTGATAAGGCTTGATAAACCAGCCCCTGCCAAAGAGACTGAAGCAAGAGGACATGCATGGCGTCAGTATTCAGGGCACTTTATTTTCCTGGTGACAGCAGATGTGATAGAACATGATGTCATTCATACGATCTTTTGCTTGTTTGCATGAAGTTTGGAGAAGATTTTTGGTCTGCATAACGTGCAATCTTTGGAGATAGAGAGGGGATTCAGATGACTGTATTTTGGATCACAGCAACAAACCTTCAATGTGTTATCCTAGGGAAGAACTACGGGCTGCACAGCCTCTCCCATGCTGGATGATGAGCAGGCAAAATCTAAATCTGTATTCAGACTTCTCTTCCAAACCATCCATCCTTAGGATAACTCTTCTGGGAACAGATTGAGGTCCAGGCTTTTCCCCGAACACGGGCATTTCTTGCTTCAGGCAAGCAGCACTCCTCTATCAAGGCTTTTTTAGTTTGTGTGCGTCAGTATAGCTTCACCTACTTAAGTGCCAGCTATTTCATCTCAGAGTCTAAGATCCTCTGATTTATATATAAGGTGAAGATCAGAAAAATTGCTTTAGGTTGAGCCTTGAGCAGGTAAGCATGGCTTGCTGTAGTTGCCAAACAAGGACACAGGTGTGGAGAGGAGCACTGAGTGGAGGCTAGTGCATTACAATCTAGTGGACTCTCAAGTAGTAAAATCAGTACAAACCTTAGCCCTTGCCAAACACCAGTTTGCAAACCTGAAAGGGACAAATCCTTGCAGTGGAGAGGGACTCAGTGAAAGTGGCCCAGCCTCGTTGTTGCAGGAGCTGCCCAAAGTCACCCGTGCAGGACAACCACTGGTACCGTGCCGCTCTGCCGCCCCAGGTGGGACAGCAGCCAGGATGGTTTGCAGTTAGCATACATCTCAGCAGAATGGCTTTTCACACAATGTCCAGAAAGTTTCCAAAACTTCCACTAGAATTACATTTAAATGTGTTTGGAAAAGTATGTGATTAATTGCATGAAAGCTCGGTGATATCATTATGTGAATTCTCCATTGTACAATGTGCCATTAACCTTAAGTTCCGGTGAAAGAAATATGGAGAAATTGATTGTCCATACTGCACAAAACAATTGCCTTCTAATGTAATTCCTTGGTAAGCTGGCTTTGTTTTTGTTCAAAAACTTTTTCTGGGTTGATGCTTTTTTCAAACCTACTCAATACCTCTGGGAACTATTTGTGAGACCAGTAAAAAAGGCAAAGGGTATTCCTACAGTTTTTGTACCATCCAAGAACTGAACTGCCAGAAGAACTATGATTTTGCCCTCAAAATAATTCCTTCAATGAAACAGCCTGAGAAAGGGCACCCATAACACTGAAGGACAATGGGCCCAAAATTCAGTTGATATCAACAGTGACTTTGTTAACAATGTATTTTGAAAAATATAAATATGTAACGGTAAAGCACTGGAAAGTACTGTAAAACTGAAAGGACTGAAAGATCAATTAAAGGTTAACATAACACTGAACTGTTTTCTATCAGAGGTTAGTTTGTTCTTAAGAAATCATTATTTCAGAACTGAGGAGCAACCAATCTCTAGTTCAACTGGGTGCTAAAGAAAATTAGATAAAAATAATCTTACACTTACAATGCTATAATAACCATAACCCTGGTGACAATATTTGTATAACTGATTCAGCCTGTGCATAGACATCTACTTCATGTGCCACAGAAATGAGTCCACTTACAGACAAATCTGTATTGGGTAAGCAGGAAATAGTACTGGAGATGAGTTGGGAAAAGTTAGATTCATTTTACCTCACTTGAGTCATTTACAAGAAGTGAAACACTGGTATAGACTAAGTTAAGTTCCTGTGCAATTTGTACAGAAAGATAGCAGTCCAAAAGGCAGCTAGGGTAAAAGGTTATCCTCTTACCATCCAGGGCAAGAGTTATATCTCTATATTGACCCCCAGAGAGTTTCTAATCAGCTAGCTTAAGCTGAATAGCTAACATTTAAATGATGATGCGGAGGTGAGATAAATACTACCTGAAGTACTGCGCAATTTTTTCTCTTTGAAATTACTATGGAGATTGGCAAAGCAAAATGTGGCAGCAAAATGCTGCCGTAAATTTATCAGAGCTTATGCTGCTAATCTTACACAGAGCAAGAAACCAGTGCAAACTGTGCTTGATTTTTTCTTGGAATCACAGGGTAGAATCAGCGCATGCTGGCCATGTACTGAGTTATAGAGAAAGTTACCGTGTCTCACATCACAGTGAGATCTCTGCTGAACAGTGTGGCATTTTTCACGTCCACTCAAATACCCTACAGAAATATGATTATCTTCTCTGCCACATCCTTTGGCCTTCAGGAGGTCAGGTGAAAGATAACATGAAAATAGGCAAGAAGGGCAGATAGCCTGGCTCCTTAGATTTTGAAAGCAGTTGAAGTCCCAGTAAACAGCACTACAACAGCAGATTTATGAGATGGATTTGTAAAATAATAGCAACCTCCAAAATTATTCTTTGCAAAACAGTGATTCATAATCTCATGAAGTATGAGGCATTCCTCGTGAGCATGAGATGCTGGATTTCCAGTGGATCCAACAATGACAAATTACATTTTCCTGTGGGATGCTTGAACATATCAGTAACATAGAATTTCCTAGAAGTCTCTAAGAAATTTGAATAGCTGACTTCTCAGGACGAGTGTGCAAAGATTTCTGTCAGAGGAAGGACAGCTATTACAACTTATACCAGCTGAAATTCTGCTTTCAGTTAACACACAAGGAAATCAGAGAGAGAGAGAGAAGAACTAAGACTAGAAAAAAAGGAAGGAGGAATACAGAGGCAGAAAGGCAACTAAAGCTTTGCAAAATCAGAAATTGAGGGGGAAAAAAGGAGCAAAAACTAAAAAGGAAAGGCATGTAAGAGAATAAGGAAAGATAAGTGAATGCAGAATCACCAAGCATGCAAATGAACAATGAACAGATGCGAAGAAAGAATGAATTGCTGGACAATGACCAGAAACATATCTGAGAATTGGGAAGATGCAGAAAAGGGAAGGGAAAGAAGCCAAAAATCACAAGACCAATGTTTTTATCTTCTTTGTTTGTAATTGTACTTCATGAACCTGACTTTTTTCTCTGAACTAGTAGGAAGTCTTGCTGAGAAATTGCAGCCTCCAGCTAACGAACACCATACATCTCAGAGGTTCTTCTGGTGTTAATCACAACCAGTATATCCTTTAGTGCTCTTCCCCTGTTCTTTCAGATACAGTTCATACAGATTTTCTCTCTGCTGTGTGAGAGGCTTCTTCTAGTCCCCAAGAGAGGCAGAATAAATATGATAGAGCTATACTTTTGCACTAACAGAATAATGAAATGCGTGCAGTAAGCTATTCACACTGCAATGGGATTAGCTCCTCCCTGTATTCAGGTTTACACTACTGAAGCCCTCTGCCCTGTTTAGCAGGAAAAGATCCATCTCCTGCGACTCTCAAGCTGCAGCTGTAGAAACAATTACATGCGAAGTAACCTGTTCTTTTTCTAATTATTTTAATTCTGTCCGTTTTTGCCTGTGTTATTTGTAAAGCAATATTCATCACAACATTATATCCTTCTCATTCATGTTTCAGAGGGATATCTTTGTTCTCTTCTATGGTTTTCTGCGTGCTGGGAGATTGCTTTCCCTGCATATTTAAAAAAACACACATACATATACAAACACATGCACGCAAGCATGATATAGTGCTTAACCATTATTAACTCTCCTCAGATCCGCACTAAGCAGATCTACCTTCCCTGTCATGCTCTTCCAGGACAATCTCCTTTGCTTTCAACCAGCTTTTTAGGACCTTATTTCTAAGGGGACTCAGCTGCCTCTGAGGTCACAAAATGCCACTTTAACAGACAATGACTGGGGTTTTTAATAGTCCTTAGCTACAGTTCCTCTGGCTTTAAGTAAAGCTAATATTTTTTTCTTTGTCAGAAGTATTTATACAATACAACTCATGACACTACAAAAAAAAAAAAAAAAGCATAGCCTAAAGTTCTGTGCAAAACATGCCAGCAAGCTCTGACCTCATAGCTACAGCCCCAGGGTTAAGGCAGACGAAGATACCATGTGACAGCATATCCCTTATCCCCCTGCGGCACAATGTTTGTCTTCCAGCATCTGTCTCCGGACAATTGTGTAATACAAGGCAATGAGGTGTCTGCAGGATCCACGTCTCTCAAAGTGCAACTGCAGCCCCTCTGCTTACAGCTTTCTGGGCTTTATCAGGCCCGGCATTACGAGCTTTCATTTGCACTGCATGTTATTTCATCTTTTAGTTCAACGCACAGTTACAACTGTACTTCTAAGTGACACGCTGAATTAAGTTCATTATTTTGTGTACAAATGTAATGATCCTTTTATGTTTCCACCTGTTTTTTTTCCCCAAGTACATACCAAAATCTTTCTGCTCGTTTAAGGACTTGTGCCAGGCACTGGACAACCACTCAGGTTGGCTTCAGCGAGGTCACGATACCAGTACTGCTGAGGGAGAGCATGTGGAAAAGGAGGGACATATCTGTGGTGGCACCCCAAGGCCACATGGCAGGTCCTGCCAGCCAAGCTGCCATATCAGAGTCCCCCACCACATCGCCTCTCCAAGGGAAGGAGGCCATAACAATGACAGTGGTGGCTGCTCTGAAAAGATGCTCATGTCCTGCATACTGACTGCCAAAAATCTCTCTTCATGTCTACACTTCACAGGAGCTATGGAATTTTGGGGGGGCTTCCCTGTTTCCTAGGTAATTTGTCAGCTAGGATGATGCAGCTGCAGCTACTCTGGTTTATTTAGCCAGTGCACCTTGTGTTAGGTAGCCTGGCATCAATTTGTGACCAGGAGGAGCTGGGAGGGAGGGGAGCTACCACCAGCACCACGTGTGGCAAGTGGTGCTGGCCACAACCTGACATGAGCAGCTGGAGCACGCTCAGGATGCTGCTGCAATACATGTGTTCCCCCAGTGATGGACAAAGAACAACACGTACCAGCGATATGGTTGGTGATGCAGTTGCAAGGGCCTTGGGAGAAATCACGTTCATGAAAAGCATACATGGTGTAATAGCTGAATTAGGTTTCCCTGAACAGTGACCTTGCCAGCGTGTAAATGTGTCATCCAAAGCAGTATTGGCTCAGCAGCAGCGCAAATCATTCTAACTCGAGTGAGTTCCTTAAGAGCGAGACTGAGACTCATCCCTCGTGCAGACCTACACCCATACCACTTTTTCTCACAGCCAGTTCTATCATTTGGTAGGTATTCGGACAATTCATACTGTTCAAGCAAGTTGCTTGAATAAGGATGTCACAAAAGTTGCAAAACATGTAGCCCGACAGGCAAAAATTTCACCCTTAACCAAAAATAAAAACAAAAACCACTCTAATAATGTTCTCTGCTTATATGAGTATTAGTTGCTACATTTTTTTTTTCTGAAGCTAAAGTAATCTGGGTGGATACAATTCCCATTTAAAATAATAATCAAGGTGGAACGCAAGATGTGAGCAGTATACAGAGTCTTCAATGAAAGACAGACATGCTGGGACATATGTCAAATTTTGGAAGACATGTCCTACTTCTTCTGTCCTAGAGAGTTCATAAACCCACACACCACTGTAATTAGAAAATGAAGATGTTGACGATCAAGTTGGCCCAAATTATATATTGCTCAATTTGACCATTTATTGGCTAAATCCTTCTATAACATGGCTGCTACCAAGAATATCACAGTTCTATCAGTTTTATATGACCTGATGTTTTTTTTCATAAAGACCCAGTTTAAAAAAAACAAAACACATGAGCTGACCTTTCTGCATATAAGTCATTTCACTGGAAGTCATCACTTGCTTAAAGCCAGACACATGTGTACATATCCTGCTGAACTAGGATTTAGAAGGGCTATTTGTTGGCTATAGGAAAAAGTAAAGCAGTTTTTTCCTACCTCTGATGAGTATTAATTAGAATAAGCTGAATAAGTTGATACAGTAAAAAATCACATTTTTAAACCTGATCCTCCCCCACCTCCAAAAAATCTTTTAAAATACATCTTTGTAATGATTTTTTTTTATGAGTGAAATGTTACTGTAAACTATTTTCAAGCAGAGGTTGAAACCATCTGGCTCATACTCAAAACAATTGAGACATTTTGCAAAGACCGGACAAACATCAAGTTCATAACTTTGCAAATTTCTTGGGCTAATCTTTTTCTTTCTTCCTTTGGGGAGGAAATCCAAGATGTACCTTAAATTTATGAAACCTCCTGTAAATGTCACCTTGTTTTGTAAAGTTTCATTATATTTTCTTAAAATGATTACAGCTATCAATTTACAGCTAGGAAAAATCATGCTAGGAACTCAGGACAGGAGAAAAACCTTGTAGAGAAGTGTAGTTAATACATCAACCATAAAACACTGTGTTTATATCAGGTCCAATTCTAAACTGGTAGATCACCTTAGCTGCAATTGCTCTCCTACAGATAATGAATTCATTTTCTTTTTCATGAGGTTTTTATCCTGATTTTCTAAGGAAACCAGGCTTATGTATTCACACAAACTACCCATTCTCACTGATGGTTTTGAAGCTGTTGGCCAATTCACAAAACTTGACAGAAGTTTCAAAGATAAATCCACACAGTTATTTCATGAAAATGGGCAGGCTAGTGAACGAATCTCTTATATTAGTGTGAATTACTACAAGGTATTATCAGACTTTAGAGAAACCACGCAGACACACACACAAAAGATGCCTCAGAGAAAACAATTCTTCCTGTGTTTAGTAGGTCAAATAACCACTTGTTTGTGCCTTTCCACAGTTCTCTCTCTCTCTCTTTTTTTTTTTTTTTTTTTACAGAGAATCACTCCCCAGCCTCCTTGTGCATGCCTATCTTTCAAAAGCACATTACTGTGCTCCACCACCAACATATCGAAGTATTTCAATCTTTTTCTTAGAGCGAGAACGAAATGAAATTATTCCCATCAGACCACAGGAGCTGGGTAAATGATGGGCTGGCACAAGCTACCCTCCTCACCGGCCACCTCCGTATTACAGTCCCACTCTGCTCCTTTCCTTGGGCTTGCTGAGACTCCCTGGACAGAGAAAGGTAATTGTCCAGCATGGGTCAGTGGATGAAATCCTGGTTAAAAAGAAAAATAAAAAATCAGGCCTAATTCCAACATCCTCTGAACTAAAAAATCCTTGATTAAGACATGACAGAGTTTAGGTACTTGGCACGCTGCAGGCATGCTTATCATAGTGATGGGAATCTTCTCAAGTGGTGTTTAAGGATACTTCCCCAGTGGGAGCTTGTGAATGTGATGAGCTCTTTACAACAGGTAAACTACTGTAAGAGTTTGTGAGCTTATGAGCGCAGGAGAGGGTTGTGTGTCTGCTTTAGTCATGCTGCTAAGAACAACCGACAGATTTAAAGGTCATTCACCCTTAATATTGTTTAATATTGCCTTAGTACAACCTGGAGCTCCTTTGACCAGTTGCTCCAGTTTCCACTTGGAGTTTCTAGTGTTGCTGTTATGTATTAACTCTTTGGGACAAGAGGCTTCTTGTTATGTTTGATGGGTGTCTGTGTTTACATACTGAGATGTTGGTCCTTGAGAAGATGCTCATCAGCTAATAATAATGACAACAGCAAAACTAACACTTGCCCTGCAATACCTGCAATACCCCTCTCAAAACCAAAACACAGTATTTACAGGAAAGAGGGAATTCTAAGAGAAAGATCATGAAAGGCGAGAGGGGGGCTCCAAGAGACACCACAGAGGAAGGATGTGAGCTTGATGTATCACACCGGAAGAGGACAGGTATCCCCTTGGTTCAGTCAGAAGGCTGTCGGGAGTTGGGACTCCCAGGACAGTGGCCACTTTTTGCAGAAGCATCGAGAGAATTTCTTGTCACCCTCCTCAGCCCAGGAGAAAACAGTGTAAAAAAGGCAGGTTGTTCCTTGACAACTTATTAATGCCTGGATACACAGCTACAGAAATGTTTGGAGAATACCTGTAGGCAGGACACCCTTTGGATCTGCTATCCAGAGGCAAGTAACAGGAAAGAAGCTTTTCACTAAAATGAAGAGAGCTTTTCAAAAGCGTATCTCCAGCCCTCTTATTGTCTCAATGAAGAACAAGAAGTGGAAAAACTCTTTTTATTCTGTTGCCTTGTGCTCAATTACATAAATTCACGTAGTGCTTAAGTATCAATACAAGAAGGTCCACAAACATCTTGGAAAGATGACCATAAAATAAAGAAAATGCCTATAGCCAAAGAGCTAGCCTTTGTTTGAATCCTGTCAGACAAAATGTCTGAAGGCTTGAGGTACACTAATGGGTAAGTGCTCCCCTAACTTACATGGGAGATGCAAAAAACCTTAAAAGCAGGCCAGTGCTGGTTGCCTAGAAAACAAGACCAACTACTAATCAAGAGTGGAATTGAGTTTTTAGCAAAACATTACTGAGTGATTGAAATTTTGGTTAGTAGAACTGCTGGCACGTGCACACATGTTATGTCCCTGGACCAAACAAAAGTAGAGCCCTTCCTTCATTTCTGTGAAGAGCTCATTTACCTGAAGAGATGGTTGGCTTTCATAAAGCTGCTTGTGTAAAATAAGACTGCTCCAGTGTAAGAGTGGGGACCCACACTCAGTCCTGCAGATCTCACTGTTCAAATAAGCTGGGCTCCCATTGATACATGAGGGAGAACCATTCACATGAATAAAGGTGCAGGCTTAGCTTCCAGGGGTATTCTCTTTGAGTTGTCATGAACTGATGATGCTTAGCAGCAGTTTTATAAAATGAAGTTAACAGATTTATTTTTTTTAAGTGATGTTGCAATTTCCCCCTTAGTCAAATTTAACAGGCTAAGAAATATTTCCTAGTGAGACAGTAAAATTTCTTGCAATAATTTTGTTACAGATTAAAAGCCAAGCCAATAGCCTTACACAAGGCAGTGGAGGAACTAGTAAAGCAACAAAATTTGCAAAAACTATGCTCTTGGCCTTCATTAAGGACCACAAATTCAAGGGTTGGAACTTAATGTACATTCAGTTGTGCATACATATATAGCATTTTGTAGGAATTTCATCCAGGTACAAAATCAGACTGGAGAAAACACTAAAAGGAATCTAAGAGTCCCATATCCTGACTTTAGTTCCTGTTTTAATAGGCTTATAATTAGTATACTTACTTAACAAAAATAATCTTCCTACTTTTCCATCACTTTCGTCTCAGTTTTTAACCATTGTGATATTCCTCTTTGCTATTATTTGACATGCCAATAAAAAAACAGGAGTACAATAGTTTTCTTTGTGTTCCTCTCTCTTAATCTGCAAAACAGATGCAGTGAGTGCACTAGCCACTCCAGATTGCTTTCAGCAAAAAACATAACTTTGGCAGGTTAGTACTAGTTAAGGGGCATATGGTTTGCTATTCTCTGTGGAAAGATAGCCGTAAGTCAGCCAGCAAATTCAGATTCTTATAATTAACAACAGACAAACATTTGGCTAAAAATTCATGAGGTTTTTTGTTTGTTTGTTTGTTTGTTTTGTTTTGTTTTTGCATGGCTTTCTAACCATTTATCCTCCTCTTTTCTTCTTTTTTTGGGGGGGAAAAAAAGAAGAAAACCCACACAACTATGTGATTGATGGAGTAAATTATGTTGCAATTATCATAACGATGTCCTTGTTATTGTTTCAGAAAAATGTTTGTTTTTTACTACCACCCTCCTCTGATTTGACAAGAATTTAAAGATGAAATGAAATAAATCTAGATTATTATAAATCATAATTTGGGGACAGTGTTTTTTGAGTGAAGCCAGGCTGGTTTGTACTTTGCAAACCAATCAGCAAGAGAGAATAAAATACTTGACTAGCTTGATATGAAGAAGCTGACTTTAGAGGCTAGGCCAACTACTGAACTTGCATATACTTTCCATTAGCTTTCAGGGGAATCGTGTACGTGCTTCAAGAGCCCAGCCTGCCCTATTGCATTAGGCTTATTAGAGAAATTATGGGGCTTTAAAACTTCACACTGTGAGGGACAAAGCACACCCCTAGCAAGAAAAACATGCCACTTCCTGACCAACATGTTTGTGGCATCTAGGGCTCAGCTTCAGAAAAGCACTTAAGCATATGGAATTTTTTTACACCTCCGCGTACGACCAAGCAAAAGTTCAGCAAAGCCCTTGAGCACACACTCTGCTTGACACGCTTGCCCACAAGCCTGGCGCAGTCGGGGCACGGCGTCTCCGGAAGGCACAAGGAATGTGCTTTTTCTCACTTGCATCTCTGCAGCTTCTCTCCAATTAGCAAATGCCAGCCTTTAGCAGAAGAGGGATTTCATCACAGGGGAACCTGCGTCTCACTGTGCTAGTATGGGCTTCCAGACTTTTATGTAGCTGTGAGGTTTCTGTTGCTGGGATCCTGTCAAGGCTGGTCAGCACCAAGGGACCTGGGATGGGTGCTAAGGTCCACAACAGGGACCTGCTAATCCAAGCCTGGAGATTTCTGCCTGCAGAAGGCCTGCAGATTTCACAAATTGTCCTCAGGCTCTGTCTGCACTATAGAGATGCCTAGCTGGGCATTAAATGCTCAAGGCCTCCCAGCACAGTAGGCAAAAGTGAATGTTGCACCTGCAGAAATGAAGACTTAATTATTCTTGTTCAAGAGAGCCAGAAGAACCTATGTCTTTCCTGTGGGGAAGGGTGGACAAGCTCTCAGGCTGTGGGCACAAGGATTGAGCAATCAGGCTGGCAAGGACAGGAGAGTCCTGCATCTCCAACAATCTCTTCCTGCTGCTGCCAAGGGAATGAGACCTGATGTTGCCAGAGGGGGGGGGTCCTCCTCCTCCCTCCCTCCCTCTTCTGCCCTCAAGCAGGAACCACCCGCTCCACATAATCCAGCTCCTGCCTCACCTCCCCAGGGCTCTGGCACTGGCACAGGCAGCAGAGAATTGCCATTTTGCTGCTTCTCCACCCATCTGGCACCCCAGGTACTGCCTGCTCTGCTGACCAAGCTCTGCTCCCCCTGGAGCTCTGCACTGGCATCACTGCAGCCCTCCAGTGCCCAGGCAAGCTCCTCAGTGCCTGCTCACCACCTGCTGTGGCCACCTGCAGCAGCCCCACATGGTGCTCAGCTGCAAGCTGTCCTTCAGGACCACGCAAGGGTCCACAAGAGGTATAAGAGAGAGTCTCTCTCCAAGAAGGCATCAGAGGACAGTGAACTTGGGGTCCTCAAAGAACCCATGCAACTTTGCAAGACACTCCATCTTCTCTTTCTCACCCAGCTGAACATCAGGGGAAGTTATCTTCCTTTAGGGGAAGCCACTTCCAGTCCCAAAAGGCTGGCGCCAAATGAAATTTCCATTGCACACCAGTAACAATATGTTGAGTTTCTCTTTTTTTTTTGCAAGCCACATGCATCCTATATGCTCAAATAGAGACTAGCAAAGCAGGAACTGACTGTAACTTATGTCTCAGAGCTCTGACACTGTGATAATAATAATTAGCTTCTTTCACAGGCTTTTCTACTCAAAATATTTTAATGATTAATAAAGATTTGGTGCAGTACTGTACTTAAAAGTACAGTAGAAAATTGGGAGCGTGAAAGAACCTAAGAATAGCCCACACCAGCTCAGAGCACAAGTCCATCTAGTCCAACACCCTGCATTGGGACCATCTGACAGCATAAATCTAGGGCAAACTACAAGAACAAGAGAAGTATATAGCATACCTCCTTGATATGCTCTTTGTCTTCAACAATCTACACCTGAGTTAGAGGATAGTTTTATTTTGTTTTGTTTTGTTGTTATTTAATTATGGCCCTCAGAGGATTTTTCCTTCCCTAATTTGTCTCATCACTTTCTGACGCCCATCAAGGCTGGCAAGTCTTGTGGCAGCAGGCTTTCTCCATTGCTGTCCGTTATCATCCACCTGGGCTGTTCTCAGACAGCATTTTTTTCAACTTCAGCCTTGCACTCTAAGCTGTGGGGTAGACACTTTCCCTTGCCAGGACTCCTTAGAGATCAATGCATCCCTTGATTCAGAATAAACTGGCTAGACCAGGCTCCTTCCTTCTCAAAGAAGAGCTCTTACCAAGGAGCAGCTGGCTGGAACAAGCCATCCCAAAAAGCAGCGTCTCCCTAGGATTGTCACAAAAAAGTGAACACAAAAGATTGTGAATATGACCAAGATAAACAGCTGGAAGGGATGTTGGCAGCATTGACCTGCTTTCTTTCTGTTGGACAAGGACTAATAAGGCATTCCCTGCTGCATGGCCTGATCTTACACTAGGTTCAGTTCACCCCTTTCCCACAAGAGGGTGATGGTCCTACCTCTCCGGCAGTAAGAATGCAAGTGACTCCCAAGACGGAAAGACCAGGTGGAGCAGTTAGAAAGCTCCAAAGCACACAATGAGCTGGAAACCACAGCTGTGAAGGTTCCTTCACAATCCAGTTACCTGGCAAACAAAAACCAGAAGTGCTTTATCACAGCTTACCAACAGGCTCCAGTTATAAAAGCCAGGATTCAGCAGTCTGAGGATGGAGCTGGGCCCATGCTAACACCCTTTCTCTCCTGAAAACTTCAGGCATCGCCTGGCCAGTCCGTCCCTGTTCCTCCTTTCTGACCTCCTCTTCCTCCTGCTGTGGCACGGCCTCCCAGCATGCCAGTACGGCCATTACAAACCTACACAAGAAGTGGCTCGTTAAGTCAGACAGCACAGACTCCCAGCGCCTTGCTGTACATTGATAGCAAACATTATTCACATTCTCTCTCGGTAGTACATTAAGAGAAAAGCCAAGTCAAGATATTGCTGTTTTGTTTTTGTTTTTGTTTTTCAGTTTGTCTGCTTCCAAATACCTAATAATAAAATATTAGATACATTCAAAATGATTCACACGGAAATTGGATTTTGAAGGGGAGAGAGGCACAATTACAGTGCAGTAGAAAAGGCTGCCCTCAGGATTTGTTAGTTCTGGAAGCAAAAGACAACAGTTAGCACAGAGGAGTCCTGGTCCCAGCCTAGGTCTCCAGGGCATGCCTGTAATACTCCTAATAAATAACATTGAGCATATTGCTGAACTCAGATTCAGGTCCCAGGAGCTCTCCCAAGCTCTCCCTCCACAGCTACCTTACAGTCCCCATAACAACCTGGCTGGCTCAGCTATCCCCATCTTTCTCCCCAGTCCTGTTTCCCACTGCTCTCTAATAAAACACTCGGCCTTATGCCCTCAGTCTCTGTTCCCCTTCTCTTCTGCCATTTCTGCTTAGGTCCCTTTCTCAAATGCTCCCCTCTGTCCATTCAGCCCACCCTCAAAGTGACCTGCTTATGCTAGGTCTTGGATGACAAGCGAAATCCACCTCAGAGATGCCTGGCTGGCATACCTAGCGCATCTGCTCCCAGTCCCTAGACTTGACATCAGTAAGGAATCTTCTCCCCTGAAAGTAGAAATCTGTGTGCTATCCTCCATTCCTCTGTCCCAACAAAGGCTGTCCCCTTCTCAGTACAATCTGGGTATTTTTACCATGTCAGAGGCCTGCTACTGCAGAAATTGAGAACATTGATGGCCCACTTGGCCTGACAGGATGCTGTTCTGTGACACATCGCACTCTGACAGCTTTCGGTGCAGGTCTGTTACAGGTAGCAGTTTTGAAATTGTGGTTTGCAGACCCCTTTGAGAGGTCTGTCTGTGGACAGAAGCATTCCTCCCTACCTTTCAGGGATCTCCGAAAGGACACTATACTCCCTGTGCGACACTTGCAAATCAGCAAGTCAGTGCCTCCACTGCAAAGTTGTAGGGGTCTAGAAACTGCAACCGCATGAAGACTCCAGCACAGGAGGTTGGGGTTGGCTTGCACCCATGGCTGGTAAACGGTGGGAGAGACTGCTCCTGAAGTAACAGGCTGTATGGTTGCCTGATGTATCTGCAATGGCTTTCGATTTCTTCCATGCTTCCAAATCCCACCAGGTATCTAGAAACTTACTCCCCTCCTTTTCCCTGGGCTGAGCAGTTGTAATGAACCAAAGATCCAGAAAGTATTTCAAGCAAATTAGAGGGAATTGTCAACAAACACTGACTGGATTATAAATTGAAAATCTATCATTATCCTGAATGATAGATGGTAGAATGCAACGGTCTGAGAACATGTAGAATTAATTTGCCTTTTCTCGAGCTGGTTAAAAATGACTTGTTTAGAAATGTTGCTGCTTGGAAAAAAAAAAAAAAAGATGTCTTTTTTTGGTTGCACCTTTTCTTTTTGGAAACCCTCACTTCAGGCAGAAAGCACGGGTACTCTGCCTGCAACGCAGCTAGGCCCACACTGCACACGTATCGGCTTCGTGCCTGCAGAACCCGCTGCAGTGTCCCAGTACTCTGCACCTTTCAGCAGAGAATCTCAACTCTTCTCCAAACACTGCTGGAGTCGAGTGGCGGAGCATTTGCCAAAGGCAAAATGAGAACAAAAAGCCCTTCTCTGTCCAGCCACTCCCTGCCTGCTTCCCTCCCTAACTGCACAAAAACAGTAATTCTGTTTGTGAATAAAACATGTTTGTTTGTGTACTTTTGGACAGTGGAGCTGCAGAATTCAGCTAAATACACCCCTGATCTGTGAGAAACGAAGCACAAGTGCTCTCATTTCCCCCCTCAGCCATGTCTTTCAACAAACTTCCCTTTCTGAGCCACCCATTCATTTCTCTGAGGCTACACTGCTGCTTAAAAGTAATGAAATGTTCAAAGTATGGTAGAGTAAACCTGTTCTGAAGAAACAAAGAACAAAAACTGGAACAATCGTGTATCTGTCAAAGCCTAGTTAAGTCCAACACCATGAATTTCTTTCCCTGACCTGCCTTTGTCCATTGTTCTTTGACTTAGAGTGAGGCTTTCCAGGGCATTGCTACACTTTGCGAGGCCATGCCTAATTTTTAGATGCTGGGTTGCCATGGGGAATTCACAGCATCCAAGATACAGGGGCCTCAGTTCCCACAACAAGGCATGAGAGCAGCACGCCTTCAAGCAAGAGCCACAAAGTGCAGTTTGCTGAGCCAGCCATGGGAAATGCCAAAAACATGGGTATGTCTCAGTCTTGTCCCTCTCCAGGACTCAGATGCCATCAGCAGTTTTCAGAAAAGTCCTCTCCCTCCCAATGCCAGCTAAAAGCTTCTCAGCAGTGTCAGCAAAACTGAATTTTGCTGCCTCAAAACTAAGGAACACATGGAGGTAAGGCGCAGACAAAGTGGCATTGCTAGATGTAGAACCGAGGGACAGAGACTGGAAATCCAGGGTTTGCTGGTCCTTCTTCCGAGGAAGACAAACGGGCAGTGATTCTTGCTGGCAGGATTGTAGTGGTCCCAGACACCCAGACTCCTCCCTGGAGAGCAGCTGCATCCTGCCCAGATTTTCCAAGGCTGACAAAGAAGACAGTGGGGCAGTTTTGCCCTCTCCTTCCTCCCATATGGGCTGTTACCATACATACCTCTGCAATCTGCCTGTGCCTGGTCTTCCTGTTCAATATACAATAATATTACAACCTGCAGCCACGCTCCTCTCTTCTAACTATTGCCTGAACAGTTGGGCTGGGGGCTTACAGGGCGTGTCTGTGCCATCAGACACAGCAAGTAACTGCGTGTTAGTTCTGTCTAAGTCAGGAGAGTGCAAGCCGGCACCAGTCCCAGCCCTGTGCTGCCATTGAGCATGGGACTGCACCTCCCTTGCACATCTAAGAGCAGAGCAGGTCTCCTTACTGCCAACACAGCTCTGATCCAACACGTAGAAAAGCCTCACAGGACTGGCTCAGGTCCCACCAGCTTGGTGCCAGCATGGAGCTGGCATGACACTGACCTCCCCTGCTTACACAAGCATATAAACCCACACTGTCCCCCCACCCTTCCTGCCCGGTTTGGCTAATTTTGCTGATGCTGTGCCCCCGACATGGTTCCAAAGGTGCTGCAGAGTGAGTGCTTCCCTGGGGTAGCTGTGATGCAGATCCATATGTGATCAGGCAGGAGAGGGAACTGAACCCCAGCGTCCCACAGCAGCGATGAATGGGGGAGTCTGGCAATAAGAGGTGCTCTCCATCCACGTTCCTGTGATGGTTGATGTGGCACAGGGAGAGCTTTCTGGGCACATTTGGTCAGAGCAAGAACACGTCAATAAAAACAGACTGGGAGCACCAAGTTTATGAACTTCAGGGAGGTTAGGCATGAGGTAGAGGCCTACTGCTTTGGCCCTGTCAAAAAAGCATTATTACTGCCATAACACTCAGAAATGGCATCTTAATTGCTTCCTTATGAGAGATGCAGATGAGCACAGACTTCAGCTGCCTCTGTGGCAGCTTAATAGGGGAGCTAAATTTTGAATCCAAGCATTTACAATGAAGTCAAGGTAGCTGTGTCCCACCTGGGCTGCCCAGTTGAGCTTGGTCTGAGTCTTAAGCATGTGGCATCAAGGACTTTTTCAGCTTTTCATGAAGGATGGCCTGCAGCAGTGAGATACATTGCTATGCCTATATATACACAAAGACATTGGTTTCGGTCAATCAGTAACCAGGAAACCAATCGTATGCCCAATTTTCAGCCACTGGCCTGAAGTTACATAACAAAAATACAACACTCATTTAAGCTTTTCCATAATATAGGGGTGTGTGTAAGGAGAAGGAGGGGGGGAACCAAAAACAAATAAGTTATTCTTGCAGATTTGATGAAAGGTTCATGGGCCAAACAGTTTTGCATGAAACCCAGTAATTTTTACTTCCCTGCTTAAACTTGAAACCAGCCAAATTGCATGTGGTTTGTGCTATTGCTGTGAACAGCTTATATAGCCATACTAAGATCATTAGTAATTAGACTATTACAGCTATACATTAGTTAATAAACAACATAAATACTCATACAAATGTTGTATTTTGATGCCAGAACTTGACCAATACAAACAAATTCAAAAGTGTTTGGCACAACAGAGCATTCTAAGAATTTGTACATAATCTGCTTTTTTGCAAACCTTTTGAGAAGGAGCTATTTACATGGTAAGCATGTTTTTCTTCAAGAGATTATACTCCTTCCAAGTCAATTAACTACATTCCAATGAAAACAGGGAGAATTTTAAATAAATGATACTAGCATGTTCATAAAGAAAGAGAGAGGCAGAATGAGAACACAATGGAAACTCTGAAATTGTGGTCACTTAAAATCCCTTCTGTGCACAGCTGAAAACTTTTTCTCTCCTAAAATACTGACATTTTACCATGGGAGAAAGAACAAGAGCATTAATCTTACAGGGATTTTCACTTGTTTTGGTTGCCAGAGTGTCTCTGTTAGTGCCTCACGTTATGATTGCCATATTAAAGTCATTAATTACACAATTCAGTGACAGAACAATCAGAAAGAAAGGCAAGAGAAGTCCTCTGTTGAATCAGCACTCGATAAACTGCAGGGTAAACCAGCAAGGATCAGGGTACAGCAAGGATGAGGATAAAGCAACTTTTCCTTGCTGAAGGCAGCGCTGACCTTTCCAACATCTTAGTTGAGCAGCCTATCTTAGCATTAGCCCACAGTACCACCTACTACCTACCATAAGACATGAAGATGGGGCTCTGTCAGCCCCTGAGTCAAGGTGTTTATAAGGACATTACCCAGGAACTCTGATACAAGAGGAGGTGATCAGAACAATATGTCAGAAGCAACTTGTAACCCCAAAAGGTTCAGCTGACTTTGACAGCTTCTACTCCTGGTGACCCCGCCATGTGAAGAGCAGCTGCCTCTCAAGTGAAATTCCGCAGGGAGCAGTTTCCACTGTAGCACGAACTGCTAACAGACTACAGCAGAAAAACTCTAGCGCACATACCAGCATCTTCATTACTGAGGAGTGAGAGGACACTCAGTCTGAAAGCATTCATTTGCTTTTCTATGCAGTTATGCTTGAACAAAAAGGAAGATCCCAACAGCTGAATTCCCTCCCTCTCTGTGCCTTAAATCCACCAGAGGGGAGCCAAGCTGAGCTGGGAACACTGAGTGCTCAGCTCTTATTCAAGTCAACACCTTTACATCTCAGTAAATGCCCCACGACATGCGGGCATCCTCTGAGGATAAAGCATTTGTATAAAGCCCAGGCTGTCAGAGTCCTTGAAAAGGGCTATCTCCTGTCTGTTGCATGCAGAAAACCACTAACTATAAAACACGTTTGGAAATCAACAACCTGTAGTGTGGTCACTATGTACTCAGAACTTACAGGATGTAATTTTGGTACTTCAGATTCCACACTTGGACGCATATGTCCAATCCTCCATCTTCAATGGAAAACTCTCTGCCTATACCCATAGGCAGAGCCAACTCTCACATTCCTCCTCACTTGTCACATTGATAGAGCATGAGTCATATTCAGATGTCAAAAAGGGTCTATCCACACAGAACAATAAAAAAAAAAAAAAAAAGAAAAAACAACTTTACAAGTCTGTCAAAGGTCAAATCCCAGACTACTGCATTCTACATTCATTCTGTAAGGAGCCCCCACTGAAAAAGGAAAGACTACTGTTGTTGTTATTATTTCTATTCCCTTAACACTACTGATCAGGGCCCCTTTATTTTGGGCACTATACAAACAAATTTCTCAAACAGTCCTTCCCTTGGGTGCTCCCCAAATAGGAGTGCCTAAAATCTTTCATTTGTCTAGACCTCCCACTTCCTACAAGAACATTAGGATTTTTGAATGTGAGAAAATAGCTAAAGTTTGTCTTCTGTGAGCTGAGCAGTGGCAAGGTTAGAAAGAAGCCTTCTCTTGGTTCATACATCATACAGTGGTGGAGTTGCTTCTCTGGAGCATGTGGTTCCTGGTTCTAATCTCAGCTGTGGTGACGACCAGTGTGTTCAGCTACTGCATGAGAAAGTTTGCTAATTGCCAGTGTCTGTGCTAGTGTCTGACAGATACAGCAGATGTCATGGCCAATTTTCAATTATGTGCAGAAATGAACTGCATACCCTGGGAGAAACCAGAGCTTTCAGGATTCCCCCCACCCCGCCAAATCTTAGGTGTTTCATCTGTGTGCCAATCAAAAGCACTCACAGCAAATAACAGATTAACAAAAGCCCTTCCAGCCTAAAGCTTTATCAGGGAACTTTAAACACCCTTCCCTCTCTTTCACACTCACTGTGTTGTCTCTTGCAGTCTACCATGCAGGCAGGAACTCAAGGCCCTGAAGAACAGTGCTCTCTTGGACTACTAACAGCTCAAAGAAGTGCTGTCTTAACTGCTGTCTATCACCACTGTGCATTTCATAGCCTTACTGCCCATTCAGTAGACAAACGCCCACTGTTCTCGCCCCACTCCCAGGCCCAAAGCAGAAGCATGCAGGCCATCTTTGGACACAAGAGCTGCACTTCAACACCTTGGTTTCAAGGAACTTTCACTAGGCTGTTGTGATTCTGTCTCCTGGCCAACTTTAAAGTGATAGCAACCCTCTTCCGGCCAGTTTTTCTTGATCACCACAACAGCAATTAGCTGAACAGCCTCCCTGAATTTCTGCATTATCCACTTGTTTTATAAATCAAATATAATAACGTGTCCCAGAGTTGAAAAATATCATAGACCAAGCTATAATTACCTTTGTCTTTGATGCCTACCAGAAGCAAATCTTGACTAATAGGGTTCCTAGCAATTGAATTCTACCTTTTTGTCTGCTTCCTCTCCTGGTGGGCTGCTACAAATAAAGATTCAGTTTCCCTGGCAAATTCCACAGCTGTGTGAAGTGTTCTTAGCCTCCTTTCACATCTTGGTCTGTAGATCTAAGTCCAGCTGAACATTACAAATTGGCCCACTGTTAATTTGTCTTGGAAAGTCTCATGTGGATATGCCTGGAACATAAGTTTTCTCAGGTCCTCAGTTCAGATAGGGCCCCTTCTTTTCTCTTCTAAATCTCATGTCAAGAGTTTGAGCCAAATATGGATATATCTTATCCTACATCCGGATCTAAATAAAAACTGTGCCACAAATCGTATTTCCAAGATTTTTCTCTTCAAGCAACTTGTCTTTTTTTCCTGAGGGTACATTCTACTGTACTATTAGAGCTAGTTTCTATTAGGTTTGTTTATGGAAGGAGGAAAAAAATAATGACAACATCAGAGAGATTCTTTGGTGAGATCCTATTTACAAAGTATGCCCACAGAGTCCTGTTTCCCAGAAAAAAAAAAAAAAAAAGTAGAAACAAATGACAGCAGAATATTTTCTTGCTCACAGTTACTAAGTCTCCCCCTTCTGTCAGTTCTGCTTTTTCTCATGATGACACACATAACTGTTTCTGTCTGTTGGCTTTCTTTTTCTCACGTGTACAGTGACTGCCTGTGACTGTATACCCTCCATTTTGCAATTAGAGGATATCTCAGCTCTCATTTTTTAGCTTCTGACTAGGCCTCATCTATTTTTTCCTCCCATTTCATTGTGCAAGGAGCTTACTATGGAGCAAAGATTTTGCTTCAAGGCAACTAGTAACACCTTGCTATAAACAGCTCAATATCACATGCAATATTCCATTTGCATCTTCTGAGGCCATAGTTCATCCCTCAGTCATGTGAAAGCTCTGCAGTGCCAGGTCACGTAGCAACTGAAGGCATGGTTGTGTGGGCAGACTCTGAACGGTCACTGCTGTTAGCTAGATCACACAACAGTGATTTTGTGCCATGGACACACTGCCAGCAGTGTCCCAGAGTGCCTCATGCTTAGCTCCTGATTTGCCTTTCCCAAGAACAGTGGGATGCCAGCAGAGAGAGAGACACTGGGGGCTTGATGCTGGCTTTGTACCTTCTTGGACTGCTCTGACTCTGGCTACCCTGTAATGCCCAACTATTATGAATCACGACAGCTTCTCCAAGGTTGATTCTCTGCTATTTCCACAGCCCTTCCATCCCTAACTACTCTCTTACTCCCTCGTCGCTAAAATATTTCCTGTAATGTAGCTCCTCAGGCTACCTCAAGGGCCCTTCTAGTTGCCCAGCATTTCACTGTGTGTAACCTTCTGTATGTACCTCAGAGAAGCTGGATCCAGACCTTTCTCAATTACAGCAGTAGGTTTTTGCTGTCCTTCTTAGACAACTGCTTCAAATCATGCCTGTGTAGACATGTACAAACAGACTTCAGGTCTTCTCTACTCTCCAGAATGGCTTCTTGGCTAGGTGTGCTAATGTAGCTATTTGACTTCTGGGTAGAAGTTAGCCTGTACCTGCCCATGAAGATATGCCCTCTGACAGGTTTTATGATACTCCCAAATACAAACCTGGAAAATAAGTTTTACCCTGTGCAGTTCTCCTAGGTATCATTTCCAGGACCAACTCCAGAAAAGCAAAAGCATCCTAGGAAAACACAAGACACTGTATTTCCCAGAGGCACAATAGCCTTCATCTGGCTGTGAAAGGTAAAATGAAACAAAATTTTCCCTCACAATATCAATCAGCTTCTTGTTGCGCCTAAAAATCTCTAATTCAGGATTCATCTATCCCAAATACAGGCTTCACCCAGTGCAGTCGCCAATCATTGAGCTAGGCTTCCTTTGTAGTCAGCCAGCTGAGGTGCTTTGTAGGGCATGATTCATCCCACCCTCAAGCAGGTACCTAAATTAGGGCAAGAAAGGCCTCAGGGGAGCAGCTGTGATGTAGACACCTACCCCCAGACTTTTAAAGTTCAGTAACATGAATCCCACCTCCGGACACTTTTCAGCTGACCCAGTTTATCAACAACTGTCACTTACCTCAGCAAAAAGCAGACACTTTGATCCGTACTTTTATTTCTGTACTTTTATTGAACACTCCAGGCTTGTACCACAGAAGGCTGGGAAAGACTAGCCCTTCAGACTGCACCAGGGGCTTAATAAGAATGGAAACAGCTTCACAACACATCTGACTTCCAGTTTGAGAGCTCACCTGGACCTTTGTCATCTGATTTCACACACAGGTGCATTCCCAGACCAAATATATACTTAATCAAGCACCTTACAGGACTCTGAAGTATATATTTTACAGCATTTCAGCCCAAACTACCTGCTATTTACTTAATATTACTGTTTGAACAATTCCCAAGACATATATGGAGCTTTATAAACACATAAAGCAGATAGATCACAGTCCATAAAAGCTTTAAATCTAAACAAAATGTAGCAGCAAATGAAGACAGACTGCTGTGTGGGGGCTGAGGAAACGGTTACAACCAGCAAGGCTAATTTCGTATAGACTTCATATTTAAAAAAAAAAAAAGTTTGCACATTTTTCAGTTGATATTTCTGGGCCTGGTATTTTATGCTTGAAAAGCTTCTTCCTGACCTGTCTGTTTTTATTTGCATTGAACCATTTGCTTCATCGGAGTTTCCCAAGAGACTGCAGGATTGTCGTAAAACTCCCTGCTGCTCTATTTTAAGCAGACTATCAATGTACTTGAGTGTTCAGACTGCTAGGAGCTGTCTCCACCCCTGCTAACAGCCAGGGAGTACTGACCACAGGCTCCTCTCAGGTTCTCTCCTGTGGTGCCTGGAGCAATGGTCTTCCTTGGAAGACCCCACTGTTTCACTGGAGCTGGCAGCCTGGCTGAGGAGGACAGGAGATGGGAAGAGCTTCTCTGCCTGCTGCACTTCTGCACACAAGACACAGCAGTCTGGCACCTCGTTTACTGCTCGGGCCAGGCACAGAGGAAGCCTGGAGGTGCCTGGGTGGATGCAGCCGAACCTCAGTGGAGCATGCGGATGCACAGCAGGAGCACGGCAGTGCTCCTCCTCGCACCCTTACCTCTCTTTGCACCACCACAGCTTGCACTGACCTAGCATGGAGGAGCAGGAGAACCATGCACACCAAGGCTGTATCTCCCTGTAACCCTACAGGCTGATCCCAGCCCTCTAGGCAAAATTTCTCAGCCCTGCTGGGCAGGAAGGTAGATAGAGATGGGCTGGCAGGGGACAGCAAAGCTTACTGCAGCAGGGACTATCACCAGTGCCTGGGGCTCAGCCTTGTCCTTCTTGGCTCTCAACAGAGTCCTTGGCCATGCTGGCTGGCCCACACAAGCAGCTGCACCATTTGCCACCAAGTGGATGAGATGAATGAGATGGGGAGGAGGTCATGCTGTCTGCCGGCCCCAGACCTCTGAAGGGAGGAGGTGGGTGGCTACAGCAATGTCTTAACCTAGGTATGATCATATGACCTTGTCCTAATACAAATAAGTTAAAAATGTGCTTATTGGCTGCCTGACTAGCAAGGAATTTCTTCTGCCATTTTGGCCCAGCTCATCTGTCTCCTCTCAGCACCTCCGATATTTCCTGATCATCTAACCTCTGTTTTGCATATCTAATTCTATGCTGACATACACTGCCTGCAACAGCTCTTCATCTGTGCTAAATTACTACTCTTATTCTTACCCTAATCTGTCTCTAATAGTAATTATATGTTACTTCCTATATCACCTCATGCTAAATCCTGAATGTAGGCCGGCTAAGACAGTTAGAATTAAATGATACCACACCTATTAGACAGCCGTTTGTGTATACATTGCCGTGCACATGCAGGGTAGGGTGACAACTCCCTCTGCTTTCCCCTCCACCCGTCCCTCCCTGTGTGCCCTGCAGCTGGTGTCCAGCACAGGACTTAACATGCAATGGAAGGGGCCTCTCTGACCACCAGCCACAGGGCCAAAGCACCCACCAGGACCTCTGCCACCACTACACTTCAGGCAGTCCCACTGATTCTCCTAATGACGGTCAAAGCCTAGTAGTGCCTGCCCACTACTGCTATCCATAAAACACAAGGATGAAGTTCCCCTGTAGCCCAAGGACTATTGGCCACTGGACTTCCTCTCAACCTCCCTTTAGCGAGCTTGCAGGGAAGCCATCAAGTGAGCATGAGCTTTTTCCAGTCATTACAGGAGGGTGAATTTTATCTTTAGTGCTTGCATACTGTATAGTGGCATAAATTAAATCAAAGTGGAGCTGAGGAAATCAATTAGAGTGGAGTCTCTGCAGGATTTAGATGGTTTGCAGTAAATAAGGCCCAGGGCCACACACTGAATGTTGAGAATGAACCAGTAATAACGAATTGCTACCCAGTCAATGAGCACCATCCGGCCAGCACACTAAAAGGGGACGACACCATGTCAGAGAAAATAGAGCACACAAGCATGTAATTGGAAACCATATCACACTGCATACACGCAAGCAGCTGGAATGGACAACACGCAAGCAATTTAATTCTTCTTCTTCATAACTTTTGAGTGCTTTATGTCCCAGTCTTCACATTTTCTGGTTTCTTAGATTGAAGATATCGATAAAGTTATAGGGCAGAGACTTGTTAATCGTCAACATTACCTCCATCAAACTCAGCTCTCAGAAACAGCTAATGAAACCTCACTCCTAAAGCAATCACAGAGTATTCAAAATAGGCGCATGGGAAGTAGCTCATGGAAATGTACTGGGCTGGCGCACACAAAGTGTGCCTGCATAGCCCCTGGGAAAAGCACAGTTACACACTGTGTTGCAAGAGAGGCTGCGCTCTGCAGAGAGGTAGTTCAAAAATCAGCGCAACTATAAATTCCTTCATGTGCTGCCATAGTATCTTATTGTGGAAACATATATGGATCTGCAGAAACTTATTCCACCTGCCTTGAAGGAACTAAGATATACAGTGCAAGCTTTTAAAGGCTGACAATTGTAGAACATCAATAATTCAAAACCTGTGTATGACTCACACTGCCCAACCCATCCCCCTAAGGTTACTTTTACTTAATATTCACAGAAGGCATATTGTTATTTCTTCTTCAAAAAAGTCATGAATAACTTACCATTCATTACCCAAGCACTTTTTTTTTACAATTGACTTTATCTAAAAGAATAAGTAAACATAGAAAATGTTGATTTCCCAACATCTTATAATCTTCTTAGTTCATTGTTGTTGAGCAAAAAAATATTATTCAAAAACTTTTAGTTTGCAGATTACATTTTTGTTTGTTTAAAGGGCTTAACTTTGTTTTGTAGGCAATATCCACCTCTGTTCCTAAAAATGTAATCCAATAAAAAAAAAAAGAGGGTAAAAGCCAGACTAGATGAACATTTGCACTTATCTATAAATTAATATATCGGAAGTCATTCTTCAGTCTACCAGAGAAATGTGGACTGCTAAAGTCCTGTTACATTCTGCTTGGCAGAAGATGGTAAATTCCCAAGCATTCCACTTTGGATCATTTTAAACGTCTCAAACCAGAGTAGCTTCCTCTACCCATCATGGGAAGAAGCAATTTCTTACATACAGACCTCTTCCACAGGATGAGGTGGAAACTGTCACCAGTCAGCTGCTGGTTTTCTGCTCATGAATCACACATGAATCCACTGGGAATGAATCCACTGGCACCCCTTTGAAAGCAGCATGAGGCTTGTCATCGGTTACCACAGAAACACAGTGATTTTCACTGAATTGGTCCACCTGGTAGAGATAGAATGTACTTCCTAGAGATTTTCTTCTGATTTCAAGATGAGTGATGGAATTAGGGTGGGGTTAGGCATTGTTTTACTATCACTAGCAGCCAAAATGGACCCCAAAAAAAGAGGTCTTACCCTTAACCCCCAGCTACTCTTTCTTATCCCATGCTGCTCACTTCCTTCCATTATCCCATGTGCTTGCAACATCATGGTGAGTCAAATGAGGACATTCGTCTTTCCTTTTGGAGGGGGAGACTAACTTGGACTGGTACCCAATCCAGTTCTCTCTATAGCCTTGAAAACACTTGGGCCAGTGTCTCCAAGAGAGGAGTGGTGTGGGAACTGAAGTAAGCACAGATACAGTCAAAGGGCATGGATATTTCTGTTGCTGGATTCTGTCAGTGTAAAAGGAACGTGAAACTAAAGCACTAGCATCACTGTATGAAACGAGCACCTTATTTCTAGCTTGAATTTGCAGCTGGTGCCTGCGGACACCTGTCAGCCAAAAGGGTAGGAGAGGCCCTTTACTGAACAAGGGGTCTGTGTGCATTTCTCCAAGTGCATTTCTGCTGTGGGAGAGGGGGCCAGGTGTAGCTGCTGTTACGCCAGACGTGACTCGGGCTGACCTGTGCCCTTAGCACAGTGTAATGCCGTGAGGAGATGTTGACTGGGGTCTGGGCTGAGTTGACCAGCCCTGCTTTCCTTTGGAAAGCCTGAAAAGGAGAGGGACCTTTGCTCCTCCCTGAGGTAGAGAAAAGGCCTATCAAGTTTTCAGTGTGTCCCCCGAGCCAAACACACACCCATGCACACAGCTCAAAACATTCTTCCTCTTCCCCAGCAAAGCCCTGACTGAATTTTCCCCTCTTCAGCTCCTGCTGTGCCCTGTCAGTCCTCTACTGACACAACTCCTACGTCAGCTCTTTGGCTCAGAGCAAGCAGAGCTTTCTTCTAGCTGAACAAGAGTTTATCAAGGACAGTGTTGAAGTAGCTCTTTGCTCCTAACTGAGTTCAAAATGAAATCTCATCCTCCAGGACATAAACATGCTGCAAAACTGTTTCCTAAAACAGAATAAAGAGTGCAACAAAAAAACAGCAGCAAGCATCAACACTAAACTCGGAGACCAACAGACCAAACAAATTTTGTCAACGGCAAGATGCAAGTGAGCAGCTCAAGTTTTAGCTCTCCCTTCAGCTGCCTAGAACCACGCAAAGCTTGGACGTTGCAGAGGTGCTCTGCAGCAGCAAAGATGAGGTGGTTGTCAGGTCTGCGGTGCCTCATCAAGCAACATACCACGAACATGTGCCCCCAAGTGCTTGGAAATTATTCTCTAAGCAACTGTGACTTTATTTTGTCTCCTACCATCACTAAAACCTGAAAGTACAAGTGATAGTACCACTATAAACATAGGGTGAATGTAGCAAAGCAGGTGATTTACAACTGTAATAGCCATCCCACTTTTTTTGTTAAGTTTCTGAGTGTATATATACGTACACACATATATATTACATACATATTTATATAAACACATACATATATACACATGCACACACATATATATACTATTTTTCTAAGTAGCTACACTACTATGAGCCATATTTCTCAAAAAGCCCTGCCCCACAAGGCGTAGTGAGCTCTTTGCAAAAATCAGCAGTTCAGTGTCATATCAGTTACAATGCTTGGTTATGATTTTTTTTTTTCCATTTTACTCCAGGTTGGAACACTAAGCAACAGTTTGCCCAGTTCAGACATTGATGTTTAGCTTCAATGAGGGAAAAGTTAGAGCATGCCACTTGAGCTATTGGACTAGAACCTGGCCTCATGTCCCACTACAAATTCAAGAGGAGAAATTTAGCTACACAATCTAAATCCAGGCTGCCCAAATCTTCTCTTTTCATTACAGAGTCTTAATTTCCCACCTTTTCTGTCAGCACTAATGACCAAGGAGAGAGCTCAGGGAACTGCCTGAGCTCAGATCTGCCTATGATCCCATCTCCAGGTTAGTTTTTCAGTCAGATCAGCCCTTTTCTAGTAGCTCACCAGTGACCATGTGGATGTGAGGACTCCCCTAGGGTGGAACATCTTGGCAGGTTCAGAAAAAGGGGAGCTGTGACAGAAATCAGCTCAAACTGCTGTTGGGCAACACCTCTTTTCTTGTTGAAGCTGCTCTGCTGTGTGTAACCTATTCCTGGGCCAGAAGGACTCAGTAGCACAGAAGTAGGTGGGAGTCCTCAGGATCGAGGAAGGATCACAGAATAGTTTGGTATTTCAACACAGAGTATGGAGCAGGTGGGACACCTGGGGTTATCCCATGGCCAGAGGTGGGACATCTGTTTCAAGATGGTTTTTAACCAGGTAGAGGCAGCCCTTGGATTGAGTCTCCCACAGCCCAACAGTCAGAGAAACGAAGGGCCCATCTCCAATACCACTCCAGGCTTTATGAATGGTGCCATTGCCCCAGATACCGTCACCACCTGTGTTCAGAGGAAGCCATTCATTACTAGCACTTTCCCAGTGGCTGAGACAGCATTTTCCAAATAATGCGAAGGAAGGAAGGAAGAGAAATAGCCAGAGACTTTGTTTGAGGTGACGCCCCACAAAGAGCAGAGGTGAGCAACCCTGGGAGCACCCTGCTGATGGACGCACATGTGAAAGCTTATGCGTGTGCACGGCAAGGGCTCTGCTCTGCCTCACTGGTTTTCAAAGCCTCTGAGCGCTGCCTGTTACTGCCTGCTTTGAGCCCGTGGACTCTCACAGCCCGGCCTAGCAGTGTGCAGTGCTAGGAGCAGTGTATTCACCAGATTTTAAAAATAACACAATGCATGCCTCGCGCCTTTTCTTGAAAGATATCTAAGTGCTTGATAAATATGCATGAATCAATCCCTGGTGTTGTGCCAAGATATTCTATAGACTGTGCTGAGGCATGTTCCTAAGAGTGAGGATCTGCAGAGGCATTTCACAGTGAAGAAGCATTATTATTGCCTATTTTTCCCAGTTCACCTTGAAAAATGAGACATAAATCCTGTAATGGCAGCTCTGTCCGGACTGTACAGGCAAAGCTGCCAGCCTCAGAACAGCATAGTAAGGAAAGAAGTATTTATTATTGCAGTTCCCAAGTTATATTATCTCCTGTGAAGACACAGGCCATTGCTTTTTCACATGTACAGTGCCCTCTATTGCTCCTCAAAGTATGCTAAATCACATTGCTGCCTCTGTTGATTAGCACAGACTTCACAGGAGAGCTTGTACTCAACATGCTGTTGCACAAACCTAGAATTATAAACCAAACAAGTTTCCAAATCATGACATCAAGTAGTTTAGCACCTATCTATCCAGCCAGCTCTCCGGCTATGCAGTTAGAAAGTGTTGAACAGGGCAGAGCTCTGAATTTGGAGAGACTGACATTGTAATCAAATAGGGAGAAATCTGTTCTGTGGCTATGCAGTCAAGTGTGTGAGCCTGGCAGGAGCGGATTAAACAAGATTGGGGTGTAAATTTACATTAGTTGGAAGCATAAATCAGGCCTTAGACACATTAGGCAGACACTAGGCCTGTAAATAATGACACATGCACAATAAACAGACTCTTGGCAGGAGGTTGCCCTTAGGACACAATAGTAGAGGCTCCTGAGATTGGATGAAGGAACAGAAAATAACCAAAAAGGGAAGGGAAATGCTATCAGTCCCCAGTGTGTATAAAACAGGGTACTAAACAAATCAGAATAACCTTGAGGCATGCAGGCCTCCCTGATCTTTCTCAGCTTCCCAGCTGCCCACGTTCCACTTGCAAAGCCGTAAATAATGAAATGACGCTCTGAAGCACTTCGACAACAAAGAGGCTTCCAGATATTCTATCAGCAAGAGCAGTTTCTAGTGTTTATCACGGAGTTAGAACAGCAAAAACATTGCTCAGGCTTAATCTCATCGGCCACTATAAGATCGAAAACAAAACCAATCTCCTCTATCCCTCAACTTCAGTAAGTTAACCAATTTGCTTTATTTTGGCATTTTTGAGACCTTTTCTGAGGTGGAGAGCTTCAGAACCTTTCCAGTTAGTCAGAACACTGCTATCTAGGATTCTGGGGCATGGATATAATGTTTAAATAAATAAGATGCTTTTTTACTTTTTTTCCCCAGAGATTTGTACGGGGTTTTTGTCCTCTCCAAACTCAAGATGAAGACCACACGGCTTATTTGGTCAGCGCTGTAGAGGAAGAAGGCTTTTGACCGGTTTAGGAATAACTTTCAGGTCACTGTTTAGTCACTAAGGAACGAAAAGTGGGTGATTATTTCCATGTGCATGCAAATAGTTCCATTCCAGACCTATGCTCAGATGAGAAAGTAAACAGGGGTGAAAGGATGCCTGTACAAGAAGGAAACATACAGGAAACAAGCACTAGAAATATTTGTGTTTATCCATGCATGCATAGGACCTAGTATCCCTCTGGCTTGCTGCTCCCACAAGACCCGGTATGCCCAGAATAGCCTAGAATGTCAAACGAGTAACTGCAGAGCGATTAAACTTACAATTCTTCTTGCAGTGCGCTTTGGTCAAGTCCGTCCCGTATGCCAAGACTCCCCTCCCATATGCAGTCTGGCTCTATCTGTCCATCTATCCTGCCTGCCACAGGCTGGGGAGGGGAGCTGGGCATAGCACAGGTCTCCTGTACACACTGTGAGGAGGGAACGAGGGGAGGGTGGTGCTGGCTTCTGTCACCAAGAGCAGTGGCTTTCACCCCTGGTAGCATGAACCTCTTCCAGTGTTACTTTTCCCCATCTAAAAACTACATCTCTTTGTGAATCTTGGCCACTTCCCCTAGGAGGCAGGGAGAGAATTTGTATTGCCAAGCCAGAGTTCATCTGCAGAGACCCAGGCTGTTTTTTCTTTGCCTCCTACCCTCTGCATCACTGGCAATGAACCTCCTCATCTTGACAACTCTCCATGCAAAGCTGCAGCCAGCACTAGTCTTGGTCTATGCTGTTCAATCAGGAGGCTGAGTCCTGGAGGAGGTCAGTATGTTCGAAGAGCCCGTGTAAATACAGATGCTCAGCAATGCTCATATAAAGCAACAGGGATTAAACTGAAGTTGCCTTCTTATCTTTAATCCCCACCGTCTCCCATGCTGAGGCTGACTATCATAGCCAACTGTAGTTTGTACATACTTTGTGAAAACACGTCTCCACTACTTGCTGGGCTCTACTGATCCGGTCTTTGTCTCTTCCTTTTCAGCCACCCCTACTGCCCTCTTTGTACTAATCCAGAAAAATTCCTCCATCTTGCTCTTTGGCATGCTTTCTGGAGCACTAAGAGCCCACAAAAGTCTTGCTGCTTTCAGTTTTGGTGCCTAGCACTACGGCATTCCCAAGTAGTTACCTACAAAGTTCTGCTCAGCTTCCAAAGTCCTGATCTGAAGCATGCCTCAGTGCCAAGTTTTCTAAACCTCTCTACTGACTACATGCGACTGTCAAATTTCAGGAGTTGCTAAGCAGGCCAAATAAAGGCAATTTATCTTGGAAAAAGAGCAAAAGGCATGCCCCTGACACTATGGCATCCCATTGCAAAATCACAAGCATGGAAACACCAAAGCTTCTCAGCAAAAACTCTGGAAGGATTTTTTCTTAATGCAGTGTGGACAAAACAACAATTTTCTCTATCTTTATTCTTGGAAATGATTGAACTAATCTAGGCAAGTCTTTCCCAAATACATCAATCTGAAGTGGATACTTGACCCAGGAAATACCTACTAAAATGGTTCAAGACTGGCAGAGTAAAAAAGAAGTAAAAAATGGGTAGGTCTAAACTTTGGAATGCTAGGAGACCTGCCTGTACAATACATACGCACACACAGAAGGTGCCACAAGAGAGAATAATTAATTTTTCTGTAATAGGCATCATCCTTCTCTGGCACCATTTGGGTTCTTCTCTAGTTCGTCTGGCATCAAAACTGCCTCCTGGGGTAGCAAGAAAGGTTGACGCATATCCAGGTTACACCCCCCACTGGCTGTCAGGATACTCACAAAGATGAGTATTCAGAGGTAAGGCATGCTGCCAATGCCCACAATTTAGAAGTAGCTGAAGTGCTGCAAAAGCTAGGAGGAAGGACTGTCTCGAAAAAGAGAGAGTTGTAACACGCTGTTGGTTTTCTTTAAAGTCAGGCAAAAATGTGACATTTTTCTCTAGGACAGTAACAGCTTCTAAGGCGAAGGGAACACATTGCCTTATAACAAAAATTTCCCAGGCACTGTAATTAACAATAGGCCTCCGACAAGCTATCTAAGCTGTATCCAGCTGCATCCCAAATGTGAAACACTTGCACAAGTGAAAATTCAACTACAGTCTCCTTCACTCCCGTCCAGAGTATACACGATGCCCCACAAACCCTGACCTGTAGCCAACACAGCCACATGCCTGCAGAGTCCCCACTGCACTCTTCTTTCCCATTTCCCTTAGGAAATCTGAAAGATGAAGGGTTTATAACTGGTATGACTAGTGCGAGTTGTTAAGATAGAGATTTTGAGTGGGGGAGAGATTCTCCGTGCTGTCGTCCCCCCACAAATTTCACATTTGTTTTTTCTTCATATGAGGTGCTGCTCTTGGTACACAGAGGGTGATCTGATGCAAGTTTTGCTGCACTCCCTGAGATGCCTCTTTCTCAAACCCAGGTGAGATTGCAGAGGGCCAGAAGAAAAGGAAAGACTGAGCCTTTCAGCATGCTGACAGATTGCGTATCTAACTGCATCCAGCTTAACTGGCAAATCACCCTTAGGAGATAATAGGTGGGCTGTCAGCAGGAGGCAGGGGAACAATCCATGTGTGCATGCATTTCAAACTGCATGAGTCTTCATGCATTTAGTTATTATCATAGTTCTCAGCAGATCTGGACTGGGGATTCCTCTCTTTAGCAGCCCTGTCATGACAGCAGATCAGTATTTGCGAGGAAAGTCAGCATTCAGCTTTGATATTTGTTAAATGTCACAACAGCTAGTGGAAATAAGAAAGCAAATTCCCCAGTCAGGGAAAAATGAGATTGAACTGGAGTTACCCCCTCAAACTCATATCTCCATTGAAGAGAGGGCTTGCATGTTTCCAAAGACTCCCATACATTCACTCTCAAATCTCCCTCACTTCTCATGCTGTGCACTACACAAATTTATAGATCCGTTTTTCTCCTATTTATTTTGTTTAGCATCCCATTTCTAAAGAGCAGCTTCACCGTGCATAATGCAGCAGCTGCCAATAAGTCACTAGGATAGACAGCCTTGTTTTCCACAGGGAAGTGTGTGTAGTCAGAAGGAAACGAAGCATCTAAAAATAATGCCCTTAACACTCTACATGCAGCTGGTTTTCTCCAATTTTCCACTGGCCCGCTGCTGTACGCTGATGACAGTGTAAGAGGAGATCAGAGAGCCAGCTCAGTACTTTTCCATGGAAGGATGAAATCTCTAAGAATAACAATTTATCAGAGGAGCTGTGTCTGTTTGACCTGGCTCGTTTTCAGAGATTAGAAACCAAATAGCTCAGAATGTATTGTGTTGACTTTGTGGGGGTTTCTTATCTAAGAACTGATTTTCATGTTTCATCAGTTCTCAGGGGGGGAAAGAATGCACATCTGTCTTCCAAAGTGGATCAGTGAGAGGATAATAACAAATAATGATAACTTACCCATGTGGAGTGCCTTTCATCTTAAAGGATCCCAGAAATGCTATAGTTTGTGGTCCAGTCCTGAACTGCTGAAGTCATTGCTGATTTCAGTGAGAGCAGAAGCATAACCCAAGACAGGGCAGCATCATTGCAGCCCTGCAGGTAACTGGCTAGCCTGCATAAAGCTCAACGATATAAATATATCATTGGGGAAATAAGTGTTTCTGAACTGACAAGTTATATGCACATTCCTGGTTACCTGGAGCCGAAAGAGATCTTATACAGAAAAAAACACCTGCCCTGGTCTTCCACACTGCCAGGTGAGCATCAGTTGAAGGGACTGGTAGACAACCTTGTGATGGAGGAGACAGTCATTAAAAGAGCTTGAAAATCCTCTTCATTACAGTAACTGATGGGCTCAGTATCATGATCTCACCTACACAAACAGTCACTGCATCTCTGGCTACACCGGTACTAGTAAACTGCATAGTGGCAAGGCTCATGCATTGACCCTGAGGTCAACTAGCACAGACTGGCCACATCTGTGCTATTAAACTCTCTTAGCCTACAAATCAGGGTGGATGCATTCAAGCTACTTGTTGGGAATAGCCCTTGCACTGAGGGAGTTAACTCCATGTGCTGCAAATGTTTAGGTGAGCATGGCTGCCCCCTGCCACCACCACCCTAGGAACTATTAAATTATTAACTTAATAATTAAAGAGTAGGTTCAATCAAGTTGCAGTGCCTGGGCCCAGGCCCCTGTAGCCCTTATTTTACCAATATAGAAATAACTAGTGGCTTCAACAAAGTATTGTCCCATTTGCTGCTGGAGTAGCCTATCCCCAAAGATGTGGCTGCACACAAGGACAGGGACGAGCTGGAAAAGGCTAAAACTCCTTGCAGGTTTTGCTGGGCAAAGCCTGCCTCCATGTAAAGCCAACAAAGTGGAAATGAAGCAGCCAAGGATGCTTGTGGAGCACTCTACTGACATGGAAAAGAAAAACCCATAAACCCAGCAAGACCCACAGCACATACAGGACAATTGAGTGATCAGATGCAGCCAGCATGGGTTTATGAAAGGCAAGTCCTGCCTGACTAACCCGATCTCCTTCTATGACCAGACGACCCACTGACTAGATGAGGGAAAGGCTGTGGATGTTGTTTACTTGAATTTTATTGAAGCATATGACACCGTTACCCACAGTATTCTGGAGAAACTGGCTGCTCATGGCTTGGGACAACTGTACAGTTCCTGGGTGAAGAACTGGCTGGATGGCTGAGCTTAAAGAGTCACAGTGAATGGAGCTCAATCCAGTTAGCAGCCAGTTACCAGTGGTGTTCCCCAGGGCTCAGTACTGGGGCCAGTTTTGTTTAATGTTTTTATCAGTGATCTGGATGAGGGTATCGAGTGCACCCTCAGTAAGTTTGCAGACGATACCAAGTTAGGAAGGAATGCTTGAGGGCAGGAAGATTTTGCAGAGAAATCTGGAAAGGCTAGATTGATGGGCCAAGTCCAATTGGACTTCATGACATTCAACAACGGTAAGTGCCGGGTCCTACACCCGGGTTGTAAAAACCCCACACAGCGTTATAGTCTTGGGGAAGAGTGGCTGAAGAGTTGCCGGGCAGAAAAGAACCTCGGGTTGCTGATTGACAGCCGGCTGAACGTGAGCCAGTGGTGTGCCCAGGTGGCCAAGAAGTCCAGTGGCATCCTGGCCTGCATCAGAAGTAGTCTGGCCAGCAGGACTAGGGAAGCGATTGTCCTTCTGTCCTCAGCACTGGTGAGACCGCACCTCGAATATTGCATTCAGTTTTGGGCCCCTCACTACAGAATGTTGAGTTGCGCATGTGCAGAGAAGAGCAACAAAGCTGGTGAAGGGTCTAGAAAACAGGATTTATGAGGAGCAACTGAGGGAATTGCGGTGGTTTAGTCTGGAGAAGAGAAGGCTGAGGGAAGACTTCATTGCTCTCTATAACTACCTGAAAGGTAGTGAGGGTGTCAGTCTCTTTTCTCAGGTGACAAGTGATGGGATACAAGGAAATGGTCTCAGGTTGCACCAGGGGAGGTTTAGATTGGATCTCAGGAAGGATTTCTTGCTGGAGAGGGTGGTCAAGCATTGGAACGGACTGCCCAGGGAAGTGGTGGAGTCCCTACCCCTGGAGATATTTAAGAGAGGTGGGGACGTGGCACTACAGGACATAGTCTGGTGATGGGACTCAGTAGGTCAGGTCGATAGCTGGTCTTGATGATCTTGAAGGTCTTTTCCAACCTAGATGATTCTAAGATTCTAAGTCAGATTCCACTGTTGTTTACCTGCATGCACTCGAAAGCATTTCCCTCCACTGTCTCCTCCACATCCCCCTTCACACCATACAAAAACATTTGTATTAAGCTAATGAGATGCACATTCCAGCTCTTTCCCAACTTAAACCTTCACTACTTTGATGACTCAGAAATGCCAGGTGCAACTTCAAAGGAATGACTTTGGCAGGTTGTTAAGATAGGATCTCCATATTAGCTCTCAAGGATACACACATTAAAAATATAACAGCAAACAGTGAAATTATGAACACATTGCTTGAGTGCCTGGAAAAACTGCTCAAATTCTCAGCACAGAACTGAAATAAAACCACCTGATGTTAGTGCTGGAGAATAACCTCAGGATTCCCTGGGAGGAGGCTTGCTGAAATCCACAGCCAGCCTAATGGGCAGGGGAAAGTTGTTTCCCATCTCAGTGGACATCTGTCAAGCAAAATGGAATACATTTTCAAAGACTGTGCCAAATTTAGACATTGTGTACTCCTGCTTGGCTGTCATGACCACTCCAGAGGTCACGCAAAAAGAAATATTTCTCACAGCACAAACCAAAGTGAAGCGGATTGTGTAGCAACCTACTCTTTCAAGTATACTACAAGCTTCTCCATTCCCTCCAGGAAAATCCTGTCTACGTGCTATGATGCCACATCCCATCTTGAGTGCTAAATTTGTCCAACATCTGGGATATTCACATTCAAGAGTCCTGTCCTGCAACACAGTGGGAGGAGCCACATGGAACAACACTTGCTCCAAATGTTTGCCAGGCAAAATAGCACTGGATACTATATATAAAAATGTGTAATTTAGAGGCCCTAATCTGATCCTTCTGAAGGTGAGGGCAAAATTGCCACTATCTGCCGCAACTGTTGATCCTTCAGGAGATGCTCAGAAGCAGCAGCAGTGAGGCTCTGTCATTGTGTTGGCAGCTGAAGCTCACAACATGGTGGCAACGCATGCTGCAGGTGGCCACCACTCATACACCCAGCCACAGCAAACGCCTAGTGAGGCAAACCCCATTGAGAATTACTAATAAATTTAGTTCTTTGCTAAATACTTATGGCTCATATCATGAAGTCTGACAATGGATTTTACTGCTGCCCATGAGGGATATGGCTCTTTCCTCACCTAGCAGTTGCTTTCCAGATGTTTCTGTGATACTTTTCTATAAACTTTCTTTCCAATAATCTAGTTTAAAAATCCCATGTAACCCCAAAGAACTCAAAAAAGCATCACACATGCCTGCACACAAGTCTTACGCCTACAGCATAGTCAAGATACACTGAGGCAAGAATTGAGGCTGCAATTAGGAATGGCAGAGCAGGTAAAGATTGCTCAAGCCAGTCTCAAGAATACTCTCTTCTTTCTCTACAAATATCTGTCAGACAGCAGTTTCACATATTTTCTGTTAGCCTCTGCTCAGCCAATAAATAAGTATCATGCTTCAGAGGTCATTCTCAGAGCGTGGTATGAACCCTGGTTGCCCCCACAAATCCAGAGACTAGAAGCACCTAAGGGGTTAAGGTCAAGAATTTGTTAAGGTGCTCTTGGACCCCTAGCACAGTGCTGGTGTTTTGCCACTTGTTTTGGCCTCCACAGGGTCTGCTCCCTATATCCCAGCCCAAAGTCCAGTGAAACCATAGGAAAATTTCTGAAGCTGATGTCTTTGCTCCAGAACAGATACAGAGTAATCTACACTGGATTAAGAGTGAGCAGGCTGGAGAGCTATGTTCTTTGAAAAAAATGTTTCTTAGCACATTTGGGTTTGACCATTACTTTGTTCCATTTTAATGTCAGACCAGGAAAAAATAAATTTATTTTACAATCAGATAACATTTATTTTGTTCTTTCATGTTTCAGCATCTTATAATGAACGTGTACGGCCCTGAAGGCAAGTGTATTTGAAAAAAGTCTACTTCATAGATCATGGTTTCTGGGAGAGAAGTAGGAAAAAAAAATTGATGTCCTATGGCCCAAAGCAGAATTCTTCATGAGATACACTCCACTACAAAGAAAGGAACCTTCTAGGTGTCAGCAAACTATGCATGAATATACAACTTTTAAGATACAATTAAACTGTTGTTGATTGTAGAAATAGTCACACAGTTTATGATGGGTGTCTGAGTACATAGGACAGCTGCAGGACACTGCATTTTAGGGTCTACACTGCCAAACAAGGAACTGCATCTACAGTATTATACACCTGCCCTGCTCTCATCTTCTCAGGAAGTTCCCCAAGTATTAAACAGGTTACACTGTGCTTGCTTGCTTGTGAGCATGCAGGAGAATAGGGGGAAAAGAAATTCTCCTTTTGCAGGGTTTTCTCCCACACGTACTACTCCAAAGGCTGGTAGAGCAGAAACACTGTCACCCTTCAGCTTAGATAGCAGGTCCTCCTGAAACACAGAGAATGGCATCATGTCTCCACCATTGCTATCAAACTGCAGAGCTGGGAAAATCGTTTCATTTCCCCACAACTCCATGTCTCTGGCAAATAGCCTTGGCTATTTGGGCTGTGGGCTCGTTCAGCCAGGGACTGCTTCCTCCAAAGTGTTCGTACAACACTTCGCACACCAAGATCTCTAGACACTCTCGCAACACAGCAACCGATAAGAATCATCATCGTGCCCAAAGCCTGCCAGGGCAGCTGCTGGGGTTGTATACAGGAGGCACAGTTGTGCAATGCCTCCACGTTTAAGTGTTATGACTTGAAATTTCCATTTAGAGCACATTAGGCAGCGCTTGGGGGGAAACAAGTACCAAGTTAGACTATGCTTGAAAGCTCCTAAGTAGGACACAGAGCAAAGACTGAACTTTCACCCTTACTCTGAGCTCATGACATGCAAGTGCTTGCCTTCTTACACCAAATTTTTCTTGCGTCTTAGACCTCACATGGAATAAGGGTCATCTGTAGCCATGAGGTTCCTCTTCCACATCTACAGTTACCAAACTCTGCCTTCTTGTAGAAAGAGGACATCTGTATGCTGCTGCAGAGAATGCTGCCATTTGTGAGTATTTCTCTTCTTTCCAAGCAGATCCATCCACAATATTTTGATTTCAAACATGTACCTGGGCAGGTCTCTCTTCACTTCTCCCAGAAAGGGAAAGTTGCGAAGGGTCTAAAGTTTCCTGCCACTGTAGGAGCACCTCTATTCCCAAAACAGCCTTTCCCCTGGCCTGCAAAAGTGCTGTCAGCAAAACCCTCCCTCACTTTCCTGTTCCTTAGCCCTGATTCAAATAGGGAGGAGGTCAGCAGCACACAGCTTATTTGGCCTGGTGGCGTGGTCAATAAGAGAAGCATCAATAACCCATCTGGGACAGAAGACAGGTCATTCTTCTGCCAGTATTACACAGCAGAGGAAGCTAATAGAAAAAAGTATGCAGTAAATGTTGTAAGCGTAATCCCCAAATGAGGGATGCTTGGTTTGAAATGTTTCTTAGGTGACTATGAAGAGCAGGACTAAATACAGCCTCAATACAGAAAAGAAGGTGGTTTATTCTCTCATCCTATCTGGAAGACTGGGGAACAAATAAAAAAGTTAGAAAAGGGAGTGAAAGAGTCCCTGACTCTCCATAAATCTCCCATAGAATTGGCACAATAAAAGTACATTAAAAAAAAAAAAAAAAAGAATGTTGTTTACAAGCAGTGTATGAATGGAAAAGAAATCAAAAATCATCTCACAGAGAAAGAAGTGACAAAGCGCCTAACCAGCCTGGGTCTGTAGGCATGTGTTTGCTTTTGCTCTAATTGCTTAACAGAGACAAATACATAAAAATCACCTGATTTCTTAATTAGGCAGTAGAAAGATTACCTGGCCCAAATCTATAACCCTGAGCAGCAGGTAGTTTCCTGTGAGGACAATCTAGAGGAGCAGGCTGAGCCTCCTTTGCCATTTGCAAGGCCTATGACGCTTATTTGCAGGACTGTTACCCTCAAATTAAATACTTCAGAGATTTTCCCCCCACCCCCACTATCCAAAGCTGTGCCCGAGCCTAGCAATCATGTGCAACTCAGTAATAACAAACTGGCAAATTCACAATGGAAGCAAACCATTTCAATTCGGAATCAGATTTTATTTTTAAGCATCCAAGAACTTATTCAACCTGAATAAAAAGGAACAAATTTTCCCCAAATTAGGAATCTGCTTACTAAATAAGAAGTAGCATAGGGCTAGTAGAAAATACACTTAATTGAAGAAAATTTGGTGGAATAGTCTACTGTTAGCCTTGCATTATTGTTGGTTACAAAAAAAAAAAAAAGGAGAAGAATAAGAAGAAGAGAGAAATGTTTTGAAGATTAATTTGTCCAAATGTCCATTTCAGCTGTGTGCCTGCAACTCCAGTGAGATGTATATCTCAGGGATATGATGCAGGGCAGGATTTAGACTACCCAGTGTAGTGATCATCTCTTAAAGGTGATGTCAATCTGTACATAATTTCAGTCATATATACCTCATTGGTAGGACAAATTTCTGGACTAGAATACCACTACAGGAAGGAGAGGCAGGAATAAACACACAGATTCATCTGTCCTCTATCAGATAGACCTGTGACTCTCAAGTAAGGGAAAAGTTGGCTTTGTTGATCACCAGGTTAAAAATAGAGACGAAAAAAATGGCACCAATATCATCTTAGAAAGTTACTAATGGCCATTTAAAAAAGGGAGAGGGAGATGAATTAGCTTTTTCTTGAGCGATATCAGAAGGACCTGAAGATAGTGTCCTAAGGTTAGACAAAGAGTTCAGTGGGACAAGTGCCTGCAAAATGCTGACTGCAGCTCTTCATTTTAGGTGGAGGAAGATGCTAAGGCTTAGCTATGCCTTTTGTCCAATTCCAATTGATTGACAAGTGACAAATCAAGAGATAATTTGAATGAAGTGACAGAGTTCAGTATTCTAAGGAAAAGGAAACGTGAGAGCAGCATAAAGAGAATAATAGATCTCAGGAGAGCAGACTTCACCAGCCAAGCATGTGGCTGGTAGAGTCTTCTGGGAGGATAACTGGGGGTTGCTGTGAGTTAGCAAAGGATACTATACTGGATGTGCAATGGCAAACCAGAAGATTCAAAAGAAATGTCTTGATGTCACCTCTGAGCCTGCAATGCTGAGTTCCTCAGTGACCAGAACATCAAGAAGGGCTTGTGCAAATAATGAAATCAAAAGCATATATATCTAAAGATGAATGAAGTAGAACAGCATAAAGCACATAGGAATAAAAATGAATGACAAGTGAGAAAGGATATAAAAGCAATAAGAAACAAATTAGGAGAGTAAAAGTAGTGCTTTTCCAAGCAGGAAAGGAGAATAGCCCACAGAGATGTAAAATATATGATAACATGCTTCTTTCACTGTTCATAAAAAAGTTAACTAAGACTTAGTATTAACATGGAAATAGCAAGGTAGGTCACAGTGTAGAAAACACAGGTTAAAAAAACCTGGATAAATTAAGCATGTTCAAATTATCAGAGTCTGAGGCAATCCTCCCTCACATGATAAGGAACTAGCTGCAGTAATCTGAGAGCCTTTAGTGATCATCTTGAATGGCTGGTAGATGGAGAACACAATACTTCTCTTTAGTAAAGGATGGAGGAATTATACACCGGTCAGCAAAACAGGATTCTCTGAAATCCGGAAACTTTTATTAAACAAAACTATCATTTTCCAAGTACCTAGAAGATGATAACAAACAATTACACTGGATTTGTGAAGAACAAATTGTGTTAAACTAATATAATTCCTTCCTTAGAAAGGATGACAGATGCAGTGGATTCAGGGATGTTATAATACAAGGCACTGTTTGGCTGCTGGTTGCTCTCTCACATTCTTCTCAACAAGCAAAGGTGGTATGGTTTAGGTCTAACTCTGAGTGTGTCTGGTGGGGAGGAAGCACCAGGCCCCTTCTGAACCTTGCCATAGTATGGGCTGTGACAGGGCATGAGAGAACTGTCTGCTGCATGCCATGATGCTGAAGCCAAACTTGGTCAGAGGTGCTGTTGAAGTCCACAGTTCTCCAACTCTGACCTCTTGGAAGCACTCGTTTTTTAACTGAAAACACAGCAGAGGTAATATTAAAGGAGGGCTCATCAGGAGTTAGGTCCTGATCCTGCATACTATAGGGGCTGGAATGTCTTGTCCTAGACCTAACCATCATCCAGCAGTTGGATTGAACTGCCTCAGTTGGGTTGAACAATCCCTCTACATAGGGAAGGAGAACAGAATGGAGAGTAAAGCCGATGAAAATATAATTATTTATATGTTCCCTGTTGCAGGACAGGGAGGAGACTAAAACATCTCTCAAGATGCGGTTCAAGATGCCCACCTTTTATTTTTTGTTCCTCTAGTTTTATGGACCCACTTTGACTTTCTATAGCAAAGTATTTTCTTTATCATCCACACAGAGTGGTCTGTGTGTTCCTCTTCACTTTGTGTTGGCTCAGGTCACTCTCAGCAACAGACCATAGCCAGACAAGCCGTTGAGTTAGAAGAAGACAGCCTTTTAGGTTCTTATACAGCGTTACTTCTGCAGCAGGGGAGCTGGGAACTAGTGAAAGAAAGCTTGAAGTGAGGTGGCGAAAAACACTATGAGGGCTTGAAGGGAAGCGGAGAAAGACACTGTGAAAGTAAGGAGAGATTCTGACTATGCCAAGAGAATCATGGGGCTCTTAGACAAAAGGAAGAGGGACTAAGGGAGGAATGACGATGCTGTGGGATGAGGATGGCTTGCGAGAGACAAAAATGCCAGAAATGATACAGAATTCAAGAGGATGGGTAGGGAAAGACAGCCAGCAGACACACATTCCTGGGGAGGGAATATTTTTGGAAACCTAATTTAGCTATTCACACATACTTTCCTTCTTTTTCTCTCATACAGAAAAACACACACATGGTGCACACAGAACAATTTTATACAACCTACTTACATTACTAAATACATGCAGCTAATTTCACATATCACAATGCTTCCAGAAAATATCTTAATTATGTTCTTTATCCAATCCATTTACAGTCAGAGGATGATATCAACAGAGGATATCTTAAAGCATTCAACTTCAAGGCTGGTCTCCCTGGGCATACCATATGGTCATTGGACAAAGAGAGGTTCCTTCAAGGGGAAATTGAGAGAAAAGGGCTGATTTACATGTCCAGAATCATGCTGTGGAGCAGGTTTTCTCTCTGGATTACACTGACAGCCTAGCAGCCAGCCTTCTGAATTAGATACCCAAAACTAGTGCAAGTATGAACTAATGTGTTTCAATAGGATAAAGTGATTGCTTTCAGAACACACTCAGAAGTTCAGGTGGTTTTAATGTAAAAAAATATACTTGCTAAATACAAATATTTTAATGTATATACATTCTTCCACAGAATTTTTCAAACTTTCACCACAAAACTGAAACCCCTCCACAAACTATTTTCCAGTTTTCAACAATCAGGAAATATATCCCCAGAAATTCAGCTAGTCAGATGGCAGCTAGCCCGTTTGTTTAAGTTCAGGTTGCCAGACACATGAAGATTTTTAGTTCTCAGTTTTCCTAATGGAAGACATGAAAATATAATTAAACCCAGATATTTTTACCAAGGAAATTTCCATTTTGGCTAACACGACAGTCTTCATTTAAAAGAAAAAAAAAATTAGGTTAAAAATTCCACTGAAAACACACTCTGAGGAGGTTTCTACTGCAGGCAATGGTGCAGTATAAATATCTACACTGGACAGGAGAGGAAGAAGTAGATGCTTCAGTTTGGCAATGTACTTAAGCATGAGCAAACTCTGACCATACAAGAAGTTCTGCTGAGAACACACACTGCAGAACATTGTAGTTACACTAGCTAATCAAAATATAGAAAATCCTGGCACAAACACCTTTGTATTTGTTGTCCTTGGAAATTGCCAATTGACATGTTTAAAATGCTGGTTTGGCTTACAGTTTCAGGCTGGCTTATCTGGCAGCCACTTACTCATCTAAGATGCTGAATCTTCTTTAAGACCTGAGAAAAGGATAAGCATAGATTCATTCTGTCATTTAGTGACACACTTTCTTAAGACAGATTAATCTGCTGAATGAATGAGGAGCCTTCTGTAAAAAACAGATATTTAGTTTACTGGAGAGACAAACCCAACTAACATTTGGAGAGCATTAAGAAGGTCAATTAATTGCTTTGCAATGGGAATTTGTAACCAATTCATTGGTGAAGAATAACTTTATTGTCATGATTGAAGACCAAATTAGGATAATTCACGTAATTTTCATCAGTAAAGATGTTTTGAGTCTGAACAGAGATGTTTTTATAGCTAGCAAGAACATCTTGTGCATATAAATAGGCAGATTTTCAGCAATTCTAACTTTAGCTCTGGAATAATAAAAGCTGAGTAGCTACTTGGTTAAAGGTATTTTTTAGACATGTTAGCCCCCTTCTGTGTTCTGCTGTATTTCACATGAACTATGACTACTGCAGGCAGAAAGGCCAGTCTAGCTCTGGATTAATCAGTAATACAAAAGAGAAGGAAATACTTCAGAGCTAGTCTTTGCAATTTTTTAAAGTCAGCACAGAGTCTTGGGGGTGTTACAAAAAGTGCATGTTGTTCTTCCCTCTATGTCAGTTGCATTCTCTTTTAATTTTATGAGATATATCTCATATAATTATATGCCCATACAATTATGATGTAGTCAGGACTATGGACATATAATAACATGCTAAGGTATCCTGAAGACCCACAAATCAACCTGATGTCAATGAGAGCCTTGTGCTTCTCTAAACTAGGTTACCAACATGGTGCCTAGCCACAAAGGGACCTGGACCTACAGCACTCAGTGCTGCAGCTGTCTAAAGTTTGGGTGCTGGTCTCCACAGTAGGATTCCCAGCACCGGGCTAGGCAGCCAGGCTCTTTAAAGGGTGCCTAGGGATCTGCCCTTACAAAAGGATTCACAAGAGTTCATTCAATGGATAGCAGATGCTCTAGACGGCTCAGAGGAATGCCAAGAACATGCATTCAAATCCTACTTCCACCCCAAGGCTCAGATGCCTTATTCCAGGCTGTATAAAGTACTTGCCTCCAAGCCACTCCACTCACTGACTCCTCCCCTGTACTGAAGCACCTCAGCATTTCCTTTCAGAAATAGTGGGTCTAAGTCATTCCTTTCTTGCACAGGGTCCTACTGCCATCCCAGCCAGTATGAGGAACAGACAGAGCTTTCATGAAGGGATGTGGGGCCAGTTCCCCCTTTCTGGTGAGATTCTGACCTACTTCTCCCATATCAGCATATTAGCTGCCAGGCTAGTGTCTCCAGCCATGTGGATTGGCCTCTTGGGGGCTAAGTAAATTGGCGGAACAGTGGAATTGGTTCAGCCACAGCCCAGTCCCATAGCAGAGCACTGGGATTGGTGTGGAGCCCATTCCTTCCTGCTTGTGAGGTACAACAGGGCTTCACCTTCCTCTCAGCTCTCTGAAGGCTGTGGCATGGGGTTCACAACAGTCATGAAGCAAGCTTTCCGTGGTGCTCTGTCAGTGAAAGACAGGGGTTTGAATAGCAGAGACAAAAACAGGCAAAAAAAAATCATTCAGGTTGCTCAGTAGCTATTGACAGTGGGATTGAATGCACCCTCAGCAAGTTTGCGGATGACACCAAGCTGTATGGTGCAGTCAACATGCTGGAGGGAAGGGACACCATCCAGAGGGACCTTTACAAGCTTGAGAGGTGGGCCTGTGTGAACCTCATAAAGTTCAACGAGGCCAAGTGCAAGGTCCTGCACCTGGGCCAGGGCAATCCCAAGCACAAATACGGGCTAGGCAGAGAATGGATTGAGAGCCGGAAGGACTGAGGAGAAGGACTTGGGGGTGTTGGTGGATGTGAAGCTCAACATGAGCCGGCAGTATGTACTTGCAGCCCAGAAAGCCAACCCCATCCTGGGCTGCATCAAAAGAAGCATAGCCAGCAGGTCAAGGGAGGTGATTCTCCCCCTCTGTTCTGCTCTGGTCCCCCAAAATAAGGACATGGACCTGTCAGAGTGGGTCCAGAGGAGGGCCACAAGGATGATCAGAGGGCTGGAGCTCCTCTCCTGTGAAGACAGGCTGAGAGAGTTGGGGTTGTTCAGCCTGGAGAAGAGGAGGCTCCGGGGAGACCTTATAGTGGCCTTCCAGTACCTAAAGGGGACCTACAGGAAAGCTGAGGAGGGACTTTTTATCACAGAGTGTAGTGATAGNGTCGAGGGGGAGGTGTCCCTGCCCATGGCAGGGAGTTTGGAACCAGATGATCTTCAAGGTCCCTTCCAATCCAAACCATTCTATGATTCTAAGAAAATCAGACTTGAAGGCATCTCAGGTGGTGTGACCAAGGATACCAGCCACATCTGAGACTTAGCCCTTAGAGTTTGGGCTAAGTGAATTAAGGTGAATTAAGGTGAATTAAGCAACCTGAAGGCTAGAAAACACAGAGAAAGAAATAATTCATCAGGGCCAGCAGGCTGGCATCAAACAGAAGAAACTTCTTGAAACATATTGTAGGGGAAGTTACAAAATCTGAAAGGCTTCCAAATGCAGAATATCATTATAAAGTTACTTTATAAAACAAACTGAGAAGAAAATCTGACACGCAGGACTCTGACCCCAGAAATCATGCTTCCAGGAGGTAGGCTGCCTGATGAAATCTGTGCTTAGGCGGGTTCTTTTTTCATCTGCGTGGCTTTTCTGCAGACGCCCTGCTGAGGGTAGATCAGAGCATCAGGATGAGCAAATGGCTGTCCAGGAAGACGCCTTCTGAAGAGAGGCAGGAAGGAGGAACAGCACAGATGGAGCAGCCCTTGGAAAGTGAGTGTCTAGATAGGTGTAGTATCCAGGGAGAATGAGGAAGAAGGGCCTAGATACTGAGACTGAGACAAAGAGACATCCGGCAGAAAAAATGGTGCTGGATACTGCTGAGATGGACACAACCAGCCCAGAGGGGTCTAAAGGAGCAGACTGGTGAGTATTCATCCAAGGGAGCTGGTCTGTGCCTGCAGTTCAGACTGAGAGGCTCTGAACTGACCGAAGTTAACTGGAAATAAGACATCCTGGGACAAAGAGCTCTTACATCTATCCAAGGAGTTTTTAGAATTGCTTTCAGATATTACTGCAGAAGAAGCTGGTTTCTACGTTTTTAAACTATTAAGAAAATATCATCAAGCCAGAAATATCAAATAAATTAATGGAAAAGCCACAATTTAGCATCTTTAGTAAGAGTGACTTGATGTCTGAATCTCTTTCGTATGCTGCCACACTCCTAGCGCTTCAATCCCTCAGCCTGCATGTCAGAGAGCAGAAAAACAACACTCTGACTGCAAACAGGAAAAAAATTACCACTGCCATACGGTTTCTCCCCATGCTGGAGGACACATCACAGCTCCGAAAACTGGGTTAAACAACTGTATGCGCTTTTAGCATAAAGCAAGGCTATGCCAAAGGGCAAATAATCAATAGAATTGTATTCTGTCCTTCTCAATGGCTAATAATTCAGTATTAAATTCTGATTCTGCTCTCACAAAATTCAGGAGCAAATCTCGGTTTGAATGAAGCAAGAGGAAACCTTGAGAACTCAATAAGGCTTATGTACTTGCGTGCACTGAACCACTGAAGTGGACCCAGCAAACAAGTTGAGAAAAGTAAAGTCACGCTCAGGATTGGATTGGATTGCTTGCCCTAGTTTTTACTTAAGAGAGGCATAAAGAATAGCCAGAGGATTAGCCAGTTGGATGGTTAAAAGCTCCAACGCCCTGCCAATGCTAGTTCGCCCACTGTTACTGTCTTTGCCAGCAGTCTTAACGACGGGGGATTTCCTCAAATATGCTACTGTAGACTCAACCACAGTGTAAACAGTTGGGCTGCTGCTCCTCTGGGAGAGCCAGCCATGCCAAGAACTGTCAAACAGCAGCAGCAACCAAGGTGGATGGCTCTCTGCTCCTTCTTGTTCACAGCAGTCATGGACAAGGCACAGAGTATTAAACAGGTCTGCTACAGGGCTACTGCATTGCTGTAGCCAAGCATTTTCCTCCTGCTTAAAATAACTGAAACAAGCAAAAAGGAAATTAAACCAAATCCAAAGATCTGCATTCATATAATATAAGCACCTTACATTTAAAAACTGTACATAATTACACACATAATTCCAGCAATCATAGGAAGAGAGGAACAGTAGCTTTCAGGTAGCCAGATCTTCTTTTACCTCCTGTTCTGTCTGCTCTTCAGCCTCCGTGGAAGATGCAGCAATCCTAAAAGAATACACTGAGGCTGAGGACAAGGTAAGTGTGTGGGACAGTTGGAGACTCATCTACCTTCAAATCAGCCTCTTAGCATAAAGACTGATCACAGCAGTGCTTGAAGTTTCAGCTTTTCTCCCATTTAAAAGCATGCCTTTAGCAGATACTTCTCCCTGCCCTGTACTAGTAAGTGGCAGCGTTTCCTTCCCATTTAGCAGGCTTGAAAAGTACCAGGTTAAGCATCCTAGAGGGTGGAGTTGCCCATGGAACCACAGACCAAAAAGACTGATATCTGGCTGAGATTTCTGCTAAATTTCCATCTCCACATGAACTCCTTATCATGAAAACAAATACTTTGTGATGTACTATTAGATGGGCACTAATGGTTTCTTTGCCGTTTAAGAAAAACTGTTTACAAATGCAACAGAAGATAAATAACCTGGTTTTCATTTCCAAGAGGGTTCCTTTATAGATCTCTACAGTTGCCTAACAGGGACTTAAATATGGTTTACACCAACTAGCTTCCATCAGATGAGACAGAAGCTTTAATATACATGAGAGGCAGGTCTCCTCTTTTTTTTTTTTTATTTTTTATTTGCACATTAAAATTATTACTTTTATGTTTGCTTGCAGTAAATGCCAAGGACTATAAAGTAAATAGACAGGGCAATAGGAAAGTACTGAGGGAAGATGTAGCAAACTCACTGTTTGCAGTGATTCCACTAAGTTCAAAAACAGACCTAGCAATTAATTTGCTTTGATAGAATCATGTTTTTCGTTACAGTGTTCCACATATTTAATTATGTACTAATCCACCTCCAAGAAATCAGAGTGAGCTAAACTAGAGAACCATTACCTAAAAACATGACCAGGAGCCAAGCATTTGAAATTCACTTATTGATACAAAACATAAGGCAGACTTCCAGCACAAGCAGTCCCTCGGGTTTAATCTTAAGATCTATAATGAAAAATCTCTTCTCTTTGCAACTGTAGTCTTTCATCTCTTCCCAGGAGGGAGCAATCATCTTCCCAAGCCCTCCCTTGTGGTCCTAATTGTCAAAAGGGAGTCTTTGTGTTACTGCAGCCCTGTAAGGCTAATGAATTTACTGAAGTAAAGATCGTATCTGACGAAGACAGACTACTGAACTACAGCAGTTTACTGATTCCCAGCAACATGTTCTGGGCAAATCACCTCCAGTCAGACTAGCTTCACTTGGAATTTACTAGTTAGCTTTCATGAAAGCAGAGTTTGTAACTAGCTTGACACTGTCAAGTTAAAAAGATGTCAGTGTTTCATACAGGGAAGACAGTTGCTCTTCACCTAGAACTGAATACCGACTATTGCCCAAATCAGGGCTGGAAGATTCATTAGGAGATTGCACACTTTCAGAGAAGAGATGACCTTTCTCTGGCGGGTAGGATGGGGTGGGTTTTGGTTTATCCGCTATTTGTCTGAAGCTGTGGGGAGGGTGGAGTGCTGGGGTGTGACTACGTTGACACTGCAGACTTGCAGTGGGACCACTGAAATGGTCAGGATGGTCCCATGAAATGGTGAGGGGATGTGAACTCCAACAACACAGCCTCGCTTGCTGCAAGCCCAACTGTTGACACAATCACCCGGGCAGAACTGGACTTTTCCCAGGATTGCTAGTTGCCCTTGGTGGGGGACAGAAGCTTGCTCTTGTAATACCTAGCACAGTTAAAACCAGCCACATTCAGATAGACACTGAATGAAATGTTCTGCAGAATTCCTTCAGGGTTGGCATTGTTCCTGTCCAAAACAGTTTGGTCAAAAGGCATACATTTACAAAGCCTCATAGTCAATCCCAAGCTTTCTTTCTCAGGAACTAAAACATTTTGGATGCAAATTGCAAATCCGTGCGCCATCGGGCCATCAGTACAGTATTTTCTGTCCTGCAAACCTCTCTGAGCCCAGCAAGTGTTGCCCTAGGCTAGGAGCCAGCAAGGAAACTAGCCAGTTCAAGACACTAGCACCTTCACCAAACTTAAAGGCAGTTCTCAGCACTGGCTTGAGACCACAAGGAAACCAAGAGGTGAGGCTTTACAGTAGCAGAGTGGAAGTGGAGAAGAGACTGTCTCAGTCTTTAAGGCATCAAAGAGACCTGCAGAGGCCATTGAGAAATCTGTGTGTGACTGTAGCTAGCAAAACAGAGCATGACTTATGGCCACATTCATGCTGCAACTTTGTGCTGTAATACCTTGAAAAACTGATGAATAAACCTTTCAAGACTGAGTCTTTACTGTGTTAGTGAAAGACAAAACATTTAGCATTGATCAAGAAAGCCACCTGTTGTGGTACACAAAGCCCATTTCCTTACATCGTTGCACTCTTTGATAACAATTGTGATAATTTTAAGTGGGCTTTGCAGGCAAAAACACTTCAGACCAAATCAGTTTGTGCCAGGACGCAACACGGCCACTGACAAGAAGACCAGACTGCCACAGTTCCACCATATTCACCAGCAGTTCAGCAAGGAGTAAATTCTCTTAAAGGAACATGTTTTAGACAGGTCAGTGACTCAGGTTCCTAAAATACTTCCTCGTGGGACAAAAGATGTGAAAATGTAACAAATCACATCCATTTCAGGGCCAGATCCCCAGAGGGTACGTACCTTCACATCACGGTGTTGAGAGTGGAGCTCCTAAGCCACTGACTGGAAGCCGTGAGGTTGGCGTGAGCACTGAGACCTTCAGGGAAGAGCTGCTTCAATATCCACGGAAATGAATGCAAGAAGCGAGAAGCTGCCTAAGCCAGCCAACAACACAGATCCAAGAACTAGCTGGTTCCTTAAATCCCACACCCCCCTAGAAACCTGGCACTTTACAGAGGGCAGCAACGAGGCATCTCTTTCCCCACAGAAGTCATAGACCTAAGTCCTCCCCTAATATTTGGCACTTACACCCATTCATCTGGAGATGAAAAAGAAAAAGAAAAAAAGAAAAAAAACTGCCAAGAATGGAAGTGCCCACACCTCATTTTCATCATTTGGTTACTGCATGCGTCCAGGAGGTGGTAGACACTGAAAGTAGAGTCAGGGATCTCTACTTTAGGCTCAGGGAGCTAATATTGTTTTTATACAATATTTAACCCTTGTACACAAATAGCTTTAAAATCTGGACTTTAAAATTCCAGGTTTCTCAGAAGTCAGCACAACTATGATTCCTACATCCTCTTTGAAGATGGTTATTAGGGTCCGAGGTCCGCTGAACAGAAACGGAAATATTTAGTCGAAGATAAATATCTAGACTTCCTCTCTGATCAGGGTATACCTCCAAGGACACCTTCAGGTATTCCACCCCATTCTAAACTACTTTTGAAAGAAATTATTCATAATTTTGGTTTGCTTTCACTTTATAGCAAGGGATAAGTACATAACTTTTAAATGTTTGCAGAGCTGCTGAGCAGCAGCTGGGAGGCTCAAGGGGCTTAAAAAGAAAGTCATTTTTTAACAGTGTTGTCTGAACTAAGGTGCAGTCAGACTCATCAGACCACAACTGCTGAATTAGATGGATCTGATAAACACACCAAGGTAGAGTCTAACACAATAGCAATAGGATTTGGAAAGTGATGTTCCGCTTTTTGTGATTCTGTGCTGTCTGGCAATCAGTGCCCAAGGAAGCAGAACTGGAGGGTTTTCTCTGGAGTTGCTTGTATTTGTTGATAGCCCAGATATAGGAAAGAGAGGCGTCAAAGAGCAAGGAAGGCCAAAATCCCCCCATCCACTGCCACACACACATTTGGAATGCAGCTCAGCAGGGAGGCTCCCAAAATCATTGTTGGAAGAACAAAGGCAAGTTTTAGATGACAGACATTTCAAACAACAGAAAAGTTTGAGGAGACCAATAAGAATAACAATTAGAATGGGAAAGGATTAAGTGGCCAACAGAAAACAACAAAAGGAAAATTAACATCTTTTCAAAAATCACAAAGCAACTTCAAAAGCAGGGCAAGAACAATGAAAACCCCAAATTATGCACAGTTTAGCAGCAAAGCTGACAAAGAAATTAAGTGACTCCTGCAGAGAAAGGGTGTGGGGAGATCTTATAAAGTTACCAAATTCCAAACAGGATAAAAAAAATTCTCCCACACATAGCCTGGTGGGCAGCCAGTACCACTCGGTGCCACAATTTTTGAAGGCCAAATTCTAAAATGCATTTCTAATGCTAATAGTTTTGCAAAGGGGAAAGCTAGAAAATGAAACAATATTAACAAAGTCCAACTGGGGTTAGCAGGAACTGCCAGATAGTGACACAGCAAAACATATCTGTGATAACACCTTGCTTTTGTGCACACATCACCTGGAAAAACTTCAACAATTTGAAACTGTTGATGAAAGTTTATATGACAAGCACTAAACTAAGGTGGGATTCAGTCTGTTGTTTGTTTTAAAATGCTTAGCCAAAATCATTGTGCTCTTTCCCAGAATGAGATTTGGAGGTGATAAATTATCTCACCACTTTAATCAAAAAATCTAATGAACTTTCCTCGGAAGAGCTTTACTACTCTCATATCATTGGAGAGAATGTTAAAGTTTAGCAGAAACCTAAAATTTAGCCTATTTGTGCTATGGCTGAACCTTCTGCCATAAAAGTCCAAGTGAATTTGGACTAATCATAAATCTCACGAGAAACCACACTTCACACACTCTTAGAAGACACTTCCTCAATTTCGGCAGCTAATGTTTCTGGCAGCTCCGCTCTCTCTGATCCTGTTCCTTCCACAGCTCTTATGCTGTTCAGACTGTAGATAACACCAAGAAAAGCCTGCAAAGGCTGCTTTTAGCATTTCCAGGCTGGCATGAGGCTCAGCACCGGACCTGAGAGCAGGAGACAGCTCTGCTATACTCTGGTGCAGCCCCTGCTGGCATCCAACAGTAGAGTGACTCAGAAAAGAGAAAAGGGGCTAGGGAGAAGAAAAAAGAGGACACGGATTCAGAGCTGGTGTTTGGAGGACATATGAGAGAAATTCTGTCATGGAGTTGGAGGAAAGGACTGGAGCACATCAGGAAAGGAGTTCTTTGGGTTGGGAGCTGGAACCAACATGGGAAGGGGGAGCTGGGACCACAAAGCAAAGAGCATGTGACTGGTAGCCAGGAGGATGAGGGGGACGGGATCTAGGCCTGGTACGGGCAGGAGCTGGAGCCATGGAAGGAAACAGAGAAACAGCTGAAGGGAAGACACAGAAATGGATGTGGAGCTTAGAGGTGAGGAAAAAGACACTGGTGGCAAATGACCGGACAGAGACACTGGGAGGGGGAGCAGCTTGGGGTGGGTAAGAGGGCAGAGAAAGAAGAGGAAGTAAGGGGAGTGAGATCTTAACTAGTGTCATACACAACGTAAGAGAAACATGAGACTGTTCAGGCAAAGAAACTGAGATGAAGAGTCTGGGGACAAGAGAAGACCAAGAATAAAGGAGAAGCCCAAGGAACAAGACTACAGTGTATAAAACACAGGGGACGGAAGACAGGCCTGTGGTGTTGAGGCAGGACACAAATAGAAATCATGGGAGAAGAGAGGTGTATCAGACAGAAAACTGGAGTATGCTGTGCATCGAAAACAATTCCTGAGGGAAGAGAGGAGAATTACAAATTTGCTAAGTGAGGAGAACAAGCAGAGCCACAGGATCAAGTTAAGGCCTTTGAGAAGTAGAGATTGGGACTGGGCAGGACACTGGGTCAGCAAAGAGAGGACCCAAGGAAGGACAAGGTAAAGGTGGGAAACAGGAAGCAGCACCAAAAGGTTGTCATGTAGCTGAGCACTGAGCAGACTGAAGGTGCTTGCAGCCCACCTTTCCCATGCACCTGTGAAACACATTGCTGTTGGCCCAGACTGGGAATAGCAGCTGTCTACTGCTCTTTGTTAGCATAAGCGCACATGCTGCAAAGATACCCTGCACAGCTCAAAGTCCCAGCCTTAGTGTTCAGAGGACTGGATACAGATCACTTTCCCTTTCTTTCTAAGCAACCAAGACAGTTGCAGATAAAATGACTGTGTTCAAAACTTGCAGCTCATTGCAGAACCATCATTCACCCCTCTTATATCTCTGTGCTCTGATACAGCTTAATGACACAATCACAAGCCATTTTTATTTCAGCCCCATGCCTCAGTCCACACATGAAATGGGCCACACTCTCTCAGCAAATACCTATCCAATAGGTTGTTTTTTCCCTTAACTGCAATGGCAAACATTATCTACATCACTCAATTCAAATTGCCTATGAAGAAAGTCATTACCTCTCACAATAAATTTCCTTCAGCTTATATCCTTAAATATAACCTTACTCACTTCCTTACTCATTTTCTTTTCTGTGGCACTCACAGTGTTAGCATTTCCAAGGCCTAGAGACTCAACAGTTTTTTCAGGAGCCCAAGCATGCAGACAGATGTTTAAATAGAGTTTTAAATAATTAGGACCAGCATTGCTGGGAGTGTTTGGTATACTGCCCTAAATATTTGTCTGTATTTGAATAAACACCTTTGAAAAACTGGCTCTTTGTGCTTGCACAACATCAATTCATTTATTTTCACAACACTTCCCGGAGGGCAGGGCAGACAATATTATTCCCTCGTTAGGAAATTGAAGCAATGAAAGTGTCTGGTCAGAGTGGGTGCCCGGTTTGAAATAGGCAGGAATTGCTTTCTGTAGCATGCTATTGGCAGGAGTTCTGCATGCGCCTCAAATGAGCCCCGAGGCTTGCAAGTAATTCAGGAAATAAGGAACACGCCATTCATGACCACCTGTGGCTGCATGAACGATTGTCCCAGGATCACACAGAGGCTTTGTGGCAGAGAACACGGACAATAGCCTACCCTAGAGCAGGCCACCGTGAGGCTTTTCTTTACCAGGCAGCTGCCCTTCCACCACCTGCAAGCTCATTTTTTGTACCTTTCAGGTATTCCTACTTCAGCAACAAGTGATGAGACTCCAGGCAGCAGCCTCCTTCACTACACCATTATTCATCTTGGGAGGAATAATCCTACCCTACAGACCATATTCTGTTCAAAAACCCTGCATGGTCCCGTTGTATGGCACTGTATTTTTGCATAAGATAGGCATGTCAAGGCAGCTCAAGCAGCACTGAATCTGGCCATGCCTAACTTTTGAGTATACATGAGCCTGTTTAAAGCACTAAACAGCACATTAACCAGCTTTTGTTTCAGAGTTGTGCACCTTACAGAGTGGACGTAGGCTGGAGATCCTGGACAGCTGGTTCTGTTGCTGGCTGTACCACCAGACCACATGGCAACCACAGCTAGGTTATCTACTTCCCCAGGTCTCCCTTTCCTCTTTTGTGGAATAGGGACATTAATATTGACATCACTTGTAAAGCATTTTGAGAACTATTGATGAGAGACACTATTAGAGAGTTAGATATTATCACTGTCATTGCACACAGCAGGTTTGATGTGTAATCTACATATACATGCATTTTAAACAGCTGCTGAGCTGCTGGAGGTGACACCAGGCTAAACAGAGCACTGTTCTGGTAAATCCTAGATCCAGGTCTTCAGGCAGCTCATCATCATGGTTCCAGGGCCTGAGGCCACAGACACATGACATTTGAGTTTATGCTTTAATCTAAAACTGTGTATAGCTATCATATTATAAAGATGAAAGGATTGAGTTAGAACAGCAACAACCAATGGAAGGGCATAAAACAGTGCAAGAAAAATCAGTGGATCACGCTCACTACGCCAGTTTTGCCAACTTCTACCCACTACTGACCTGAAATTTACACTGTGGTTGAAATTACCCAGGACTTGTTTTCAGTCAGCAAACAAGCTGTGTGCATAACCGATCTAGATGTCTTTTCACAGCTATTTTATGTGACACATCTGAGCCAACAAGTCTGGTGTACAAAGCGGAGAGAACAAGCTCTCGGAGTGAACAGAAAACTAGCTTAAGCCTTTGGGTTCAGAAGCTTTTTCTTTGTTTGACCTATCGTTCCATTAAACCGACATTGCAATGATGCTTAACCCACACTTAAACTTTGCAGTCAATTGCATCAAAAATTGAGATTGGCTCTTGATGGCCTTTCTGCAGTGCAAAGCATCCTCAGAGAGCTTGCCCCTAGCCCACGCATTTCGCACTGTGTTTTATTGTTAGAGATTGGTCAGAAACAAATTTAGCTGCAAGTTTAAATATCAAGAGTAATTTAACAAAGGACTTCCATTCTGATACTTTGCTTGAAAAGTGCAGTATGAGCATGCGCACATAGCAAACTAATGGCATTTTTCTAACTTTCTACTCTGCCTGAGGAAAACTGTTATTTTCTAGATTTCAATTTTCTAGATATAAATGATATTAAGAAATCATTCTGGTTGATGAAATTTAAAAGCGGGATTACAGAAAGATTGAAAAACTCCATTCAGCTGGAGAAAGTAATTCACTGCTCAACAGATTTGTGCTTTGCTGCTGATCAGAAGACAATAATACCCACATTAATATCCACATTACCGAGTACCATTATACCACACAAGAGCAACAAGCACACACTTGATGAGATTACAGTTCCATACATTTGGAACTAGTAAAAGGAAATAATTCTCAAAGAGCTCCAGAGCCAGTCTGGGGAATTTTCTGCAACAGAAAGCCATTGTGATAAATAGCACAAGCATCTTTTTGAAAAGAACAGGATCATTCTCTGGACATTAAGCAGCTATGCTAGTGAAGATAAGGACAAATAGAAACACACACATCCTTTCCAAGGACAGCCTTATTTTTTCAGTCTTGTCTGTGGCCTTCAATGAAAAGAGGCAGCTCCAGAAATAAAGCACTGGTCTGCTGCGGTGGTAAGTCCATATTCATGTCTCTAAGTAACCTAAAGTTTCCATTGCCTGAGCTTGGCAGAGAGTTAGCCTCGGGCAGGATTCAGGGCTCTAGATAAGCTTTAGGTCAAGAGTGAATCAGAGGTAAAGTGTTTATGGAGTTCAGGGACTGCAAATCCCATAAGTAGTTTGATGGGAGTTCATGTAAATCTTAAATCTTATTGGATCATCTTTCTTATAAGCTTGGTGCCTTCTTGGGCTGTAATGGCATGAAAATTGCTTTAAAAGAAAACTTCTGAATATAGTGCAACCCAAAACCCAGTGGACCAAGTCTGGTACTAGGAACTGTTATTCAGCTTGATGCTGCTGCTCGTAGCTGATGGTGTTCAGACCAGAGGGGCAAGGTTGTCAGCTCGTCTAGCAGAGAAGGCCAGTTCACTTCTCTGGCCAGGCGAAAGGAGGAGGAGCAAGTGGAGGCAAAAAGTGTGATATTCACACACATTCACCTCAGCACCTGCAAAACAATTGCCACAACACACTCTGCATAGACCACCAGAGATTTGTCAGCCCCAAGCCTAATATTGCATCCAGGCAGAATATCAGTTAGCCTTGCTCCCTAAACGCAGCTCCCTCAAACTCCTCCCTGCTCAGCCACCCCACCACGCAGAGTAAAAGCAAACTGAAAGCTCAGTAGGGAGCTTTGCCACACGTGGGTGCAGTGCTGAGGCCCCCTGAAAAGGGCAGTTACATCCCTTGCAAACTGAACAGCACTTCCCAGAGCCTACAGACCCTCCCCGCCACATCTGGTTTTCAGAACCTGGTTTAATCATCGTTACGTGTACGTGAGCAAGGGCCAAGCAGGGACGCAGATGCAGTGCCTCCCTAGTAAATGTATTTCCATCCCAGACAGGATTTCTGTCATATCACAGAGATTTACAATTTTCTTTTTGTTGGAAAACACATCTATTTCTTAGCAGCATGAGGCTAATTCTCTGCCTTGCTGCCTGCAGCTAGACTTTACCACGTTTTACTACACTGGGCTACCCATTTTAATGCACTGACAGTTTCACTTTCTCTGCGCAGTGTGTGTTTTTGAACTCACTCCACAGCATGCTGCGAAGCAGACAAGGGAGGAGGGAGTAAAGAAGGAAGGAGGGAAGGTGGTTCAGCCCCATGAAAATGTTGCACTTCCCTGGAGATTAAGCTTCTGTTTTTTCAATAGTCCCAATAAGGGAATCTAAATGTTTAGCAGAGCAAAGCTTAAAATAAGATTACACGTACCATGCTGTCCCAGCCAAAAACACTACCCCTGCTTAGCAGCAGCCCAGATGCACTGGCATAAGTTCACACCAACTTGTGGTGGGTGTAGAGAGAAGAATAACTCTGTTGTCTGCCTGTAGCTCTTCCATTACTCATAAACCCCATGAAAACACCTCAAGGGGCTGTTCTGCATTATTTGCTTGACACCATAAATGTGGATGACACTTTGTGAAACAAGGGAAGGTCTGCCTCTCTGTTGCAGGAAATACCCATCTCTAGGCAGCAGTGCCCCGCTGGTTTCAACCACAAAACTGTTGTGTTCAGTAGACCCAGCTTCAGCCCACATCCCTGCCATGTGCACCTTACAGCTCACAGCCTTGAGTCTGCCCTGTGGCATTTTAGCCTAGATCATGTGGACAAACACCAGCTACCAAGCTAAAACCCTCACAGCCCTATCCATTAGCCCACACCTGACAAGGAGGTCACCTGGCTGGCTGGCTGTCCAGAGCAAGTGGCTAGGTTAGCTCGGAAAAGCATTTGGGAAAAAAAAAAAANAATTTTGTAGTCCTTCTCCATTCATTTCTACTCACTGTCTGCATTGACCAAGTCAGATGCAGTCAGTTCCCAGCTGATTTCCTAGGTTCAGCTAGTTAAAAGCAATGCAGACTCAACTTACCCACTGTACCCTTGCAGTTCCCACATGCAGTCTATTACATCAAGGAAACATCCTATGGTTTCATGCCAGGGAGTACAGTTTCTGGGAAAGATGCCACCACTTCTTCTAATCAATTGTTTTAAGATGACACTACTTCACCAACGGCTGAAAGTGCCACTCTTGGGAACATATGAAAATAATTCCTTCATTTTTAGGTCAAACATTGCCCTACAGCACCACACAGCCCACATTACAAGAAAAATTGAAGTGAGAAGAGGCCCTTTCTGGTATTGCAACGCCCAGAACAGAGCTCCTAGTGTGGTCCCATCTGGAATGTCCTTTAATATCCAAGTCAATGAGGTTTCAAGTCAAGAGGATTAGCTTAATCCAACTAGTCCCCCCTCCTTGGGGGTAAGGGAGGGGAGAAGTAGTTTAGGTTTCAACCTCAAGTTATATCTCATTCATTTAGAAACTCCCCCCAGCTAAGAGAGGGGATATAAGGCCTGAAATTTCTCACCAAAAAAAAAAAAAANAATCCATTTGCCGTGAGAGCTATTTATCAGGCCATAAAGAAGCAAGGAACAGACTAATTCAATTTTGCCTTAGTAAAGGCTGAGCTGTAAGGCAAATCTGAGGTTGCCACAGGCTTCCTACTGAACAACATGAAATGTTCAGACAAGATGGACAGCCCTCTGGAGCCCATGGTCTGAGGAGCAGCATGCAGTTTGTGAAGCAGAACCTCTTCCCTTTGGTACACCCATTTGGTTAAGGAGTAAACAAGGCACACCTTATCTGCACTGGATCTCTTTGCCTGCTGAGCCTTAATTAACAGCTAAGCATATTCAACAAAGCTGGGATCAATTATCTCAGACAGCATTCCCAGCAATTAGATCAAAAGACACACTAGTACCTATAGAGGGCCAAGGAGGAACAGCAGGTGCCAAAATTACCCACCTCAGCTTGCAGCCCCCTCTGTTTGATACACAAATAATCCTACAGCAGCAAGGCTCGCCTCCACCACAAAGGTGCAAAATGTCTTTACCCTGGCATCAGCAAAATCCCACTGACAGAGGAAAGGATCTGAGGAAGTGACTCCTTCTGAGAGACACCTCATCCCTGGCAAACTCACCAGGAAGAGTGCAGAAATTCGCTGAGTCATGCCAAAACCAGAATATTGTGAACTTTTTGGTGCTCTGCACCCATGACAACCAGGCCACACATGCTCACAAAAAGCTCTTACACACACAAGCAGGACTTTGGCTAAGCTGCTCTAGTAGGCAGGTTCATAATTAGCCAATTTTGATTTGGTGTTAAACATGGCTGAATTTGGGAGTCAAAATTTAGCCTCCTTTTAGACACCTGACACACTTCTTGATTTCACAAGCTGCAAAAGATGACAGGAAAAATGCCAGAACTAAAATAATTTTTCAGTAAAGAATCCAGTTCTTATAATAATACCTGCCTGCAGTTTCCCAGTTGCTGAACAGAAATGAGATAATAACTCCGTGAATTGTTCACATACAATCAGCCATCCAATTGTGCGTGCAACTGCCAGGCTGGAATATGCAAATATACCTGCAAAATGAATATGTGCAATCTTTAAAATGAAGTTTAAAAGTACTGTGGTGACAGGGAGCCAGGAAGGTCTAGTTCCAAATGTCTTGTATGACCTTATCATGAGAATAAATGGCACTCAGTTAAGGAGTTCTCAATCCGCTTCTGACTATTTGACTTTGAGGTGACTTTTCTTAGCTACTAAACTGCCTTCCCTGCATTCATCCTTCACACTGCTGTGAGACCATGTATAAAATGCAACTTCAGTAAGGTTCTTCATCAAGGTAAGTGCACCAGCTCTTCTCCATCTCCTGGAATAGTTCAGAAAGCCGGTCACCTCATTTCAATTGCAAGGCAGCTGACAGTAATTGCTTGTTCTGTCGTGCTTCTAAGCAAATGAGAACAAGGACCTAAGGAACAATAGAGTAGAAATGACACTTGTGAAACAAGCATGTTGTAAGTCCCAGATAATCAACTATGACAAATGCATTCATAAATGTATAATTGTTACATGAAGTGCGAGGGGGAAGGGGCGGGAGTGGAGAGGTACTGTGTTCAGACTCACAAATCATTCAAATTAGAGAGGGAAAAGTAACAAGCCACCTGGGGCCAAAATAGAATCATCACCAATGATAGTTCATTAATAAAAGGCCCTAAGGAAACAACATATGGCTAAATGGGAAGATTCAAGAGGCTATTCAGGCCATACTAACATGCAGTTGCATGTTTGGAAAACCACTCATAATGAAGGCAATGATAAATGACTGTGAGCAAAAAAACAAGAGGGAAATCAGAACAGACAAAATTGAGTTTGAAAAATAAGTAGCCCGAGGTATTAAAACAACTCAGCTAGAGGTCCTTTCAGGCTTTGTCTACATTAGTGCTTCAGTTCAGATCAGATGCATGCTTGTGAAGGAAATCTCATCATCTTCACTTAATATGTTTTGTTCACATCTCAGAGCAGACAAACTAGATTCTTCTTGAATGAAACTAAATGACAAGGTGCACACTGGGAATGCACTGAATGTGCTCTAGTTGCTATGTGGTAGTCACTTTACAGGACCAGGCCAGAATGAATCTAAAATAAAATCCCCTTGAAATTTGTGGTGTGTGTGGATCCTGCATCTTCATCAGCACCAACTGTTCTGCTTTGCAGGTCTGCTCAGACTGGACATCACTTTATGCTAACACACACATAGCCTCGGTGTCTCTGAATCTTGAAATGAAAATTTGAAATGAGATCTGAACCAAGACGTGTGAAGTAACCTGGGCACTTACTAGATTGGTGAGCCTTTAGGGAAAGAATCAAAAGTAGACACTACATTTCTGAAAAGCTAAAAGATTCTTTTTCACCAATCTTTAGCACTAAAGATGTTGAGGAAATAGTTACCTATCCAAAACCTGTTCTTTTCAACACTGGTTCCAGCTGACTAAGTGACAAATGTGTCAGTAATACTGACTTGTGCTAGGGCACAAGAATGAGTTTTAAAAGCACCCACTTTCTATGTGTACCTTCTTAAGTCTGAGGGAAACTTCTGTGTGAGTCAAGTCAGGTTCTTACAGAAATAAACTCATTGAAAACATTCTCTGTTTCAACAGCTGGGAAGACAGCACAGATTTGCACCTTTTTTTAAGAAAGCTTTGGAGCTGAGTTGCAGACCACTAGGCCTCACAGCTTAAAACAGTGTAAAAAGAGAACAAGATGTCCCCAGGAATGTCACTCAGACATGATCATTTCTAAGAAAATTGGGTTTTGTCCTACAAAAATCATGTGTCATCTGTTTCCTAGTATGCAGAGGTAAAGGCACTGGAGAACTGGCTGACAAAGTTTTGCAGGTGCTCAAAAGACTGCCAACAAAGACCCTGCAGAAGTCACCACAGGTGTCGGGCTGATGTGGTAGAGTCAGGGCAGTTTAATGAGGCAATACTCATCAGCTGATCTGCAAAGGGTCTCTATGCCATTGTAACACAGTGGCTTTCACTTGGGTGTCCATGGTCTGCAGTCACAAAATGATCCTAGGCTGTAAGACCAGGTAGTCCCATGTGGCAAAAATGATCTAAAATCAGGAAACAATAACATGATAGTCAATAGTCAATTTTCCTCATGGCCAAAGGTGGCAATGAGACCCTTCCAGTGTGACACTAGGTCTGCTTTTTTTAAACACAAGCATTGATGAGCTGGAAAGGGAATTATGCAGGGAGGCAGCAACATTTCCAAATAGCGTACAGTTATCTGGGTTAGTCAGGCAATAAGATTTTCCAGAAGGATGGACAATAGCTATATGATGCCAAGCAAAATTTAATGCTCATGAATAATGCACAGTGCAGGGAAAACTGCCTTTCCTCATTGCAGGGAAAACTACCAGAATTGCATCAGCTCAGCAAAATGCAATGCATGCCACTTCAGAAGAGTCCAGGCTATCCTGACTCGGGGTTTGAGTGCAATCAAAATACTAAGATGTTCTGGCTGTAGAAGAAATGGCCTGCAGAACAACGCAGAGAGATTATCATTCCAGCTTCCTACCTAAGCAGAGGTACAAACATAGCTGCAAAAAGGCCCTGGTCACTTCGTTTCAGAGTCAGCATCACGGAAGCCACTTCTGGTCACTGCTCTCTTGTTGTCCTCTTCCGTCTGCCAAACTCAGTCAAAACAAGCTAAGTTAATTTGAACAGTTTATACAGTAGGGTTTTGCTGCCACAGCAGACTCACTTTGATGGGAACAGGTATTCACACAGGCAATTATGCCATCAAATCAAGACAAAATAGCTTCTTTATGTAGTGTGGTTTGAGAAATATCTGGGGACAAACGTGGAGGAGTGGGAAGGGGTGAAGACAGCGTTTCTCTGCAGTACCATAAACAGGATGGATTGCCTGTACCCAAAAACTGCAAGGCAATTCTAGTATGGCTATTCAATTATCTAACACCAATAACTGTAAGTGCTTTTAATGCGTTCTAATGTGATGGTGGACAAAATGTTTTGAGTTCTGGTCTTATGAATCAATCTTTCCAGGCTTACTGTGGTAAATGCTAAGCCCAGAGGATCCAGAAGAGTAAACTGAGCGTATGTTCTCATTGAAATCTCTTCTTGGACATTCTGCAAGACATTTGTGACTTGTCCCAGCTGTAAAGCACCTAAGGGTAAAATGCTAGCAGTCACTAGAAACTCCAAAATATGGCCAGGGTTAATGGTTGCTGAAGTGAAACATGCCTTCCCTTCCCCTCACCACTCTGCAGGCAGCAGACAGGTAGTGGCCCCAGCACTCAGATGTGAAGCTAAGCAATCTTTGTGGTCATTCCGGCAGCTGCAAGGCCTTATTTGTTTAGATCAACAGCTCATTCACCATGTACACAGAGGGCTTGGGAACATCAGCACTCTCAATTCACTTATGCTGCATGGGGCGTTACCTAATGGACAGGCAGGGAGCAGTTTGAGTTCACCAGGCACTGCCACAGGAGAAGGACAGAGAGAGTTAAAAGTAGATAGACACTGGCTATCACATGATACTCCAATTTTTCCATTCTCAATGCTCACATTTTTTGGCCACAAAAGGATACGTAGGTTGGAATTGTTTGTTTGGGGGTGGAGGAAATGGGTGTTATGTTTATCTGTAACCATCGCTCTCACACAGCATGTATGTACTTGTTCTTTTAGCCAGGAACTAGTATGCCCAAACAGTCTTATGCACACAAGTAAACAAAGCTTGAAGTTACTTAGGCTGTGCTTACATGGTTACTTGAATCTAACACAAGTCTATGCTGCCACTGACTGAGTCTGCTTGGCTCTTGCCTTTACCCCACAGCACATCAGCACGCTCCGGCTCTCTCTGCCTGGGGCCTTCATGCACCAAGAATTCAAGTAGCCAAACAGCAATCCAGATCAGAGAACTGATTTATCTGTACACAGATCATCTTTCTTGTCAGGTTGTTTTTCAGACAGAGCAGCTTGGCACAGTATGCAGCTACACTGGCATTAATACCATGACTATTTCAATGGAAAGGAGAGGACGGGATTGTGGTCGCCTTTTCAGCATAATCAGCCTCTTATGTGTAGGCACATATTTGAATTCTCTCACTGTCAAAAGGAACTTAGGCACATACTTAAGTGTCTCAGCCTTGTGTCTCAGATGCTGAATAGAGCTTTGTAGTGGTTTTAAATTCTACCATAAATAAAACTCTATTGTACTTATAAAATCTCTACAAGCAAATTTCAAAAAAGTAGAATTCTCCATGTATGATGATTACTAATATTATGCAATATTTGTGTAGCAGCGTAAAGTCATAAAATATGAACAAGAAAAAGAAAGTGACCTGAGATCATCTTATGACTGTAGTTCCAACAACATGCATTCATTTCATAGCTGATCAAAACTCAGAACTTCTTTTCTCATTGAAGTGTGACATTTTGAAATTTGGTTTTGATCCAAGCATGAAACCAAGTATTTCAGCAATTTCTCAATAAATGGACAACCTGGAGGAAAAAAAGGGTTAAGAGACATGTTGTTTCCAGGGTCAATTTTAGGACTTAGAATTTTCATTTTAAAACATATTCTATTTTATGGAAGTTTTCTTACTTCATATTTTCCTGATATTCCATGGCTAATCAGTAGAATTATGCACTGACTAATACTGACATGTCATAATATGACATATCATAATTTAAATATCCTTCTATTCTACCAAAAAGTGTTATTTTAAAAACCATTAAGGGCTGTTGCTGCCTAATACTGATCAAAACATCTTTTTTTCTCTCATAGGATAGTTTGATGCTTTGATACAGAAAGAAAGGAAGATAAAATATTTCGGTCAGCGCTGAGCAGAAGCTACTCTAACTTACATTTAAAATAAAATAAAAAATAAAATTTAAGCGATAGAATGTTTGAACTGCATGTCATACTATAAGTACTACATCAATGCTGACAGCACATACAATATCTAGAAATAGTTTTAAACAATGAAAAATACAAAATAAAACAGGATAAAAATACTTTGAAATAAAAATAACATTAGAAGTATACAAAATTATGTTATTTTCCAAAACAAAATGTGTGGCAGGAGGAAAAGAGTACCAATCCATTTCATTCTGCTGCAATTTTTGAGCCCAAATCTGGCTCCATCTTACTGATGAAAGCATTTTTCTTTGAAGTTGATATGATCACTTCTGTGAAAATAGCAAAAAACATTGGCTCAGAAAATGTCTTTCTCAAAGAGAAGGAAGGGATAATAACAACCTTTTATGTCAAACTTCTCTTTTTTAAAACACTTCTGTGTTACTACTGATTAACAATGACACCTTATCTCTATGTTTTCTCTAATAACCTTCAGGTGACCTGGCATATACTGGGAGAATACCCAAGTAATTTGTCCCAGCACATTTACAATGCACAAAATAACTGAATTCAATGAACGGCCTCTTCATGACTTTTTACACTTGCAGGGAAATGTTTTTCTGCAATGTCTTTAGCTTTGCTGATGCCTGTGCAATGGAAGAAGAAATCCCAACATGGTGTGCACCCACTCCTATTTGCACACAGTGACCCATCAGGGACCTGCCAAAACTCCAGGCAAACATAAAGCTAGAATTTGAAGCTATGAACTACGCAAAAGAAGCAAAACAGCCTGTGAGTAGCAGTCACACAGAAGCACATTCCTTGCGAAAGATAAGGCCACCAGCAGCTCCTCAAAGTCAGCCACAGGCTCACAATGAAGTAACATGCTCAAATATTGGCATATTTCAAAGAGCGTTCAAGCATATCTGTTGCCTGAACCACAAGGCAAATTTTATTTAATTGGGTTCCAAATACAAAGGCCTATGTTTATGTGCTGGACCTCAACATTCGCTATTTGCAACACGCACAGCAGCACACAGCAGCCATTACATCCCCAGGGACACAAGGCCCCCTCCTGTCCCTCAGGCTCTGCCAGTACTTATTTAACTGGCATCCTAAGCAAATAAATAAATAAAAGTAAAATAAAAAGTGTTTAAAATCAGGGTTATTTTAGATTTCAGGTCCAAAGAGTTGGACAGTAGTTCCCAAAGTCCCCAGAGCCCCTGCTGTTGGAAGGCTGCCGACCAGGCCTCGCTCACACACATCATGGCCGCCTCCCCCTGCGTCTCTCTGCATTCTGAAACCACCACATGCCCTGGGCCCCCTCTTGCTGCTGGCTACCCAGCCCCGCAGTGCGGTGAAGATCAGGTTTCGGCATGGCTGTTGCCACCCTTCATGAGTAGCGTAGGGTGCTGGCAGGAAGCAAGTCAGAGTTGGTTGGGTGCTCGTTTTCTTTCTTTCTCCCCTTCGCTGACAGCCTGAGATGCTAGGAAGCCCATTTACATAAATGAAGGAAATTCTCCTAATGAAAAGTGGAAGAGAGAAAATAGTTTCATCACTAGAAGCAGCCCCCTGCTGTGCTTGAGATTGGATTTGGAGAGTCTGCTCCAGATAGACACTGCAGTGGGCTGAGGTTGGAGCCGGTGTCTGGCTGTAAAACCAGTCAGAAAAAAAAAAAAACAACACGACTTTTCAGGGGGAAATAAACGTTGGAAGCTGGAGGATACAAAGATCTGTATCGTAATATTATGTCTGATTTAACAGGAAACCATCTCATTAATACTTTGTGGCTTCATGGGAGAAGAGTTGGTCATGTTGTAACATCTCTCAACAGTGCATCAAATCTTACTGTAAGCACTGCTGTGGACGTGGAGGAACGATGGGGACTTCGTGTCGCAACCTGGGAATGACACAGCATTACATGGAGGGAAGCTCTGGCACCTGTTTTCAAAGCAAGCAGTTAATTTCATATCTGTGTGTCTCTAAAGCCCTTGGGGTTATGATGGCACGTGCTCAGAGGCAGCCTTTCATCTCAAGTGTTTTTCAGTTTTACAAACTCAGCTGGTTCTGCAAAACTCTGTATGTACATATGCATGTTAGAACATTTCTGCCTGTTCCTGAAGTGCGGCTGCCCTGTACAGGAAATAAAATCTTTTTTTAATGCATCAGTGCAAGGCAGGAGATAATTTAAGGAAAATAACAACATGCCCTTGTGCATCTTCATTGCCCTTGCTGGGACACAACAGCTTTTGAGTATTCATCCTACAGAGCTACATGTACAGCTTCTCTAAACATGCATGGCCGTATTGGAACTGCACCGACCCAGACTTCATGCAGGGACTTAGAGGGTGCTCAGGTCCTGGCCCTATAAGATACAAAGGTAGCAGTTTCAGCGAGAGCCACATATCTGCATGCCTGCGAGGCTCTATATTCCAGATATCCTAGGCTGAACAGCTTACATACTCAGGGTGGGATGAACTCCCTGAAGTAAAAGCTAATAGGCATAACCGTAGTTACCATTGCTTGCTTTACAGTGGGCACTTCTCAGCCTTAACAGCTTCTCACACCACCCTGATGCCAATCACTTCCCAGACAGTTTTCCACACAAGTGTGGAAGCTGAGTGTTCCTTCCAGAAGCACATTCCTGTTGTAGTTAGCTATAACCCCAAATGTGATTCTCTGGCCAGCTGTCAGTAGACTGGGACAGCGTCTTCTACAGCTGTCTGAAGAAAGCAGAGCAATGCAGAAATGGAGTCTAACAATATGAACAATGAAATGCTAGGCAGGTGTGCATAAGCCAGCAAGCAGCTTTAGGCATACTAGCAGTGAATGGACAGTAAGTATAATAGCCAGAAAACACAGACACACGTTGCTGTGGGAAGGCATTAGAAGACTATCAGAACCTGGTTCATGGGCCTTGGTGCCCAGATTTTGGTTAACTTCTTACTGCTGGACAAGCAGTTGGAAACATTTTACTTTACAGTGAAACTAAAGCTCTAGTATCTGTCCCCAGCCAAGTGAGCAAACCTAAGCTTTCAAAAAAAGTGCCAAGAATTCAGTGTGAGCGAAGAGTCTCCAGTGTAATGGGAAGTGATCTGTGGCAGGAGAGTTTCTCCTAGATTCAGGTACCACCAGGTCATTAGGTATAAAACCAAGACCCTAGCTTTTTATCACCATTCAGGTTCTTGCCATCATGCCTTGCTCTGTGTTCTTACCTTCTTTAGTCCAACCAGCAGCATCGCCAACTGCAGAGGATGGGATGTTCTTGGCCACACCAGCCCAAACACAGCAGCCTGTTCTGAAGGCTAAAAAAGTTCTTTGCCAGCAAACTGAATGTAGTGGACCACATGAGGGCTTTCTTAATCAGGCAGATCTCTCAGCTGTGGTAGTAAATATTCATCTCTGATCACCTCGACTTTGTCTACACTGGGAAGGTAGCTGGCCTGGAGTCCAGACCTGAGCTTGGAGATGTAAGTACTGTAAGCTGGCAGCATCAAAAGTGCTCATAGAAGCAGAGCTTGATTGTAAGCTAACCCTCTCCTGCACCTAACCTTTCCTGCCTAGAGAGCAAACTGCTGTACTCCAGGTAAGGGTCAGAGAAAGTCAACATGCAGGGAGTGTGAACAGGGAGTTCAGGCTCAAGTGTGAACATAAGGCCTGAAATAACCAGACACTACATATGTTTTCTGTGTTTATGCTTTTTGATCTCAATTTATGGACACCTTAGGAAATCAAATCTAAGAGTGATGAAGGCCATAATTTGGATGATTGTTTTCTATAATTTATTTCTTTCTGCACTCGCTCTTGAATTTCCTTTTCTCTGATTAGACCACTTGGTTGTTTTAGTCAAGTGTTTCCTCAAACTATTTCATTATTTTCGTTTGCTTCAAGTCTTTCCACTTTTTCATTGAAAAAATTTCAAGTTTGGCTATCACTTTCCCTTAGTCCTGGCTTTGTATCTTTTCTTTTTCTTCTCCAGATTCTCTCCCTTTTTCTCTTGTTAAATGAGATGTCTTGCCTTCTACTGATCCTCCAGGGAAAGACTCTTGGAATGTATAGACTTATCTGCTGGAAATATATGCAAAGCTACAGATAAACGTAATAGCTGTATAAACATAGATGACTTCTGCAAAGTGTCTAATAAGACTGTTCATACTAACGGGAAACTGTACATCAGAGAAATATAATCATGAGCAGTGTGAGACTTACAACAAGCATTCCTACAAACACTGTTTGACTTTTGTTTCTGAAGGTGACAGTCACAGTGCCCTGGGTTGCCTTTGTTCTGAGCTTATGCCTTCCACTTCATGCTTCTTCCACTCTCCTACCGGTGAAGGATGTGGAGAAGCTTGTCTACAAAAGCAACATCACAGACAGTATGAAGGGTATCAAAGACAGTGGGCAGATCTGGAAAAGCCCTGTACCTAAAAATCAATACATCAACAGCTTCTCATCTCCGCCTTTTTTTCACTTTTTTTTTTTTTTTAAAGGTCAATGGGACAAGGAGAAGATGCATTTTAGAAACTAAATCTATGTATTTCTCAAACCCAAAAGTGGGAACCTGCCTTTTTCAAACAGATGGCAAGTTGTAGGAAGCTAGGCAGAAAGAACCCTCATATTTTACAGTGAGAGTGATTAACCAGTGGAAGAGGCTCTCCAGGGGAGGGACTAGATTAGTGTTCGCTTGAAATCTGCGTTTCAAGTCTGGCTGCCGTTCAGAGAGAGAATCTATGCCAAACCGAACTTGTTGGGCCAACTCAAAACTGTTTGGAGTATGGTGGTAAGTAGAGCCTGTCACAACCAGTAGATTAAACTTTGTGATCTAAGACACTTTCTGGCCCTTGAGTTGTGTATGATGCTATGAGGCCAGGAGAATGTAGTTCTAAAGAAACGTTTCAAGACTTGCTGTGCACCTTACCTAATCCTCCATAATTTCTGCAGAGGACATTTTAACAGTCTTAAGACAGAAAGTTCCTCAGACAGCTCATTGGCCATGGATGGCAATAGAAGAGCTCAATTAGAACTCAAAAGAGAAGACATTAATTCAGGAAAGCATGAAGTAGAGATGAGAGACGTGTAGAAGAATATGTGAAAATTAATATAATTATAGGAAGACACCTGGAACAGCTTGAAAATGAAGTAAGTGCAAGTACCTTTGAATTGCGGAGTTTCCTACAACAGCAAGAGGATTGATATATCCTGTTTGAAACGGTTTGTTTCCTGACAATAAAGCTCAAATTAAAACACAAAATCAAACTTCTTTATGGTAAAAAGTAATGTAGAAAACCTACGGAGAACTGGACAAGGGAAAGAAGACGATTCAGACATTCCAACTGAAATTCTGTCTGACCTCCAAGAAAGGGACAGAACTTTGAAAGGTGTCAGAAACAAATGGTATCTGTTTATTAGAAAGTCAGAACACTAAGCATGCCTACAAACACACAAGCCTGGAGAAACCACCAGGCTTTCCATAAACCCCAGAAGGCTCTCAAATGAACTCTACAAGGTATTTTCGGATAATGGACACACACAGCAAAGAAGAGAAAACTCATTAAACTTAATTGGCCCACCCAGAGAGTCTTCTTTAAGCCAACTTCCTTTTTTTTTTTTTAAGAACTCTGTTGCTAGCACTGATAGATGTCAAAACAGGTGAACTCTCAGTGCGAACTTCCAAGATTTTTACTTTCACCTAGGTCTAAGGAAATCTGAATGAGGACATAAGTGGTATGCGGTGACCTGCCAGACTTTATTTCCAGGATTAAAAAACAAAACAAAAAAACACTAATATTTTTCAAGGCATATTTGGTAGAAATCTTCTAGGAAGAATTCTGCAGAAAGCTCTGATTTTCAGACCTGGATGCAATGAAGCAAGCTGCTGATACTGCAAATTTTCAGGTATGTGCTTAGCTTTGTGCAAGTAAGCAGTCAGACTGAAATCAATAGGGGAAGCCAAGGCAAATAGATGTCCTCCCCCAGTTCCAAGAAAAAAATCAATGACAGGAATAAAACAAAGCATGTGCATGTGTTTCCAGGAATGAGATACCTTGCTGACCATCTGGACTTCTTAATTTTCATCCTTACAAAAATACCTTAGCAAATACTTTTGGTAAAACCATATACCATGGACTCCAATTGGCTTCAGTGGGTTGGCCACATGTACCATTGAAAGAACCCATAACATTTCTGTGGATTCTCACATGAGGAAGACCACTATTGTACTTTTTTAAATGCCAGCATTTAAGGACCATGTAATTCAAATCATAATAACACTCAGAGGGGGCTCTTGCTCTTACCAATTCATTTTCACACTGCAATTAACCGAGGATTTTAGACCACAGCTGTTTTTAGAGTTCCCAGAGGTCAAGAGGAATGTCACGTGCAGGAGTGATTGCAATGCTGTGATTTATAATCATCTTCACAGTCATCGGGCCCACTTGTCTCGGAGCGATTACTCAGTGCCAGCGGAGGCTGTGGAGAAGCCAGCAGCACAGACCTACACAAGAACTGCTGCACTTCTCAACAGTGATTCACCTACCTCACCCAGAAAGCCTTCAGAGAAACCCTCCACAGCCTTCCTCAACTGGAAGGACGGGCTGCATCTACGCCACCTTGTCGGCGCCCCTTCCCTGACCCTCCATGCTGTCCTGGCCTCAGACTGTCTGTGGGAATGTGACAACAGCCCCTCCGCTGGTACGATGGGCTGGGAACCTCATAAGTGGCTGTCCCAGAGCTGCCCAAATCTTTACACCCGCAGCATAACACAGCACAGGCCAAACCACTGCACACCCAAACTGCTCGCTCCCCCGCCACAGACAGCATGTCTCCTCCAAGGTCCCACGTCCGCCAGTGCACCAGTGTGTGGGGACCGCAGCAAGCCCCAGCACCAGGCATGAGTCCCACTTGCTCCTTGTTATGAGCAAAGACCACACTGGCCACTAAGCCCATGGCCTTCCTCCACCTGCATGGAGCCCAGGCAGCACCAGCCAGCACAGTGAGTCCCTCTGGGCACCACGCCACACACACGGTCCTGACACCATTTTGTCACATGCAAGGCCACTGCTCCCCATCCTCCCCGTCCCAGGCAAGCCCTCTCCACCTCCCTGGATCCTAAGCTGCAAAGCTGGGGTGATTTAGAGGTGCAAGCCCAGTCGGTGCTGTCTCCACCTCAGCCAGGACCACAGGCCACCTGCCCACATCTCATATTGGCCTTCCACCAGCATTTAAGGCCAGGTCTCATGAGAAGGTTAGGCAGCAGAGCTGGCGGTCTCTGTTTGGCCAAGCAGAGGATGATGGGGGAGTACTTCTCCAGAGGTGGCTAAGGCATGAGAAGAGGAAGGAGAAAGGTAGGTGTAGCACCAGCCCTCGTTGGCACTGTCTTTCTACACACTCCATAATCCCTGTGGCATATCCAAGTATCATCAAAGGGGCGTGACCGTCAATTCTATCAACCCTAGGCCACTCCTGCAGATTGCAACCTAAAGCACAGCCTGAGATACTGTAAGATCTCAGGACACCACCACGCTTCTAAGTGTACATTCTACAAATACGCACGTATCTTTCAAAGCCAGATCTTGGGCACATCGATCAGCAATTGACATTTCCCTTTGCAATTCCCTAACCAGAGAATAGTTTCCTTCAGCTCCATCACAAGTATCTCCCAGCAGCTCTGCCAGTATAATCCAGCCCAGAGAGAGAAACCCTTTGCGGCTTTATCTTCTGAGCCACTAAATCACCCTTTACCAAGCTTAACAAGGGTGCAAGCCAGTAGTGATTTTTCCATGTGCAGACAGCATGGATGGCCCACACCTCCACGCACATGGATGATGGAAGAACCACCACATCATAGCTGGTGCAGCCACTGCTGACCTGGAAGCCAGAGTGGGAATCCCAGGGTGAAAGTCCCTAGGAATGCATAGCTGAACGTGACCCAGCGTACCAATACCCCACCTTCTAGCTCAGCCTGCATCCTGCATATCAAACAAAGCCTCGGGGTCTGGAATTTCTTGAAAACTGCTTTTCCAGCCCAAGATTACACAGATTTTCCTTCCTGATGATAGTCCTCCTTTGTCTGGCTGCAACCCTAAGCTCTCCTAATGCGGCTCAGATGAATCTGACCAGTATCACGAAAGTATTGGATGATTTTTTGTTTCGTTTATTTTTTTCCATTTGGCTGGGTGTAGCTGTTATGTAATTTTTTCATCAATATAGGGGAGGGCATTATTTATAGGGGATTACAGGGATTACTAAAGCAAACCATTTGTGCTTTCCAGTGGCTGGTACAGCTTGCAATATCCTACCCTGCCTCATAGTTAGCAAGTTGGAAGATCAAACAATTTTGGTTTGATTCTCCTCCAGCGTGCTGATGCAGCACGAGTCTTGTGTCTACACTCTGAGCAAGCTGGGCACAGACCCATACCCACCAGCTGCTTCCAGTACTCCTCTGTGCAAACATACAGATTACTTCAGGGCAGGAGGGAGGGATGCTCTTGTTTTCCCCCCCCCAGCATTCCTGCATGCCTTTGTGGCCTGTACTTAGCATGGGTCCCTTCAGCTTCTCCACACAGACCCTTTGCTCCTTTGCCACCTTCCCCCATCACACTTTTCACCCAGTGTGGTCCGTTATGACCATGTCTGCAGCCACCTACTTCTGAATGAGATATTCAACCCCATTCACCCCTCCGCTGCAGTGCTATGGATCCTAGCATTTCTAAGGTGACTACCTCCTTGACATGGAAGGAGTGAGTGTATTTCTTTCATGACATTCCCATTCACTGAGCAAGAGAATGGGAATGATGCCCATGCATTAATAAGATAATAAACATCCTGCTCTTTACATTTTCCTCAGTCATCTTTCTCTCAGGTACAAATGCATACAGATGATACAGATTACATACAACATTTTCATTCTGCTTGTCACACACAAAAAGCAGTGCAGCAGACAGCCTGAGAGATCAGAGTATGCCACAAAAGCCTTCTCCACCCTGCCTTACCCCACTACTACATTCAAGGTGAATTGTGAAGGGAAACTCAAAATTAAAGCCTCTTTCTCCCTGCATGTAACTTTAAAGTCAGCCCTCAGCAGAAAATTGACCTACACATACCTCATTACCACAGTCAGCAGCTCTGTGAGAGCCCTGCACGCATTAGACATTCTCCAAGGTGTACCAACCAGCCCCTGCACAGAAGCATCCCATGAATCCTGGGAATCAACAAAAGTCCCGAAGTCTGCCAGCCCCACTAAGGTGGCTTGCCCTTGGGAGAAAGGAAATCCTACTGTCGGGATACATCTGTTCCTACAGAACTCAGCGAGAGGCCTCTTACTTATTCAGTGGAACTGCACTAGCCTCCAAAACTATCCCCAACGTCAACTTGTTGAAGATTTAAATAAGCCAGATTTTCTGTGTGCAAGTTAGCACTCTCCAAACAACGTTGACTTGGCAGCCTAAGCACAATGCAAAAATAACAGGGATGAAAACTCTCCCAGGTTTACAGTGAACATTACCTCCCCTTAAAAATGCTTTTAGAAGGCAACCTTGAATACTCCAGCACTGGAATCTGTCAATGCATCACTCCCCCTCTTAACCAGTATTCAATAAGTGGTGACTCTCCCACTCCTCCGCAACATTGCACAAATAGCTGTGCAAAGAGGAGCAGCATTAGCCTAAGGTAGTCCACCAGCTGCAGCCTGCGTGTACTTAAAGGTCTGTCAAAGCAACACTTAGAAAGCAACGTATTTCATAGGTCACAGAAAATACATTTTTAATCTTCCCTTTGTGCAGCAGTTGGGAAAATGCATGTTTTGGCTCCACATCAATTCTCACTTTTATGGTATCTGAAGCTCGGAATTCTAAGGACGAAATAATGATTCCCCTTTTAATTTCCCTTGTTCTGTTTCAGTGGGTGTAGGGACATAGCACCAGTTCCAATGAATTTATCAAGAATCTCATTTGCTATAGCTGTGTTTTGCTAAAAGCTCTTCAGTCAGATGTCATGTGAAAATCATGCCAGCCACAAAGTTTGAAAAAAGTGAATCATAAAAGCTCAAAATTCTAAAAGGCCAATAAAAAGAACCTCACATTTTAAACAGTACTCATTATTTTTAAGCCCACCATTACATGCCATGACTTCAAAATATCTGGGGGGCTTGCCTCATGATTCTTGAGCATTTGCACTGGAGACACTGGCAGTGCTGGACGGATCCTATAAAAGCCACTCTGAAGGAATGAAATGTGGCAGATGGGTTAAGTCTCAGAAAAAATCTGACACGCCAACAGGACTGCTTTAAATTTTGAAGTCTTCTTTCACAACCGTGTAGCAACTAAACAGAAACTGATCTCATTAAGTAACAAGTGATGGGTTTCAGCAGTCAGAGCCCATGAATCATTTTGAGTGCTGCTCTTCTAATTATTCCTTAATCCCTGCGTGATTTTTGGACATTCCCATTAAAACGTTTAACAGTGACAGAAATATTCTACTGACTTTGAGGATCCTGAAATCCTTTAAGCTCACACTATCAACAAACAGGACTTTGGCAGACGACTGAGATATACGGAAGGTGCACAGACGCTGGGTCAGAGGGAGCAAATCACTGCATGCACAAAATTCCTGGGGTCAAGCTGCACCAAGTGCTTTGCAAGCAGAGTGCTTTCAAAGTGCAGTGCACTTTTGTTGGTGCAGTGCACTCAGCCTGCTGAAGAAACCACCACAGTGCAAGTCAGCTGAGTGAGAGAGAAAATCAGGAAAAATAAGTGACTACAGATGTACCTAAGATCTTCACCGTGAAACCACTTGTGCTCATTTGTTTGCTGAAGGTAGGACAGAGAATAGAAAATATTTCTGAGTCAGAAGTACTGCCAGTTGTTACTTCAGTACTTACCCACCTCAGTGTATGTCCACAATCCACAAGAAAAACAGGGCATCTAGGAGTATAAAACTACTTATTTCATACACTTGGGAACATAATCTAAGGAAAGGTTGAAGAGCTTCATTATCAGATTATTTGGTAAACAAAATTTAAGGTACCGATATTCAAACTGTTTAGGCCTTTTAGAATGCCAGTGGAGTTTGACATTTTATTATTTGGCCATGGTCCGGCTGCGCAGACTCTTTTGGCTCTCCACTGACACCATGCAGCATCCTGAAATTTTATTCTTAGAGATCAAGAGTCCAGTGGGACAAATGAGCTATCAACTACCAAAAAGGCAAACTGAACCTCCAACACATCTCAAAGAAATGCTGAGATTTCCCCTCTCTCTGTAGGGAGAATTTGCAACTATTCAAGGTACAGTGACTAGCTTTCTTCCACAGCACAATTCAGGCTGCCCAAAACCAAAACTGCTCAAATCTTCTGACATAATCCAATGCCCATTCCAGCGTTTATAGCTACCGAGAGAGAATGCACACACTGTTCTGCATTACTTTCCTGAAATAGCTAACTACCAGTCTGGGTGGCTGACTGGGCTAAACAAATTGCAACCCCAGACTCCTTCCTCATCCTCCCCCACCCAACCCCTATTAAAAAAAAATATGTTCATATTAGAAACTATCAATTATGAAGAAAATAGTACATCCAGTTAAGAGCCAGCTATTTAGCAGACCTTTTATAAATAAATCCTGCTGCTGAGAAAGCATGAGTGCTTATGCAACCACGCACCAGGCCTGCAAGCGCTGAAGGGCCCATGGCCACTGGCTTCACTGGTCGCTATTTCCATCCCAAAGGCAAAGACAATTTTCATGCATTCCCCTTTGCACGTTCAATACTTCAGAACGCGAGAAAACTGGATTGGTAACATCTCCGTATGCCTCATTTTGTGGCCTATTGGAGACCGCTGTCTCTCAGAGCCAGCACTGCTGCGTTTCTTTGGGATCAGCTGAGGCTCCAAGAGATTCCCTGTTGCTGAGCTGCTCTTGGGATAAGCTGGACTCAGGCGCCCAAGTCTTCTGCTCTTGGCATCCATGATCCTCTGTTCAGATCAGAAATGGGACCCACAGAACACTGGGACATGAAAGTCTGACTGACCTAAGGTCCTAATTCACAACATCACGTGTTCAATAGGTAATAAGCTGACAGGCTCACCCCTAATGAGCATCTTGGATTTTTCTACTGAACACAGGCACCTACATTAAAACTGGAACAAACTAAACGCAAGATTTAATACTACACTAAAGGGAACTGAATAAAGACAAACATACAACATTTGTATGTGTACAGCCTCTGTTTTCAGTCTTCATTTTGTGATGCTGAAAACTTATATACTCTTTCTATTCAAATGAAATCCAGGGCCCAAAGTCCTAGCCAGAGGGAAACTGTTTTAAGCTAGATCTGAAAGCAATTTTTCTTAAAGTATAAAACACTAGAGTAACAAACTAATACCCTTTTTGGTCACCTAAGCCAAAAAAAAAAAAAGCGGGGGGAAGTGTAGTTGAGTAGCTTGCACAGGTGGTGACACAAGGGAGAACAAACCTGCCTTGTTTTACATAAAGAACATCATTAATTTGTTGTGCGAATGTGTGGGTGACAAAAACAGTGAAGCACTGAAGTCTCAGAAGGTTGAAATGATAAAGGAGGATGGGAATCTTGGTGAGACTTTAAGCTATAGGTTTTTGTTCACGTTCTACTCAGAGAAATTTCTGAGAAACTTGAGTAAAGCACATTCTTTAAAGCATCAAATATTTCCCTGTTTGTAGTTTGTGCTTTCTACATTGTCGGTCTGAATTTTCAGCAGGCCAGCAAAAAAGGCAGCTCAGGGATCCAAATTCATAGCACAGACTTACAAACCTACAGTTCCTCCTGGCTCAGCTCACACCTGTATAGAAGGAAGGTCTGCCCTACAAGCAAAAATTGGTAAGAAAAGCTCTAGCTGTAGCAGGCACTGGTGCACAGCAGCCACATGGATCAATACAGGCAGTAGCTACCAAAAAAGTACACCTACTCTAGTAAACATTCTCTCTATTCTTCCAACATTTTTTCCAGGAAAGAAGAGACAAAATGTGACAGTCTGCTCTTAAAAGAAAAGCAGATTTAAAAAACGAAAAAAAAAAGAAAAAGCATCAGCAAAAAACCCACACGCATTCATGTCTCCTAAATAAAAATGCACAGAAAGAAAGATTCCTTTCATTTTTCTACCTTATTCACTTTTTCCTTAAAAGAAAAAACTCTGAAGAAAAGCTAATTTCCCCCCAAAGTTCTGTATCCAGGAAAAAAAGCAGCATCCTTGAAAGAAATGAACCTGCTACCTCCATGAAAAAGAGCATGAAGAAATAGCACGCTAGAGAGCAGTCATGCCAACAAGACCTGTCACAGTTCTCTGGGAATCTGACCTCAGTTTCTGGACTGGCCCTCCCTTTGGCATCACTTAACGTTGGAGTACAGGAAAAGGAGGTTTCTAGATGAAGCTTACTCAGGTAAAGAACATCCGCTGTGCATAACAACATATCAATGTCAACTTCATTTTTCTA
>VXAL01006975.1:241614-282184 GCA_013399475.1 Chauna torquata
AGATGTTTGTTAAAACTTGAAAACACTCCTGAAAACAACCCTGATGGGTAACCACTGGTAACTATTATTACAGGTAACTATTACTTTACTCTTATAAATAAAGGAAATAAAATTGTACCCAGACAGCATGGGTTACTGGATGACGGTTTGACATCTCTTGTCCCTACAGAATACTATTCTGCCACAAGCTGCTTGTTCAAAAATAAGTTGTGTAAGTACAGCTCCTAAACTCAGATACTTTATGGAAAGAGGAAAAGTTTGAACATGTAATATAATTTACATAGATATGTTTCCAAAATATTCAGATCTCTTAAAGAACATTATGCTCCAGTACTGAAATACTCCTCTTAATTTCTGTCTATTCCTTGTGTATAAGGCCACTGAGGCACAAAGAAATTAGGCAGACTCATGCCCCCTCTTTCCTGAGCCCACGCTTTGGCAATGAACCATTAAGTCACACACCATATAATGAAGACGAAACACAAGGTACTTCCACAGGAGAAGAAACTGCTTCAGACCCTAAACCACCAAGAGGAGCTGGGCACGATTCGTAGGAAGGCCAGGACAGCCTCCAAGGGCGGCAGGCAGCCTTCCCCACCGTCGCGGAGGGGATGCTGGTACCAAAGCCTGGTGAACTGTTCCCAGTTGCTGGGGAGCAATCGCAGCACACAGCAGAGCCCGAAAGCCGAGTGCATTCCTGGGAAAGCGACTCCTTGCCTTGCAGTTTTCCCAATGTCACACAAACAAGTCCACCATGCAACTAGAATTGCAACCTCAATTTTCCAATGCCTGAGGTGGTCAGATGCTATGGGTATATATTCTGTGCTATTTAGTATACCCTGGCAATCATTAGGGTCCCTGCACACCTCCAACTGAAAATTCCCCACGCACTTGTTAAGATAAGCTCCCAAAATACAATTCAGCATGAACAAAAGTAAGACCTGAGCTTGCTATTTCAGAGAACAAGTGGGTTGATGAGATAACTGGGAGTGAACAGCAAAACAAAAAGATTAAGAGACAAGCAAATAACAAAAGAACATTGGCATCTTTTCAAAAATCAAATTTTAAAAGGGAAAAAGAAAACAAGGCAATGAAAAGCTGGCAAATAGAACATGGAAATTGTTATGAATAACCAGAATTATGCACAGTTTAGCTAGAGAATTCACAAATAAAGAAAATGAAACAGTCAAAAATGTAGGGAGAAAGGTCTAAAAACATTACTGTATTACAGGTAGATTAAGTAGGGGACAGCACACACGTACACAGAACAAAGTGGAAGGGGAAGACCACGGTGCTGTACTGATTTACAAAATGGCACTAAATCTGAGCACTGACCAGGCTGATGCATAACATCTTTTCTACAACAGAAATAACCAAAAAACGCATTGAAGCAACATTTAAAAAACCAACCAAACAAAAAAACTCTCACAACAAATCTCTAGGGGTTACCAAGATATCCCGTAGAAGGCAATACTCAAACATCAATTACGCTTGACCACTTTCTTCTCCCCAAAGTCCCTGTCATAGCTCCTTCCAGTTTAATAGAAACCGGGTCGGCAAAAAGTTTGAGCCACTACCTTCCCAAAGGAGTGTCTGAACCTTGTTTGGTTTTTTTTTTTTTTTAAAGATCTGTTTTCCAGCCTGCCTTGTACCACCTCCCCTAAAGTAAAAATATCCGGCATACCAACCACCTCCCCCAAAACCAGCTCCTTAATCTGATGCCTTGAAGCATGAAGTGTCACAAACGTATGATTAAGGCATAGCCTAGCAAGGCCAAAGAAAACAGGTATGCCACAAAGTGTAAACCCACAGACTGTGCTACTGAGATCTATCATTTCACAAGCAGTTGCAATATTCTCCAGTTCAGCACTGACCAAATATGCAGCAATGGCTCTGTAATGTCATCACCAAGCCCTAGTCTAGACCCTTTATTTGAAAGCGGCTTTGAGGGATTCACTGCTTCCGTATCATTCTGTACAGCAAACAAATTCAAAGTTTAACATCCCTTCAATTCATATATCAATACACACCTTATTTAAATCAGTTCACTTTTGTTTGTTCCAGAAATAAGCACGTCCTGATCTATGTGATACAGTATTAAAAAAAAATTACTGCTACGTTAAAAGCAATTTAAGTACAACATATTAAAAATGATAAACAAGTAGTGGCTAGTAGAACAAATACTTAGCACAAATCTATTGCCCATTAGGAGATACGATCAGGAATCCCTATTTACATTCTTCCCCTGTTTCTTTAGAGACATGGGCAAGTCACTCAGGCTCAATGCCTCAAGTAAACTTACATACCTAACCTGCACTGGAACCAATGTGTCCTTGTGTCACATTTCATTCATCCATAAGGTGAACAGTATTTACTACAATTCTGTGATATGCTACAGAATATACTTGAATCACGCTCTTAAATACTTCAAAAACAAAACTGTGTTCTGTTACAGCGATTAATACACTGAATTAGTAGCTACTTTAACTTCAGTTTAAAATATCAGTACACCAATGATTTAAAAGTTTTATTCTTCAGATGTATCCATACAGTTCCTGAAACATACTATTCTCATAATTACCTAAATTCAAAACCTGTCAATATTACGTCTCTAAATAAGGTGTTTTCTGTCAAAAGAAAGATACATTTAAGAGAAAGACCTAGATTTGTTTTAATATACTCTCAATACACATGCACCACCTGCTCAGTGAATACCATTTACAGAGAAGAAACAAGTCAGTTATACATGTGACCCGAGGTCTTTAAAGCTGCTGGTGGAGTAAAACTGTTCATTCCAGTGACAGTTGTGGGCCACAATCCCCTATGGCAGCCTTTGAAAAATCTCGGCTTTACACATCAATTGGCAGCAAAATTCTCATTCTCTGTAAAGTGTCCTGGATATTCTTAAATTTGTAATGTGCCTGTATCGCCGTATACCTGAGACAGATGATGCTGAAGCACTACAGAACTCAGAGGGAAAGTCTGTATTGAGGACACAGGATACCTGCCTATAGACCTACAACTATGCGTTGTCCTGTTTAATTCCTTACTATTTACTGAAGACACCACAAAAACCTGGCGGAGTCCAGTGGCAGCTTTGCTGTGCATACTGTACCTCTTTCTCTGTCAATCATTCGGTTTTATGATAAGCTGTATGTAAAGGAATGAATTGCAGTTAAAATTAACTACATGAAAAAATGTACAGCAAAAGGCTGAGAGAAGGATGGCTACTAGACATGCCACAGAGCATGTCTCAGTAGAGCTGTGAGCAGCTGGCAGTGCCATGCTGATGGCCCTTGGGTCGAGGTAAGGAGAACAGTCTGGATAACACTGGACGTTTATAAAGGAACCAGGCTGTTTAGAAAAATCGCTTTGCTTTCCCAGTAAAAACTCCATGCAGCTGAGGGCACCCTGTGCCATTCTGAGTGTCAGGAAGATGGTTTGTGCAGTGGTCACTAAGGCAAGAGCTGTCTCTCAGAGATGTACTCTATTAAGCTGTGACCCATGCTACGAATATTGTATTGCACTAACTTTCATAAAGTTAGGAGGTCAAAGGAAGTAATGGATTCAGTGTGCATAAGATGCCCACAAGCATCTACATGCTCTCAGAAAATAAACTAGCTGAAGCTCTGCTGAGAATCAAAAAACTAAAAAAAAAAATCCCAACCCTTCGCAATGAAGCTTTGAAAGGTTCACCACTCTCCCCCCAAACACACATCATCATTTGCACTCTCACAGAAGCCCTTTCAGTTACTTCAGAAAAAGCTCAGAACAAGGAAAAGGTGAGAGACTTATACTATTTAATACACCACTCTACATCAACTTGGTACGAAAGGGCAGACAGGCAGAATTAAAAATTGGTTATGAAGGAGAAAAGATCTTAGGATTTCTTAGTGAGTACAGGTGTATATTTAGCTTACTGAACCATCTTGAAAAGCTTTTTTTTTTTTCTTTGTTTTTAACGTTGTCCAGTTAAAAAAAAAAAAGATTACTTTTACAGATGCTGTAAAGTACAACTGACTGATTTTATGAGGTGGATAAAGAACTGACTTTCCTAGATTATGTTTAATATCCTGAGTAAGTTATTCTCTGGATCATAGAAAATATCAACTGGTATATCAGAATCCACCATACTTTGTACGCTGAACTGCAGCCTCCCTTGCACATCCACACAAATGCATTCTCCCACATTACCAGGTACTGAAACCGTCTGCTGTTTCCCGTTGTAATATCTCATTTCTCCTGAATTTGAATTCTCCGAACAACAACATTATTCTCTCCTGTAGTATCTACTCTTAATCACTTCCTTTTAGGAAGCCAAGTATTTAGAGCAGGGAACTGCCATATTCAAATACAGAGGATCCAAAACCAGGGCAAGCAGAATGACTGCTAAATATTTAGGGACCCTTGAACTGATACGTGGAGGAAGACCAGCAATGGTGACATTAATCAGATAGCTTCATGCCCATGTTTCAAAACACGATGGCAATTATTTGTCACTAAAACCCCACCTCAAAGAGAAAACAAAATGTGTCTGCTCTAAGGACTGCGCAGAAGAGGGTTACAGTCTACTGATCCCCTCCTTCTGCTTATTAAGCAGGTAATCTGTTGTACTAAATGAGTTAAACTAGTTTACATGTCTGAAAGATCCCATGGAGAAACGGCTTCTGTTCACCTCTACTACATAGTTCTTGACATCTGGTTACTGTCTTCTCCTTTTCTGGTTTTTCTGCTGAAGAACCCAAGACCTGACCGGGGAAGTATTGCCACCCAAGCCAAGTGGAAATTCTGATCCAAAGTGGTGAAGTGTTTCAGAGTGCAAAGTGCTCTAGAAAAAAATCTTGAAGTCTCTCAACTTCAGCATCAAAAAATCAGTAGAATTTAGTCCCTCTGTCTTAGCTCCCCACCGGTAGTACAACAAGAGTTCAGCTCTTTGTCTTGCTGAATAAGCCTGAAAAGAGTTTAGTGTTCATAAAATGCTCCTCCTCCAATGGAAGGATGAGGCAATTAATAATTCTGTCTTCGGACAAGACTTTGATTAGCTCCCATGTGTGGACAAGACTTCATCCTAAAATGCAAAGTGGTCAAGATCAAGCCATGTTTTGAAGGCAATCGCAGACACCATGAAGCAAGAGCACAAGACAGCCATGGCCACAAGGCCATTGCTTTTGGGTAAGTAACAGGCACACCGGGGGATCTCCTCTCCTACCCTTTCTGTCAGTCTTCTTTAGCTGGCAGCTGCCACCGCTCGCACTTCGCTGGAGAACAAAGGTCCTTAGCAGAAGGAGCGAAGCTCTGAGTCACCCCCAGGAAATGACCCACGACGGGCTTCATAAAAGGCGCGCCCCGCAGTCACCTCGTGTTCGCGAGTGCCGAACGCCTGCCCAGGAAGACAGCATGCCCGTTGGCCAACCATCCGCTTGCACCCAGTCGTATCAAACGTACGGGGAGAAGCGTGCAGCTAATTGTTATTTTGATTACCGCAGGCAGCCCCGGCGCAGCATGGGTTGCCTAGCAACATTTCTGGGTCCTTGCGGAGAGCCAGCATCCATCTCCATTCCGGAGGTAGTCTCAAGGAGCAACGAAACACCAGCGTTAAGCAGTCGGGGGCGAAATCTCCACTCTGCCTCGCAGGAGAAGCCTGACATCTGACGCGCCAGTTCCGAACCTCGGCTGGGGACAAACGGAATCATTCGTCCTCTAAGTAAGCCGGTCGTACTTATGTGGTCATCTCTAACGAAAACACGAGCAAGTCTTACGGGATACACATGGTAATTAACGTTTAGTTCAGATGCATTAGAGAAAGAGAATCAATCTTGCCAATTAGCAACCAGCAGATTAAGTAAGACTTTCATCAGTAAACAGCCTGACTGGCTTGGAAAACAGTTACGTAAAAATGGCCTAACAAAATAACACTGTGTACATTGAGGAAAGCAGTTCTGAAGGCCTGAACTCGGGCCGCTCACAACATGACTTCTAAAAACACACAAAAAGCTAATACCACACAAAACAAAGAAGCACAAAACGGCTGAGGCAGAGCGCATGCATGAACAGCCACGAAACGCCTTGCTGAGGTGACGAACGTTGCATGTCTACTCCCCAGAAGCACAAGGACGACCAAACGACAGTTACACGTGCACATTTTAAAGGAGCACCGAAAGGGTTTTAAGGAAAAATGCACCATGCATACCCTCCTCTTCTGTGGCGCTGCTTGTGCTTGGAGATTTTATACGGCAGAGCCCTTTCTCCCAGGTTTTCCAGGTTCCTCACAACCGCTCCTCTCTCCATGAGAGCCTCAACAGTGCGCTTCAGCACAGCCGCGGTCTCGGGCTTTAAAAGAAAAAAAAGAGAAAGCAAGAAATGTACACTGATCTGGTTGTTCTTATTAGATGACTGCAATCAACACATGCACTTCCCCGGCTTAGCGCTGGAAGAGACCATGCAGTAACCTCAGAAGGCAAAATGGCAGCACTTCCTCCTAAGGAAGACCATTTTTTTTTTTTAAACAACAAACCGCCAGTTCCTCTGTGAATTATGGCAACAGCAAAGTTTCCACTGATTTCAGAGGCAGGCTCCAACAACAACAGGAAAAAGGAAATTGTTAATGGCTTTAACTCACCTGGTATCACCTTGGCTGACCCTTGCACAGGTGTAAGTAAATACATACGGCAAAGAGCAGTTACAAACTGGCAATAGTTTTAAGGTCCCTGGACCATTGATGCTAATTACTATTGTTCACCACAACATTTAAAGTGAACAGTCTGGTGGGAACACCAATCTGTGGCTTGCTACGGAGACAAGAATTAGCACTACATTCATTTTGCAATGTCATATCAACTGCACACACGCAATAGACACTTGGACCCTTGGCTAAATCACTGCACGTCTCATTATTTTTGCATAGCTGACGTCTGAGCCTTTTTAAGAGTTAAGGAACTGACATGCAGTAATTAGTCTAACATGCAGAGATTTCACTTCTCAGAAAAACAAGTTTGAGGGACAGGCAGCCAAAAAACAGTAGGTAAAACAGATGAAACGTTTTCTTGCTTATTGCATATCAGGGTTCTAGAGTGCTGAATCATCTCGGTAATGACACTCAATAATATCTATGAAAATGTTAATAAAGTATAAATTGGAATGTTTTGAAAACAACTGCAAACTTGGTACACTCTCAGTGACAAGAAGTATTTTAAAAAACAGACCTCCTACAGAGAAAGGAAAATAAATGGACATCCAACTGAACACAAAACAAACTGCATAGCTTTCTTCCCCGCTCCCTGCAACATTTCACATCAATATATATTCCCAAGTCTACTGTCTGGTGAGATGGCAACAGCTGTAAATGAAAAAGTAATGAAAGAGCTGATTTTCAGAGTAGTTTGTATTTTGTTAAATCAGACCACCACAATAATTTCACTGTCCTTTCTCAGCCTGGAGAAAACTTGTGTAATCCTTCAATCATTTTACGAAGATGACTGAAAGTTAGTCTCCTGAGTCTAAAGTAGAGATGAGCATGTAAGAAAAAGGGTTGTTTAATGTCTGAATCCCTTAATGGAAATTGGTGAAAAAGCTGGTACCAGAATCTCACAATATACAGTGCAGTCCATGCCCTGGCATGTGCAATTTCTCCTTCATTTTGCTGAGGATGCAAGATAATATGAAAGAGCCTCCAAATGCAGAGCAAAGATGTTCAACACACGACATTTTGCAATGTTGACTGCTCTTTGAAAGACCTGAAGCACAGATGGTCTGAAAAGATTCCTTGTTTCCATGGGTTAATTGCCCTGTGGCAGTCAAGAGTCTGCACCTACTGCTTCCAAATATCAATCAGAAATTCTATTTCCCCCTCACCAGCAAGATGAACTGTTTCGGAAATTTGTTTTCAACACAAACAGCCTAAGAGGTATGAGGTCAGCAAAAATGCCTGGGACTTTTTTTTCCAATGTATGTTTATGTCATGTTGTAAAACCATCACAGGGACCAGATAAATATATTCACATGTAAAGAAATGTCACTACCTTGCCCAAGTTCTTCATTGCATTGAAACTATTGTTTCTCACAAGAGACAAATACTAAAGGTATCTCTTGTCACAGTGTGAAAAGTTAGGATGAAGGCATTATTAAGAGAGCTTACAGATTACACTATATTAATTTAAATAATGTTTTAGCTCAAAATCAGGAATAACATTATTTTTCAGTTGACTTAGGATGGCTGCCTCCATTAGTACTCATTAAATTTCCAAGTAAGCATCTTTCATGCTTAGGACCTCCTTCCCCAAATTGTTTGCAGAACTTATTTGGTTTCCCTACAACTCTTTTTGCACTCTTGCCACAAAGTAAGCTGTTCCCACAAATATTACAGGTGTCTGAATTTGACTTCAAGCTCCTCCTTCAAGCTTATCCGGAACAAAACCAGTGTGTTCAAAACTTATGAAGGACAAATTGAGAGATGGACAGGCAGACCACAACTACACAACCCTCATTTTGCTTGAAAAATAGGATAAAGCCAATTCTGTAAAGTTACGTAGGCACTTACAAATTGATGCTGCAATTGATGATGCTGACCAACAGCTGATGATGATTGCATTAATAACTTTCTCTTCCTCACTTAAATCTACCCCGTCTTTCAAATACTTCTGCTTACTAGAATACTATATTCAAATACTAGAGAGTATCCCACCAAAACAAGTACTTTCCTCCAAGACTGGATTCTTAGTCTTCTCTATATGCTTATATTTTGGATTGTTTTCCATCTTCTGTATGTCTGACAACTGCCACCAAGCAGTCACATGCAGATCTCTCTCTCTCCACAAACCAAGGAGAAGGACAAGCAAATACTATCAGAGAAGAATTGGGAAGCAACAGCTACAGCACATTACTCCCTCGCTACTTTGAATGGTACTCAACAACCAGAAAGGGTTACTGTGACATCTGTTGGCTAACAGGACTGAAAGTGAGGAACAGAATTTTAAAAAGTGTGGTTTTTTTTATGTAATATACTCGATTCCACAATAGGAGCATTCTGAAAAATACCAGAATTTTGCTGAAGAGATGCAGAGCCTGCCAGAGACACAGTTTTCAAGGTCTGTTCTATCCCTCCTTGTGTTTCTGTGGCGTATTAGCAACCAAAAGCTGCAGGAGCTTACCCAACCAAGATTCTCTGTGAAGGTGTTCATTTGAAACAGAAGAGAGTAACAAGGGCCAGTTACTTGGTATTTTTTGAACACTGGATATCCTTCTTATTGTAACAGTCCTTAAAAAAACTTGACATGAAGCAGAAGTCTACATATAAATCATGCCCTCTGGAAAGCCAAGTAACTAGACCAAGTGGCATTTTCACAGTATCTCCAACAACTACAAGAGACCACAGAACAAAATTTCTTATTCTCCATCACACCCATGTTTTGTTTTACCATAGTGGAAAGTGTTCACTTAAACTTCTGCTATTGGAGAAACATCAATAACTGCCAGAGAAAGGTAACAGCTTTGCTTTACTTGACCCCATCCTCCACAAATGCTGCAACACAAAGGGGCAAGAGCAGAGCTGAGGCTCCTCTCTTAAGACTTTCCCCATGAAGAACTTTTTTCCCCAAGCTCCTTATGGCTCTTTCGGCTCAACTTACAGGGCACAAAGGTGTGAGAAGCTGGCCCAAAATCTAGGCACATTTTTATGCTGCTTCCGTCAACACATGATCTCAGCAGTCAAACCCATCTAAACCAAGGGCTGCAGGTGAGACACCCTTGTTTGTAACAGCAGCAGCTTCACAGTGTTGCACAGACAAGCCAAAAAGTAGGGTAACCGAGCTGCTAGTGACGTCCATAGTTTCATGCGGTAAGAACCATAGCAGAAAGCTGGCTTCAAGAAAGAAGAGAAAAAACAAGAACTACTGCCTTTGTGAAACAAGCACTGATGTAAGTATTACTTTCTAGAAGGTTTTGACTTCAAAACAAGAATCTGACACTGACCATTTGGATTTTACTTACCTATATTAATAATGAAAAAAAAAGCAGTTTTAGGAGAGAAAGGGCAGCTAATCTAATAGCTTTAGTATTTTGTGCACTGCAGCACACCTGTAGTGCTTCCAACACTAGGCTGGGAAACGTGCACTTGGAAAGCAGTAGGATCTGCCATTCAAGTCTTCTCTTGCTGTGCGTGCTTAGGTTGCAGAAGCCTCCATGGTGCTCAGGCAATTATCACAGGAGAAATCTGGCAGGTCAATGAATAAAAATACCGTTTACTGTTGCTGCTTGTATTCCACTCTCATGAAAAGTGCTGATCCATAAGCACAGCTCTGTTCAAAAGAGACCGTAACTGATTGAGACCTTTAGACAAGCAGCTGTATGTCCAGCTGTGGACTTGTCTGACATACCCTTCTATAACAACCACGCATATTTGAGTTAAATGGTATTGGATAAGCTTATTCTTCTGCATCTCTCCTACCTTTAAATGACACATAAGCTTTTCGTCTCTTTTATACATGCCAGGAGATCAGCACATTCCCTGAGTGGCAGCACGTCCAACATGATGTGCAGTTTCTAAACACAACGAAGTCTAAGATAAAGTCCTATATATTTTAAAACAAACAAAACAAAAAGAACAAGAAAAGAAAGCCACAGATTTCTACATTCAGGATTGTACAATGTTACGCTTTTTTGCAAACTCCCCATTTGTGGAAGTACTTTGAAAACATAAACTGTTGGTTTTGAAAGCTTGTCACTGCAATCCCTCTCATTCCTCCTCTCCAAAAAAGATCATGGTTTATCATAGCTTGCCTAAAGCCATCAACCAAACTATATATAGGCTAGCCTTTGCTAACCATAATATCCACAGACACAGGTTCCTTGGTTTGCCTCAGAGCCAGACCAGTTGAGGACATAGGAAATGGTATTGCCTGGCTCCCAACCCAGGAGCCACAACATTTTTTCCTGAACAGCCAGCAGTAATTCCAGTACCACAGATGTGGGGAAGCAAGGAGGGGGAAAAAAAAAAAAAAAAAAAAATGGAGAAAATGGCAGCCAGTGCCAGAATACCCATGCTGGAGAGCAGGAAGTGTTAGAAAGAGCGTGTAAGCCCTGGTATGTAATTCTAGCTCTTGTTCATCCTCCTGGGTGTATCATCAAGCCAGAGCCCTTTCAAATGGGTTCACTCTTCATGAACTTGGTGAACTCTGTTAGTGAACTCAGTTCACCATCATCTGGCCATGAGTAGTTAGTTGCCTTATTCTCAGAGAGGTACAGATCTACTGACCCTATCAAAGCTGTGGAAGGAAGAAAGGGGAAGTCGCTGCAGACTTTCCAATTGCTTTTACTTGGAAAACTGCCCCTGGAAAATGCAACTGAAGGACTGTTATCTACAGATTAAACTTTCTCACTCCTCTACCCCCGCACTTTTTAAACTTGGAGCTGCCCAAAGGAAACATGTTAACTAGGAAGTCTACCTTGTAGCTGGCTGACCAAACAATCACAACACAGGTATGTTACAAAAGACACTGTGTATAGTTGGCTTTCTCTGTGGATGAGGAATGCAGTGGCCGCACTTACCAGGGAGAACTTGGTGCTGCTGCCACTGATGCTGCAAGATCAGCAAGCGCCTTTCCACAAATAATCTGGCTAAGTTTATTTGAAACTCCACTATTCCCAAGGGCCCAGAAGTTGTACACAGTCCTGTACGTCACACAAACCACAGCGGCATACCACATCCTAAGCACTTCACCATACCTACAGCTTCTTCCTTTCTCCTCACCAGTCTTTCAGGGCTGGTAGTAACATCAAGTGCCTTTATCTGGTAAATCCTCATAGCACAACACGGCATCATGCTGTACAAATGGACCAACCTGGCTTTGGAAGCCATATGGTCACAGAGCACTGCCACCACCACCACCACCTGCAAATGGAGATAGGCTCCATGCAAACCTGAGCTGACTGACACCCAGATCAATTGGGCCTGTCCACACTACACCCCTCCTTTCGTGCACCCCAAAGCCACCCCAAGTCAAAGATTAGTTCAGGTAGTTCTACAGCTGTAGTGTGGGTATGTCCTTTTGTGGCTCTTTTCAGCGTATCATAAATGTCATGAGTGAGCTGAAAGCTATTTAATGCACAGACACTTTCAGAAACTCAACAGATTGCAAAAATGGAAACAGATGGGGGTACACAGTCAATTGCCACCCAGGATCAAAGCAACAAATGCGCATTAACAACCAGCAAGTACTGCAACACAGCTCCAACAACCTCTTTGTGAGGGGAAGTTATTATACACCACCAGCATGAGTAAAAACTATAGTACAGTTTTTACCAGTTGTAAAGAACTCATGTGGCAACCAGCAAGCGTATTAAAAAAAAGAAAAGAAAAAAAAAGTAGGCTGGCAGAAAAAACGGGCAACATGCTGATTGCAAAGCATCTTTTGTTCTACTGGAGGCCAAACGGACATAAGCTCATCAGCCATGAAGCTACAAGAAGTATCCCTGAGACAGACTAGAAACTTGGCAAGAGCTTGAAATAGAGCTTTTGTAAAGCTGATGTCTCCTAAAAACCAAGGAGCCACCCACCCAATCCTAAAGGAAAGGACAACTCTGTGGCTGGAATTAGAGCTATCTAAAAAGGCTGCACCACTACTCAATGTTCTGTCTAGTTAGCTGGCCAGAGGGAGCTCAAGAGACAACAGAAAGTCAAAAGCATAGAAATAAATAGAACCAGCTAAGAAAGAAGCCTTTTCAAGCCACCAAAGCTCTCGTCCTAAAGGAGCCTTTAGAGACAGAAAAGGAAACAGACACCAAATACTTAGTTTTAGGGTTAGTTAGGACCATACTCAGGTTCTTCTGACTACTCACTCAGTTAATACGAAGCATATAAAATCAGTGGGCATACCTCCTTAAATTACAAACAAAAAGAAATCCATCATAATTAGCATGACAGTCTTCAAATTCCCTTCAATGTACTAATAGTAGCATAAAATTATGTCTTTTTTTTTTTGGGTTGTTAAACAGTTACAAAAGGTTCTTCTGAAATTATTTATTGGGGTGGAAATCAAAGAATGCAAATTTATGTTTAGAAGAAAGCTGCCGTTCAAAAGCAGTTACTGGAAAAAAACTCCTTACTGTTACTGAATACATAATTAAACACTAAAAACTTATTAGTGAAAATGATAAAAACACGTACATTTGTGAACTTGCCAAGATCAACACTGGGGTAAGAAAGAAGATGAGCTCTGCAATGAGAATTGAGGGGAAGCTGGAGAGAGTCATTTAAATGTCACACCCTGTTTTAGTACACAACAAGACACAGCAGACAGATGAAAAAACAATCAGCAGATTAAGAATGGACAGCAAAGAAAAAAATAGAGCTAATATTAGTAAAAACTGTAGCCAGGCATATAGGATAGCTGGCAACAAGGTTGTTCTTCATCTGCCTAGGGAACAAACTTGAACTACCGGTGCAAGATGCAAAGCTGCAATTACCATAAAAGCCTAAACAACACAAAACAGCAGCCACAAGTAGAGTACAACCATTGAAGGACATGCACTATTCAGAAAAGATCAAAATAAAGATAAAAGTGGTAGATCAAGTGAGCAGAAAGTGTGCTAGCCATGCTGCACCCATCCTAAAAATGACCTGCATGTGACTTCTGAGTGTAATCAGGGTCTCTGGAAAGTAAGCAACAAAAATCTGAGGACTGTGAACACCTGACTGGAGGTTCAGACCAGGCAGGGGTGGGGAAGGAACAGTCTAGGGAAAGCTGGACATACAGCAGCACTAGGTAGGAACAGATTTCTGTAACTATGACAGTATAATTTTCCAGACATAGAGTAAGGAACAAATGGCAGAACTCAGGTTCATATTTCCATCAAACATTTATTGGTCAAGAAGGCACGATACTATTCTAGAAATGCATTTGGAAAACAGTGAAAAAGTTATAGATGGCAAGTCAACTAATAATAAGTTTGGGGAAGTGATCAAAATTGACTCAGTCTGAATTAAACGTAACACCATATCCCCAAAACAGCTCTTCAACTAGCATTTTAATGGAGGATAAGACAAGGAATTAATAACATCACCTGATGTGAATGTGAAGCCCAGGGACCTGGATGCAAAGGAAGCAACTTATAAAGTGAAAGTGCTGCTAATCTCTCTTCTGTCACCAAATCCACCTTTCTTCTTCAAAGTATCTAAATTCCACAATATTTTTTTAACCCAATGTTTTAAGATCAAAGGGAAATTATTAAAGCCACAAAACTGAACCAAAACCCAAGCAATACAAGTACCAACAAAATACCAAGTCTCAGTTAATTTAACACATTAGTCTCACCACTGAACTTAGCTACTTTTAGTTCATTTTGGAAATCATCAACTCCTAGAATTTCTAAAAAGAACTCTAGAAGGTGTCTTGTAAGTCTGAACTGAACAGTCTGCCAACTGTAACCAAATCCTCTGTGATTCAGGGCCATTTCAATGGTTTATTATTAGAAACAGCTGATTTAACAATTGGATACTATTTGAGAGCCATCTTCCTTAAAATGCCACTTAGAAACTTACCCTCTTTTTCTCAACCACAGTAAATTACAACGTGGACTTCAATCTAATGCTCCTGGTCAGCTAAAGTCTACTTACCAGAAACACGCTGAGACCAAACTTACCAGAAACTACAAGTATGCTTTGCTCCCCATGACTTCTAGATATGGAGTATATTTCATCAAGCTAACTTTATAAATTCATTAAGCTGAAATAGGCTCAAATGGGAAAAAGAAAAAAGAAGAAAAAAAGAGCATGGTGGGAGTTATTTCCAAACATCTTTTCTCCCTGCTGTTCGAAATGCACATACGCACACACTTGCCTACAAATCCCACTGTTTCCACACTTGTTGGGCTTAAGATGAAAAAGTAAAGGCATTCCAATGAATAGAACATAAAGATAACAGACCAGAAAATGGGGAAGTGAGCGGAAAGGAAGTTTTCTCCAATCTTGTGACACAGAAGCTGGAACCATAGTCAAGGAGCTTCTTTTACCATCTCAGCAGTTCTCATTGGTAAACCCATACCTGAGTACATTCAGAGTAGATAAGTGGTTGCACAGCTTGCCAATTTAGGTCTTCAGTTCTTGTGCCCAAATCAGTCAGCTGCCAGTTTTAAAAAAAACTGAAACTTTTTCTGACTTCACAAACTTTCCCTTTCATTCCTCAAGCTTTCGGTCTGGAATTGCGCAGCCTCACAGATCCACCTTCAAAAGCTCTGAAGTGAGCAAAATGTAAATCCAGACTAAACCATGCAGCCTAATCTAATAAAGACCTGTATCAAGTCATCCTTAGGCAAGTATGAAAAAGAAATCCCATGCACAACAGTATTTTTAGATGTAATCAGGATTTTAAACACCACAGAGAGCAAAAGTTTTGCTCTTTCCTCCTCCCCATGTTCCAAGCTTACTGCTGACTTACAGTTTACTGCCTTCTTGAGAAAGCTAGTTACGGCTTCTCCGGGTAAGAGGTCCTTTCGTGCAATTTTACCTACTACGATGTTTAGTATGACATAATTCCTATAAAAATAGGCTGCTGCTGCTAACACAATTGACCATTCATACAACCTAGCAACAGACTTAAGTTGAGACTTACGTACCTCTCAGGAGTGTCACCTATATTACCAAATTTCTCAAGACAAGACTAATTTTAGGTAAGAATTTTAATTCTGGGTTAAGATCTCTATTCTCAGATAAGCTCTTTCTTTCAGTATTTCCTCCCTCAACCTTGTTTCCACCTCCTTACTTTCCGCTGTGTGGATGTGTCCGTATCTTGCTCCCCTAATATTTTCTCTCTTTTTCTTCTTCTAAGCTTTTGTATTCACCCACATATTTAACACCAGCTTGGAAGACTTACAGACACTGACAGAAGGGGTCCAAAAGCGATGGCTGCTCTTCCAAGGTAAGCTGAAACCAATCGTCCCCCTTGCTGCCAGTGTTCGAAAGGAAAAGGCTGCCTGAACGCACAGCTGATCGTTCCTTCAGCTGCCTATCACCTCGATTCACTCGCTTCTGTGCAAGCTGGGGAAGGGACACAAATCAAACCACTGTCACACTGCTGCTGTCACTGTTTGCTTTCCTGGACGCTTCAGGGTCAAAGTCAGAGGTATTGTGAACGAGACGGGCTTCGCTGTGCTGCAAACTGCACGCAACATCACAAGAATTTACAAAGCAGGCTGCCTCCTGTCCAACCCCAAATAGGTGATACCAAGTGTGGTACTTTTCCCTGCAGGGAACAACTCGCTGTCTGGCACAGCACACACACAGGCAGCTCAAAACCCGCAGAGATTCTTTCAGTGTAATTGTGCTGGATGCGTTTAGCATGCTAGGTATTTTTCAAGTCAGCTTTTCACAATTCTGTAATTGGGGGAAATCTGCGCAGCGGCAAAGGAAGCTGGCACCGCACGCCCTCCAGAAGTCAAACACTAGTTTGGTAGCGAGTCACAGCTGCAAATGCCACAGGCAGGTAATCTCAACATTCCCCGGTCAAAGGCTTCCAGCCTTAGAGCTCCAGCAATAGTCCAGTCTTTGAAGAATTACACGCAACTGTCCAAAGCATCCATTGTAGCCATCAAGTCTTGGGATATATTCCAACGAAGTCCCAAACACTCCAGACCAAGGGTGTACCATTAGCACCAGACTAGCCTAAGTCATTGAATGAGAGAAGTCTTAAGGACCAGAACTAGAGATCTGATTCCTAATACTCAGCTGTTACACCCATCACGGTCATCCTTAGTGCCGTATAACAATGAGAGTCAGGACTAAGAAAACACTGAACGTGATAAGCAACAAACCTCACAAAGAGCGTGTGGGGACCGTGGCCATAATATTAACATCCTCCTGCTTTTGCAGAAAGTTAACCGTCCTTGACTCTGATCTACAATAGCACATAGAGTGGAAATTACACTGTTTTGATCAATTGGTGTGTACAAGTGAAACTGAACCCTGGCAACTTCTTGGTCAAATTCTGCTCTACAGGATATATGTGTGTATATATATATTTACATATACACACATACATATTCAGGGATATTCAAAGCAAATTTACAAAACTAGTTTCATGGTTTCAATAAGCATTAAAAATAGTTGACTAGCTCAAGAGTTGTAAGCATCACAGCCATGAAGTCAAATTGTCACCTCATTCCTATCAGTCTATGCAGTCCTCAAAAAACATCAAAAAAGCAAATCACAAAGTACAGCCTGATTAAATGCGCTTACTAGATGGGCAGGAAAAAAAGCACAGAATTCATACTCCCTGGCTTGCTCACTTTCTTGGCACAACACATGCGTAGTGCAAACTAGGGCAACCACATCCGAGGAGGGAGAATTCACTTCAGCGCCAGTAGGCAAAGAGTACTCATTACCACCATCTCCTTGAGTTTTTTCCAGCGAACCCTCAAAATAAATGCTGCTGCAGCATTTATGGAATCTGTCCACAGCTTGCCTGGGCCAGGACTCCACACCCAAAGAAATATTAAGGTCTCAAGCATCAGCAAATTGGGGGTTGAGAGAGTCTTTGCTAATTAATACAAATAGAACCAGCCGGCAACAAAGACTTCTTGAGCCTCTTTTAAAAATCAATGAAATGGAAAGCTGCTCACTGAATAATCACCTAATTAATTTATTATCTAATTAGTTTATTAACAGCTAACTAATAAAAACATAAGAGTTCCACTCCCTCCTGGAAATCACAAATCCACACCAAGTCTGCAGGCAAGAAGCTCTGCTTATTTTTCATTGAGTCAAAGCCTTTCTCTCCAAAGATGTTTTGCACGCATTCCTTTAAACAAACAACAGCCAAGCTTCCTTTTTTCTTTTAAAGCACAGCAGCAAAAGAGCATCAAGAATAATTTTGATGAATGCAACATTTACCCCACAGCTGAAAATCTGTGTTTGGTGTCCTTCCCTTAATTCTTCCCAACTCAAACAGAACTTGGACACCGTTCAACAGGTGTTTGATTACCAAGCCTGCCCCCTTCCTTGCTGAACTTTCTTCACTGGGCAATGAAGAAATCATGATTTACACCACACTTTCCATGGCTATTAGCTCAAATACGTCCTTATGGTGGACTGGGAGAGAAGAAGTGTAAGACTCACATTTGGTCTCCTCTTCTAGAACTGTACCGATATTTTAATCTTTTTCAAGTACAAATAATGAGCAGGTATCCTTCCTACCCCAAAGGCAAGGTTATAAGCACTGACAGCACAAGCAGTAACTGCTTCCTATGAGGCAGAAGACAGCATCACGCTCATCGTTCTCAGAGCATGACCACCGGCACGGGCTCCTTGGAGGGCTCAGGCATCAGCATTGATTTCTAGATTGCAGTCAGAAGTAAACAGAAGACAGACACCAAGGCATACAGGCTGAGGTTGTCCTACAGGGATACTGAAGCACAGCCGCAGGTATTTAAGCATACTCCAGAATCAAGTAAAAATTTGCCTGTTCCATTCAAGAACTGGTTAATGCAGCAGCAGCTGGCACATAGAAAAAAAGTGGTTTTATACTACGTCCAACAGGACTGAAATGCTAAGTTAGGGCTCACCCATAATTTGTTTTGCACATAAGGTGCTGCTCTGCAGGGTGCGTCAGGTGGCTACCCTTCCCCTACAAGCATCCTGACCCTCAGATTGACCTTCAGAGCAGCCCAGACCACCTACCCCTCTCACCCACAGCCCCACCGCCCCAGAGCATGAGTTGGCCTTAAGTTTTGCATCCAAACTCTGCAACCATATTTTGCATCCTCAAGTTCTTGCAGTTTTAAAGGACCTGGTTGTTGTTTTTTGTTTGCTTTGGTTTTTTTTTTTGAATTAAAACTCCTCTAACCAAATGCCCATGCCCTGCTTCAGGAGGTTTGCCTTTTAGTAACAGGTGCAAAATGGGAAGTATTCTTTATATATAGGGATGTAAGGCTTATTACAAGCAAGAATACATGAGACAATTATGTAAAGGTTCTCCGAAATAGCTTCACAAATATCTGTTCTGTTTTTTCCTCTATTTTTATTGAAACTTTGTACAGAAGTTTTAAACATTTCCATACAATACTTTTAGACAGGACAAAATGCCATGGTAAAGGAACGTAAACTGCAAGAAACACAGTCTGAAGTATCCAAATACTCTCTAATAAGAGTTTTAGTTTGAAGACTAATGCAAGTAGGCAAAATAATATGCATACAGTATACAAAGAACAGTATACACAGGGCCAGCAATGCTAACTATGAAAATTTTGCATCAGATTTACTTCAAAGATTTATAGCAATATGATAGTTCTATACAGTAGACCAAAATTAATTTATCATACATCGTTTCTATGACAAAAAGCTTGTCATTATGGACAGTAGCAACTTACAAGTATAATTAAGCTGTATTAATTTCATTAACACTTCTAAAACTATATTCCTACTACAATAATTTTTTCAGTATATTGTCTTATAAGATCTTAATAGACCTTTAAATAACACTTTACCAAAAGAGACCTGGATCCATTATAGCGATCTTATCTACATGCCCATTTGGATTATTTCAAAAAAAAAAAAAAAAAAGGGGGGGGGGGGAAAACAAGGAAAAAGGCAGGTTTCAAATGCTATATGATATCATTTGGTTTTGGTCTGAAATGTATTTTAGTTGAATAGTTAAAAAAAGGCAGTTCATTAACTGGTATTTTATATAAAATCTGCAGAAAAATACAACAGCAACAAGAAAACAAAAATACTTCACATATATCTAAAAAAACATTATATCAGAGATACAAGGTAAAGCAGCATCACTTTGACACTGTGCTTCAAAAATAAGATGAATGAAGAGACTGCTATAGTGATATTAGAAAATTTGCTTTCTTCTTGAAGAAGACTACTAACATTTTGCACAGCAACTATTTTTATAACCACCTCATTTAAAAACGTGTATTCATAGACACAGAGAATTGTCATATCATTACCATTTTTGCTCAAAGTGTCTGACTTTACACAGTGAAACTGATAATGCTAAGTGTCACCAGATGTCACTATACCATGAATATTAGAACAGAAGTGAAGCAAATGCCTTTGAACCAACACCATAAAAGAAATAGAAAGTGTTTTGTAAACAAAACAAACCACTTCGCAAAACAAAAGAGTTCAGAGATCTCACAGTGAAATCAGAAATCCTAATTATATATGTTTACATTCTAGGACTACTCTTTACCTTAGGCCAATTAAAGCACATTAAACCATTTAATTATATACAAACATTTTCTTAAAAAAAAATTTAAAACATTGCACACAAGTTTGCTTTTTAACATCACATAACAAGGTTAGCTTTATTTTCAAAACGATTACATTTAAGGGCACAGAACATACAGAATACCAAATTAACAGATGAGTATTTTTGCTTCGCTATACATGCTAAATCCAAAGATTTCCTCAAAAGAGTCAGAGCTTATCAGCTCCAACTTCTTCCATGTATCCTGTTCTCTGACAGGGAGCATCTCCCAACACCTCCTTTATCTTAGGATTTAAAAAAATATATATATAAAAAAAATAAAGCTGTATGTTTTAAAGTTGTAAGCATCTTCTGCTTAAAGTGATCATGCAAAGAGCCTTTGATGGCTCTGCTCACTTCCCTGTAACCTTGTGGGAAATCCTTTTCAGTACTCAGTTACAGAACTTTCATGACTTGCATCAGAAGTCTCATGCTGGCCCTTCTGGGATAAGGGTGAAAAGGGAAACAGTTTTGGAAAAGTAAAAAATACACAAGCAGTATACTGAAGGCCATTTTAATTTCTTACAAACTCTCACCATTTCCTTTCAGGTATTAGCAAAAGCTAACATGAAAAACAAAAGCAAAACAACAGTGGGGAGAAAAAAAAAAAAAACCACTTTGGCAGAGAATAGCATCAAATCATCCATTTAAAAAAAAATTAAATAAGAACAGTCTCCCAGAATGTACTATTAAGCTCTCAAGAAGCCTTCTTTTTTATTTTTTTTTTTCTTTTTTAAATAAAAGGCTTCTAACAAATCTCTGGGAGAAGATTCAAATATCTTAACAGAAAAATAAGTTAAGGGGAATAACAACAAAAAAGTGTCATTCCAAAACAACTTTTTCAAGACTGTCATTCTAAGTTCAAGGCAATAAATAAACCCCTCGCTGCAGAGACAGAAGCCAAGTGTCCTCCCAGCTCTACCCCTGCAGGGCTGGCCAGTCCCACCTCGGAAGAGGCCAGTCATTAAAATTTATGGAACTGATTGTCCATTATGGGAGACACTCTGTAGTTTTACCAGACCGAAAAGTTGGTGCTAAAACCAAAACACGTTAAATGGGGTTCTAGGCAGATCATGACCGGAAAATTAGCAAAGGCATGTTTACGCTATAAAAAACCCTCAAGCAACTTCTCATGCTATAGCCCATAACACAGGGTGAGGTATTTGCTCACCAACAGTCAGTTAGCTTGAAGCCTTCATTTTTTTATTTTTATTTTTATTTTTATTTTGGATAAAGGGCTTTTATTAAGTGGTTACATGCAGCAAAGAACATTAGCAAGTTTTATGACCTCTAAGACATGGAAACAGAACACGATTGACGAGGCCGACATTAGGCAGAGAGTAGCATAGAAACACATTTTTAAATAAGAGAAAAAACACTGGAGAAACAATTTGCTTAAAAGCTTCTTCACAATAACAGTTTGAAAGGTGGGGGGATGCAAAGTGCTACTTTATGAAGATTCTGACTGCCTGCCAATTATCACTGTGATTAATTCAGCAACTTGTTAGTTCAGCAAAAGTAAGACTATATTAACTGGAATATGGAGCATCTCAGATTCAACAGTCAAAGGTTGCACTGTACATTTGGGAAGGATCGTGACTCCATATGATGGTCAAAGGATCAATTTCACCATGGATCTGACTGTAGTTATACTCACCAGCATACATGCATCCTATGTATTAACTATTTAAACAGCGTTCTGTTTAAATAGCAAATGAGCTAGGGGAAGAGATGAGAAAAAACAACCAGGGAAAAGGCATTATAAGCAAACCACTGTTCAGGTGGCAATAAAAGCCATGCCTTCAGCTTCACAACTGCATAAGGCACCCTGGAAAAAAGTAAGCAAGGATGAAGCAACAGCAGCCAAGCAACAGGGTCCCTGAGCTAACCTGACTTCACAGGTTAGGTGGTAACGCGTTCGTTAGTATTAGAGCCAAGAGGACCGGTACTTGGTCTGGAAAACCCAAGTACCAGCCGCTGACAGAAAGACATGCCACGTTAGTAAGGGACGGTGCCTGGCATGTGAGTCTTTCTTTCCCTGTGCCAAATCTGGCATACTAAATCCTAGCCTTTTCAAGGGGATATTGCTGGTCTGAGGCTTATCCTTACCCTCCACAAGTTATCTTTCACCCCGCTATGATCAGGCAAGTTTTGTCCTAGATAACTCTATCCTGCACAGAAACAGTTAATTGTCTTACATCTTTCTTTACATACAGTATCATCCTCTCCAACTCACGCCACTAATGAATTAACTTGAGATTCCATTAACATACTTCATATACTAGGATTTTACCATTAAAAAGGATTTTAAAAGTTTTTTCTGAATTAAGCCAGCCACAGAAACTGTAAGAAAATGCGTCCTGTCACACTGGTATTAACATCGAGACCCAGGTACGGTAACTCTCTTCTCCTCCACATATTCCAGCACAGCTCCAACACTTATTAACCGTATTTCCAGTTATTCTCCTTTTCAGTGGCAACAACTAAACAAAGTGGACAAAGGTCAGACATCTCTGTTTAAAGTCTCGGAACTAATGGGATTCAATTGATTTCAAAACAAAGAACCTCCACAAAACTGGACATTAATCAGTTCCCTTGAAAATATGCATTATATATCATACTACTATAAGCTATTTAGACAGCCTGCAGCTTATGGGTCCACCGCAATGGAAAGCAAACTTTCTCCAGCAGTCAATGGCAAGATTAACTCAAATTTCATCTCTACAGAACTATGCCTTCTTAAGTTTATATTATTAAATTAGACTGTGCGCCAAGGAAACGCTTCTGGACCCTTGAATCTACAGCGTTATGCTGTTGGCACGGTCCCTTAGACTGTTTCTGTCCTGGCTGGTTAGTGCTCTACCAAACAATTCCCCAGACAAGCTCGGGAGCAAAGACAGCTGCAGGAATTAATTGCAAAGGCGGCCTGGATGCGACCGCTCTGTTCTGCGGGGTAAGGGAGCTCCGCACTGGGAGCACAGCCACGCTCTGTCAGCCGGCCTCAGTGCCCGAAAACAAGCCCTGGCTTTGTTTAGTTCATAAATACACACGCAGCCAGACCACAGCCTGGGTAAGCGATGGCTACTGAGCCGAGAGCACTGCCGGTTTCCAGAAAGGGCAAGAGCATCCAGGATGGAGACCTGTCCTCCTGTTTTACCAGGGGGGCCGTGGCAGAAGCCTCACTCTGCTGCCCCTTGGTCTCCACCCACCCGGAAAACATTTATCACCCTCCTGGGTACCGTCCTCTGGGAGAAGAGACCCTCACTGTCTCAACATCTACTGATCACTTGCGACTGTCCAGGAAAAGGTTCAGGGTTTGGGGTTTTTTTGTTTTGTTGGTTTTTTTTTTTGAAGAGTCTTCAAATGCCAGCACAGATTACCACTGCAGTCACTCCTCATCTCCTGACACAGAATCATGACTCATTGCTTTAAAAAAAAGGTCTGACAGGGTGAAAAGGGAAATGGGAGAAGGCATTAGGTAAAAGGATTCTGGAAAATAAGGACCTCTTCCTTTCCCACTTTTTCTTCTCCCCTTACAGACTCAGCATGCAGCAGTGGTAGGGCTGTGGAGTATTTCGTCTTAAGACGCACATCACAGAGGAAAAGAGTTATATTTTAGTGTGTTTACCAAACTGAAGGCATGCAAAGTCTCACATTTCTCCTTCTCCCATGTGGCAGAACCTATGTATAGGTTTTTCCTCTAAAAAGAGGCTAACCCTAATTATGTCAATGACAATACAAGGCTAAAGGTTTGGGGACAGACAAGGTTGAATATATATTCTCCTATTTCAATACTACAAAACCCCAATAGAGAGAATCTCCCCCCCAAGTGTCCCTCCCTCCATTGTCAGTTTGTTATCTCCAGGGTGTTTTTGTTTTTAAATTTACCAATTTTTCAGTAATGGAATTTACAGTGGATTAGAAAATAATAATAATAAAATCAAATCAAAAGACAAACATTTCCTTACAGGGAAAAATGACACAAAGCTACTGACAGATATCACATTTTAAATACTACAAGATGAGAAAAATATCATCCTGCTGTTGCCATAAGAGAACTGAAAAACTGAAAAAAAAAAATAGAAGCAGTGAGCAGAATTCATATGTATTAAGTTGGCCAAGGTAACACGGTTATGTTACAAAGAACAACTATACAATAACGTGCATCACAGCCTTACATTTTAAAATCTTTCAACACAGCTTTAATCATTTTAGATTTTACACATAGGTAAATGATTACTTGTTATCTTCACCTTAATGTTGACTGAACTCTAGAACTGCCTGACTTCAAACACAGCCACCTGCCTGCCTTTGGTATATTTATATATGTATACATGGTAAAAGAAAAGGTTAGTACTGCAAATGGGGAAAAAAAAAGGAAAAAAAAAAAAGACAAAGGGGAAAAGAGAAAGACACCACACAACACATTCTGCCTTCAGCAGAGATAGGACAACATGTCTCAAATGGTCTCTAAATAGGCTAAAGTTCAGTTGATTTTACAATTATAGCGTAAACAATGCCTGGGTTGTGGTTATGTTATTTGGAAAAAAATAAAAAAATCTCCAGAGACCTGTATCAACTTCTGTATGTTTAGCCATACCCTTAAAAGTTCACTATTCACTCACAAAGAAAAATAGACAAACATGAATATTCCAAGCGAACAGACACAGACCAGTCCAGTATTTAGTAATAGCTTAACTTTTGGAGTCTCTTCCAGCATTTGTAAACAAACAGTCTCTTCCTCCATCTCCCGAACAGCTCTCTTGTTCATGCTTTTACTTTTAAAGCCACAGAACCAATCTATGAATTTCAAATGTCTCTCTCTATCATCAGTTTCTTCCCCGTGCTTTTTCTCACCCATCAAAGCCGCTTGTCCATTCGAATAGCAATCAACTGGTGTCTCGACCTCAGAGTGACTTACAGAAATCACTGGGTTGCTGTCATCTCTGCAAGTAACCAGAAGATTGATATCCTCAGGCTTAATATTTTTAATGTTTTCTTCAGATTTGCCGTTTGGAATGATATGATTAGCGTTTTCATTGCACCTCAAGATGTTCTTTTCTTGTACTTTGTACAGCTCCCCCTTTGCAGTGTTCTCTTTTACATTCCTGTTTCTCACAGCCCAGAAAGTGGTTGTCCGAACCTGTTCCTTTGTAGGCGGAGGCGTAAGCAGGCTTACTATAAAGGTCACAATTCCAGTGATCCAGAACAGAGCTGTAGCAACATACATGTAATGGATGTTTTTGATAAAGCTTGGCCTAGTATCCGGCTGGTTACACTCCGGAGCACGATAGATAAATGCCAGTACCAACCGTATCGCTCCAAGGACAAACCCAGCCATTCCACCATAGAATGCCCCCTGTTCATTGCAACGCTTCCAAAATATACCCATAAGAAACAGAGCAGCCACCGGTGGGGTCAAATAGTCTGCTACCTCTTGAATATAAAGGTACATCTGACCGCCTTGCATCTCTACGATTATTGGGACCCAGGCAATGCTTATAACTACCATGAACGCCACAAAGACTCTTCCTACAATCATCAGTTCTCTAGACGTTGCACTCTTCCGAATGAGTTTGTAGACATCAAGCGTGAATATGGTGCTGGCACTGTTGAATATAGAGTCCAAGTCACTCATCAGTGCCGCAATCATCACAGCCATCATCAGTCCCCGCAGACCAACCGGTACAAGTTTCATCACCAAACGTGGGTAGGCAATGTTAGAGCATCCAGCTCTGCTCCCGCAGACTTGAAAACAGTGTTCTGGATTAATGCAGGCGATATCATCTGCAAACAGTATTCGTGAAATCATCCCTGGGACAACTATAATAAACATCGGCAGTAACTTTAAGAAGCCTGCCATCAGAGTGGATCCTTTGGCATGAGCAATGTTTTTTGCAGCTAACACTCTCTGAACTATGACTTGGTCAGCACACCAGTACCAGACAGAAGCTGGGGTCTGTCCCAACAGAAATCCAGGCCAGGGAATATCTTCATCTGTTGGCTCACGCAACATTTTAAGCGCATCAGGCTTTGGGTCCACATTGCAGGAATTGGTATTGGAAATGTTGTAGGTTAACAAGATAGACGTAATATTTGGTGATGCTAACATGTACCTTCTTTTAACTTCTTCAAACCCACCAACCTCCAGAATACTTATGATCATAAGTGTGAGGGCACCAATAATCATAAGCAGAGCTTGAAGGGTGTCTGTGTAGATGACAGCCACAAGACCTCCAGTCACAGTCAACAGCGCAGTCATTCCAATAAGGAGGATTACTGACAAATAGAGGTTCCAACCTAGCGATTCTTGAATAAAAAGTGCCCCTGAATACAAGTCAACTGAAAGTTTGGTGAAGATATAAAGAATTAGAGACAATGCTGCAAAATAGATTTGAATTCTATGCCCTCCAAAACGCTTGGACAAGTATTCAGGCATGGTGTACACTCCTGACCGGATGTAGACAGGGACGAAGACCCATCCTAAAAGCTGCAAAAGCATTAAGGCGTTGAATTCCCATGCACCTACTGCAAATCCACTTGCCGCTCCAGATCCTGCGAGCCCAATGAAATGTTCACTTCCAATATTGCTCACAAATAAAGATGCACCAATAGCTACCCAGGTCATAGAACGCCCTGCCAAGAAGTAGCCACTTACGGTGCTTCGATTGTATTTCCACATGGCAAAAAAACCTATGCACATTACAAGCACGAAGTACAGCGCCACAATGGCAATGTCTGCTGTTTCCAAAGAAGCCCTCATTTTTGTAAACAAAATGACTTCGCACAGCTGATGTCCACTTCTCGCCCCCCAGCAAACGTCTCTCAAGCAACACGTGAACCAGTTAACATATATCAACACTGCGGATCAAATTCTTTGTCCCTTGGTTTGCTGTCCTGATGCTGGTGGTTGTGGTACATTTACTTTCTCCGCTTCTCAAATGGAAATTTGGAACTTAGCACGCACTTTTAATCCACATTCCACAAGAACATCAGCCTTAACTCAGTTGATGTAGGAGAAATTCTTAGTTGCAGCTAAGTTTAGTGAGGCCTACTGTACCAACCCTGCAAGGCAGCAAAGACAAAAGACAAAGATTGAATTAGAGAAGAATTTCATGAAGTAATGAGAAAAAATTTGAAGTCTAGTAAAACAATCAGTGAACACCACAGACTTTCCCCCTTGTATTTCCTGCTGCATTTATGCAATCCATAACACGCATAAATTAAATACTTGTAAAACTAAGAAGTAATGCCTTTTATAAGGCAACTTTAACAAATACCTTAAGGGGCGCGGCAATTCTGGACTATTAAGTGACCCAAATTCCCCAGAACAAGGCAAGAAACAGAAATGCATTTTTATTATTCTTTACTTTACAGTCTCCCAAGTCTATTTCTCAAGCCACTAAAAAGGCCTTCCTCTTGCAGACAATCTTAGGAAAAAAGAAAAAACACAAAGGAACTTTAACCTGGCTAGTCGTTTCCTGTATTGCTCTAGCACTGCACCCCACAAATCTTGATAGATCCTGATGTCACATACATGCACTTGAGACACCAGCTGGCTGCTAGAACTGCTATCACAGTGAAGACATAATGCTGTCAAGAAACAACATAAATTTAAGACCACCTGGAGAATCAAGGTTATTCTGCAGGTTTTAAGCAAGTTTGTCATAGGGTTACATTTTACTCTGAAAGCTCTTCATACATATCACACGTACTCTGAGTGAAGAAAAAGTCCCATCCCGTCAGAAAAGCAAAACTATGCCTGACATCCAGCTTTAGGGTATTTCTATCTTCCACACGCCTTTTGACATCCGCACCCATGTAGCTTCAGGATCCTTTGGGAGCACTCTAGGCATCAGGAGGAAAAACTGGATGGATTTTGGCAGCTTCCAGTTGCTAGGATGCCAGGAAGTGCTGTTCCAGCACTGCCCCTTTGCACCCAAGCACGAAGACGATCATGTTAACATCCGAGGCAGAAGGTTTGGAGGCCAAGCATACCCTGCTGTTCTATTGCTGAACCCCCAAATCATACCCCATTCTACCAAACCACATCAGTGAATACAGGAACTCATTTAAGCAACCAGGACTGAAGCACTCAAAGTAGACGGAAGGGGATAATAAAAAATGTTTGCTGGCAGATAACCAAACAGGTGGGAAAGAAAGGGGGCATTAAAGAGCTGCACAATGATTCTGATCTCCTAATTCTGCCTTGGAAAATATCATTTACTTGTACCCACCCAAAACCATTTAACGGGTTTAGAGAGGGCTGAACACAAGGTTTTTCTGCTCCCTGTACCAAATAGGCACAGCCTTGGGATTCAAGCTTATTACAGAGGAGCAAGGAACGGGGTCTGACTCCATTCCTCTTTCCTACCTGCTCACAAAGGTAGGCACACAAATCACTGATTGCTGTTCTGACCATAAGGTCTATCAGCCTTTGAAGTCCTACAAGCATCAATTTTAGGCACTCCTCCTTCCATTTCATTTGCAAAACTGCTGAAGCTCACATTTCCCTATTAATTCATCTCTGACTAATACAAACATCTAGATAACATACCAATATTTGGGTAGTTTCCTGCTTAGCACCCCTGTAGAATATTCATTTTGTTTAAAAAAAAAAAAAAAAGTAAATAAAAACATTACAAGTTCTCAAAGAGACCACAGTAAGTGGTAGTTAAGGTTCAAAACGCACATGCACACACACACACACCCCCCGCACTGCCTTACTTCATGCCCCACTGAAGGCAGCAAAGGTGCTGATGCAAGAACACGCACTTCTCATTAAGGCAGATGTGTTTTAAAAAAAGCTTATGGCAAACCACAACTTCAGCCTTAAGGAGAAATTCACAATCATGCTATTTGTACAAGCTGGCTGTTTTTCAACAGCAGTCCAGAATGAGAACAAGATAATAAGGGTTCCCCACCACCACCACAAACCCACATGAGAATATGGACATTCATTCTGTGGGAGTTATAGCCAATAATGAGAGACTGCGGAGACATGGCACAAAACGGACTGACTACAGCAGAGTGCTAAATTTATCGTGCTGATAAGCCTCAAGCCACAGATATATTTCAAATTCTTCCACAGAAGAATTCATATTTATCCCCACACACAAATGCAGCAGAAGTTAAATGGTCTATTCCACGGTTTAGTTTAACCCAACACAAAATCCTAAACACTTCAGATCATACGGTGCCATCAGATACAAGTGTTACGCACTATTCTTACTTTTAAGCACTTTTGAGTAACGCTTTAATAGTGTTGCTTCTTTTCATAGAAACAAAAGGTTGGAAAGGACCTACAAGATCATCTAGTCCAACCGCCATCCTATCACCAATACTACCCACTAAGCTACTAAATCATGTCTTGTAGCACCTTGTCCAGGCGCTTCTTGAACACCGCGAGGGTCGGTGACTCCACCACCTCCCTGGCCAGGCCATTCCAGTGCCTGACCACTTTCTGAGAGAAAATTTTTTTTACTACATTCCCCTAAGTTTTCAAGTGCAACCACATTCTAACATTTATACAAAAAATTTTAAGGGAAGCAGAAGAATAGATTTTGCTGAGACGCAGTGGAAAAGAAGAAAAACTACTATACAGAGAGTCAGAATAACAGGCAAGCTAAAGAAATAGCAAGAAGTTACATCCCTCTTCTACTGTCCTGCTCTGTTACTGAAAAATAAGAAATGTTGGACTTGAACTTTAGTTCAATTCCCAACGTTTTCCCTGTAGGTTAATCAATGACCTTGCAAAACTATACTATACAGTAACGTGTATAAATCATGAAAATATTCAATGAAACCGCATCTATTTGATAGCAGAGGTACCCACCTCATAGTATGACTATTACAAACACATTCAACCCCTCTGAAAAGTGCGTAAATAGAAGATGCAGCTGCCCTGGAATAAATTGTGACATTTCTCAATTAGGATACTTGCCAAACTACTACAGACTCATTCTAACCAAAATAAACAATACGTGAAGTTTCTTGAGCATTTCCCACTGGAAGGTACAGCCAAATTATGCATTTTAAACAAGCAGTCTACAGAGGCTTTGTACCTTTGTAATCACAACATCTGAAATTTGCAGGGTTCAGCTTGCTTGAGCAGGAAGGTGGAAAGTTTTCAGTAGCCGCTACAAATTTGCTGCACTGTCACTAAATTACTGTACTAAAGTAGCCTCTTGTACCAGTTTCTTATTAGACCTAATTCTAAAATAACCCTGAAACTTTTTTTTCATTACGAAAATGAGACTCGTCCCTCTGAACTTTCAGCAAGTTATGACCTCAAGTCTTAAGAAGGACTTTTTGAGACGCCCCATGTGAGTTTAATCTCAAGTTATTAGAGCAGCATACATTGTGGCACTGACAGGAAAAAAAAAGACAGAAAGACAGCACTGCTGCCAAGGACTGTGAATTTTTTCCCTAGAGCTGTTTTCTGGCTGGATCATATCTAAGATGCAAAACAATGTTTTTCCCTCTTGTGTGAAGATAGAAGGCTACAACTCTGGAGAAACAATGCTCGTGTCTCTCCAACAGGCAGCCTGTGCTGTAAGAAAAAAAAAGTCTCAATTCCCTGAAGAGATAGTAGATAATGTGAAGCAGATTGAGGGTGGGATTTTTAGGAGAAATTCGTATGATTGTTTTAAAGGAAAACTTTCTCCACAGTGCTTTTCTAATAAAATGTGACTTTAAATATGCCAGAATCAAACTGCTCTAGCCCTGAAGCAACTATTTGGTTTGTGCAAGTCTATTTCTCTTCTTTGCAGATTGGAAGCTTCCCAGTTTACTTCCCTTTTCTCTTGCAGTTAAAGAGCTAGTCCCAATGACCAATGCTTTAAGGGTTAATTTGACGATACAGATGGCCACCTACCACACACAGTAGCCTCCACTTGTTAGCAAATGAAGTAGGTACTTTGTTCATAGACAACAAAGTAGCTTTGAGGGTCTTTCTTTGAAGTAGCATTTCTCCATGGGGTATGCTAACTCATTCTAGTAGCATTTTACCTATTGAACAACTCACCTGCATAAGAAGAGTGTACCCAGACTGCCAGGCTCAACACCTACACAGAAAATATTAACAATCTCTCTCCCAGGAGAGGAGGAAAAAAAAAATTAAGATTTCATGCCTTGAGCAGGCCTGCACAACATTCAACCCCTCGAGCGTGTTGCCTGTACTATTCAAACTGCAGGCTACCTGCTACAGACACGCAAGTGAGCTCCTACCTGTTCGGTGCTCCACAGTAAACACAAGGTTGTCTGAGGTAGCCTATCTCTCAGAAAAAAAAGTGGAAAAGCTCCGTTCCATTTATTGCAGCACTCTAGAATACAAAAAAAAGGAGCACAAAAATGTTCTTCATGGAATAACTGATACATATCAACTTATCCTTAAGTAGCACATGCCCTTGAGAAAGCAGGGGCTGTTCAATATAACCCTAAACATCCAGGAACCGAGTTCTAGGTCTTGCCCTCATAAATGAGGAACGGTGGCATAGAGACCAGGCTAGATCACACACAAGACAGACGCGATATATCATAGGAAGCGGGCAAACTCAGAAGGAGACCTGTAACATCTAATAAATGTGTTAAAGTCTTCAGTGTTGCTTCCAGCAGCTCAACACGCTGGAGTAGAAGAGTACTGCCTTCCAGTTACCTGAATCAGCAGGTACCTGGCTCAGCCTGTTTGCCACATAGGCTCTGCGGCCCCAAAGTGGTACCTGCGTTAACACTTCTGCTGGCCTTGGAGAACATAGGTGCCACATAGGCACCTGTGTAAATCATCACAACCATAAAAGTCTGATTCAAGGTACAAAGTTCAAGTCAGTCGGTCACTCAAAGGAGTTATTGCAAACATGTAATGCACTTTTTTGTGGGGGGGCTCAGGAATCACTCCAACGCTGATCTTCATCATCTTACAGCAGCATCAGAAAAAGAAGCTTGCTCGTAATACATTCTTTTTGATTCTTTTCTAAAGGACTGCTGAAGGAAACACGAGAGAAATAAGTAACCTCACAGCATGCAGTTCAGCAGAAGAAACAGAACTACATCTCTTTACAGAGAGCCGTGCTGCATTTGCCTGTCAGGAACATAATGCTACTGTGGGTCTCTTATAGAAGCAGTAACTGGAGAACTGAGGCCAACTGAAGCTGAAGGCCAGTATGACTGACAGTGTTAGCATAGTAGATCAAAGGTTTTTTATTTTATTATTAAGAAGAAAAAAAAATCTCCCCAACCCTCCTGCCCCCAGTGGGTATACACCTATTTAGGTCCCCCATCAAGTCACAAATTAAGGGGAAAAACACGATCAGAAGAAAGAGGATGTAGCTTTACTGCAGTGCTTATGTAGCCCCTCCAAGCACAACAGAAGCTACAGTACTGTTAAAGAACTGCAAAGCAAGAAGAAGATGGTTTCTTTTCTGAAACCTACATCAGCTAGCAGTGCCTCAGCAAGCCACTTCACAGCACTGCCTGTGGCTTTCACATTTGGATGGCTTCTTACCCCATCAGTCCCCAGCATTGTGCCACGAATAATGGATTATCTGCTTCTATTGTTTGCCTCAAAACTCCACACACCTAAGGGGAGGAAGGTGAGACAGAAGAAAGGAGGTAGAAAATTCCTTTTTATTTGTTCAAATAAAGGGCTACCAGAAAGAAAGACCATCTGCTCCATGCCTACCTAGGCATACTGTAGCCTGCTAACTCAGGTCTTAAGAAAGACTAGTCCATCAGCTTAAGATAAACCAATCACTAGTTTAATGAAAACATGTAGGTAAGTACTTCCTCTTCCACTTGTCAGACCAAAGAACTGGCTTATGTTTACATGGGGTGACAGATATTATCTGTTCTCTGAAGAGAGCAGAAAGTAGAGCTGCTCAGCACTGCTGACAGACTGGACCACTCTTCTCTGGCAAATAAGCAGAATCATTCATGCCTTCACCAACACTCCAGCAGATGGATACCAGAGGCTCAGATGACCACAGATGGGTTGTCACTATAAGCAGCTCCTTCCCTCAGCAAGAAAACCATGCTTTTCTTTGCAACTGCAGTTAGACAGATGACCTTCTTCCTCCTACACAGGAACTGGAAGCAAAAGAGGAAGGAGGGTACAGAGAAGGCACATGGTCAACAGTAACTAAAGTAAAGAGCACAATAGGGCAAATGGGGAAAGCAAGCCATTTTAACAGGGGTGGGAGGGGGTGACTCCTCCAGGACATGGCAAAAGGGAGAAGGTTCTGGCATCAGGCAGAATTTGCCATGCCAGGTAAGTTTTTAAAGATGTTAGCTGACATACTAGGTTGGCAGCTGCAGAGGAACACTGTGCCTGAAGACTCAAATTCCTTCTTGCAGTGGCCTATCAACGTTCAGAAGCACCAGCATTTTCACTGCCACTGGCAAGTGCTATTTACCTGTCGATAAATTAGTTTAATGAAGTAGTTAGTGATAAAGACCAACAACAAGAGAATGGATAAAGGAAACATAAACATGCAAGTATTTGATTTCCACAGAGGACCTGGGACCACGTAATAAAGTTTTCTGAGTGTAGAGGACAGATGTTATCATCCTATTAAAAGCACACCATCAGAAAGTGTTGTATCTCTCTAGTGCTACTCAAGATAACCATTTTCTTTAGCTGCAAGGCACAAAGATGCAATCCAGTTGGTGGTTAGCACCATTCACCAGTAATGGAAATAACTGGCATAACTCCTAGTTTAGAAAAATGTGTTGGTTCACCTCATTTGAAGAGGATTTTGACTAGGAGAGTAGGGACTTAGAAGCTACTTGGAGAAAGAGAAAGGAGCACTGGAAATTTGAATCTCTACACAACTGGGCAGAAGAGGAAGCAATTTCTCCCAGAATTTCTAGGTTTAAAAAAAAAATGCATAGAACGCACTCATTAAGCTTATTCAGGACCTCGTCAAGTTCCTATCGCATTTATTGTTGCCCACAATCTTTCCAAGAACACAAAGCACCACAAGTGTTACTGACGGGTGACATAGGAAGTGCGAGGGGCACATACAATCCTAGAATTCAAGTTTGAGGCCCTCCAAACTTCTTAGTCTGCTAATGGTCTTGCAGAGTTCTGATCCTTCTAAGGCATGAGACTTAAATAAAATCATCTTGGTTAAAGAACAACTAGCAGTATTCTACAATCAAGCTTTGTAATTACCTACAGTGAAAGTTACCCAATTTTTTAAATAGTCTCAACACATCAGCTCCATTGAACGCATTCCCCTCCTCCATCCACACTCTGCATGTGCCTTTGTTTTTACTTATTATTCCTTAAACATTTGTGTAACTGAAGCACAAAGACTGGTTTGCAAGCGGACAAACCAGGATTACAAAAAAAAAAAGGATGCAAGAAATAGCAGAACATTAGTTTTTGTGTAGTTCCTCACATTCACGTTTCTAGGGTACATGACCCTCTATATCATCTGCTGCCCCATGCTTGTTTCTGTTCCCTCTCCATACCAGCAGCGATGCATTTCTCTAGTATCTCATTTCCAGCACCAGTATTTGAACTAGTGTTCCCACAGTACAGGTCCTTAACTTGCACAGATCTTGCTTTGCTTCCTGAATTTTTTACTTCTCATTTTTTCTGTCCCACTTCTACGTAACTACTTATATTTTACCCATCTGTTTTCCCTTTCACTGTCTCCCCCTTTCACCTCATTATTGTCTCTTCTGCAGGAGGCACACCAAAGATATTCCTGCTGGTCCACTGGGCAGGCAGCTTTGAAGGTAATAACCTGGTAGTTCCTGCTGCCCTCAGCTAAGCAGTACAGAGGCTGATACAAGCAGCACTATCAGACAACTGCTTCCACGTCAGCAACTCTTACTCTACCAGAGATTTGTAGCACAGGATTTCTGAGCAGCTGTGGCTCAAAAATTAACAACCTGCTCTTGTTGGAGTCTGACAAAAAGCAAGACAAGTGACTTGATCAATAATCAACAACCCCCAAAGTTTTTGGTGGAAATTGTCAGCATTATGGCTCTGGAACAAGGGAATTTGAGAAATCAGCTCCTGAAAAAAAAGTTAAGACAGCAAGAATTTTCATCATTACAAGATGTATGTATTATGTACTAGAGGAAAGCAAGTGTATACATACATTCATACTTGAGTTAATTTAGCAGATATGTCTAACTGATATAATGGACATCTTTTAAAGAATCACTCGCTCTTGAGGGTTTTTACAACAGAGATCAATGACATGATTTTATCAACACAACAGGTTCTCCTTCATTCATTTTACAAGCATCTCCCTGATCATATACGCATGTGTACATCTATCTGTACACAAACACAGTGAGCAAATGAGGAGAGATGCACGGCCACAGAGAATACTGTGGTGCTGAACAGATAGCATGGGCAAAAAGAGGAAGCCTTATCTTAAGGTTTAAGGTGCCAGTTCTGCCTGCCGAAGAGCAGCTAGCCAAATCCCACTGAAGTCTGTATGTCCCAGCCCAGGCACAAAGGCCTGCCCACAGTCCTGCCTCAATGCTCAGGCTTGTGGCTCGAAAGCTTGGGGAACAAGAGGTGCAGAGTTAACCAGTGCATCCCAGTACACGCGTTCAATTGCTGAAGAAGCCAGTCAGAAGCCTCTTGGTTTAGACAATCTTATTCCTGCCGTCAACTTAGTACTCACTTTGGACAACTTTGCCAAATTCATCCTGCTAACAACTATCCACTATAAAAAGGTTTAAACTACTTTGCAGAAAAGAATAATCCTCTACCTCCCCCATATCCAAACCAGGCACATATCCACACTTGGCAGAAACTTAGAAGACAGACTATTCTCAGGTCTTAAGATAGAAAAATGGCAAACATCAGCCAAAAAGGTATCCTTCTCATAACAGTTCAAATCCAGTTATTCTGACAGAAATGCTAACGGCAGAAAACAAAAAGCTGACTCCTACAGGAGAGTCAACTGCAGATCTTGTGGCTTTCCAATCTTCTCTTCTAGTTCCAACTACTTGGCCTTCTTTCCAGCACCTCCCCCAGTACAGAAGTCTTTCCCATACATAACACTGTGAAGAAGAGCCTACTTCAACCTTCTACAAAAGTCAAAGGAAACAGAAGAAAACTTGTGTAATTTCAACCAACCAAATGCAGGCAGGGCAGAGAAGAGTGTGCAGGAAAGACATACAATTCAGCTGTAAGAACAGGTAGGTTCACCACAAAGGAAAGAAAATAAAAACAGTATCTGCCTGCTCACCATCCTCTTCACACACACACCCCACCCCCCCATCTTCCTAGCAACTAAGATATCAAAAGCCCAGTTGCTGCAGCTGCCTACACAGCAATTAAGTGTAATAGTCGAGATGTAGAGCAACACTACTGCCCATTACTTCGGCTTTCCTAAAATAGCTGAATGATCTCCACAGCGGGTAGGGCATTTCTGAAACGTGGCAACCTGCTCAGAAGACAACAAACAGGTGCTGAACACAAGCCACGCTGCGTGAGCACGCTAGTCAAACTGAGAGCCCAGATTGACCACAGTGTTACAGAAGTGGCTGGAAGGGTCCCCTGGCCCAGGGATTAGCTGAAACGAGGTGATTAGGCTATGATGCATCCTACACACCTGTCCTTTGCTGCGGGTGAAGCGGGGGAGAAGAACATGCTGCCAGTGAAACATCGATATGCTTTCTCACGTTTAGCGAGATACTCTGCTGTGAAGCATTGAAGCATTTCTAAACTGCCCGCTCACGTCAGCTCCAGTCAGGAGGCCGTTTTGCCGAAGCCGGGCATCCCAGCTCGCAAGCGCTGAGCAGCCGCAAGCACAGCATGGGGCTGCCGGCAGCTCCGTCCCGCGCTCCCCGGCCGCCCATTTTCCGTGCAGGCCGTCTCGCGTTGCCGCCCTGCGGCCAGGCCGCACAACAGCAGCGGAGCAATAGGAAGCCATTTCCAGCTCTTCCTTCCCCTTCCCTTCTCCCTCTTCCTTCCTTCCTTCCCCAGGCTCCCAAGGGAAGGTTCGGCAGGACCAGGAGGGCAGCAAGAGGAAGCCTGCCTGGAGAACAACCCGTTCCCCACAGGGAAGAGCTCCCGCACATTTGCTAGCGGGTCACTGCCCCTTCCTGCTGACAGTCCCGTCCTGCCAGAACCCTCCCGCTGAAAGCTGGAGACGGCCCTCCTGGGAGAAACTTAGAAATAATTAGAAAGTCATCTCTGGCTATGAATAGTGAAGTTTGGAGCATGAACAGCTACGTCTTCACTTTGCATCTCTACCTTCACCACAGCTGCAGTCTGACTCAGGCCCTGGAGCATAGGCAGTGGGCCTTTACACGTCTGTACGCTGCTGATGATCGGTAACGAGTCTGCCATCAACCTCTCCAAGCTCATCATACTATTTGTCACTAGCATTTTGAGTGTAGAAAGCCACACGTAGCCAAAATTCATGATTTCCACCCTAAGTTACACTTATTTCACTTCACTGGCCTCACACCCTTCTTTTACAAAAGCATTTCCTCCTTGTACTCAAACACAGTAACGCAACCCAAGACCCTCACTGCAGCTACTTCTCAAATATAGTGAAACCACAAAGAAGTGTTGTGGGGTTTTGTTGTTTTTTGTTCGTTTTTAGTTCATTTACTTTGCGGGTGCTTTTACGGATTTTTATTATTTAGGTTTTTCTTGAGAGCCAGACTGGGGTCTTTGCCAACTGACGACTCTGTCCATGCGCCATTTACAAATGAGATTTTTACTACAAGTCAATCATCACTGATCATACACTACCTACAAAACAGGACAGAGAATGGTTGCTCGGCTTTGACTTCAGAATAAAGTCATCATCTTTCAAGATAAGTATATGCAGGCAACTGGTGACAAAGTTTGAAAAGTATAAGTTTTCCCCCTTGTCCCCCAAGCTTTTGGGTACTGCATAGGCAACAAAAAGAAAGCTGAAGAGACTGAGGAAATCTGCCAAGAAAGGGACACAGGAGCATCAGGTAGGACCGCAGGATCATGCTGTCCTAGCAGGGGGTCCTGCAATCATCCAGAGGCTAGCTGGATATGGGGAAGCCTTGCTGCACAAGGGACTCCATCAGTCGCAACACATGCCACATGCAAGAGAAGAATGAGGGATCCCTGACTTGAACACAGGTAGTGCTAGGGAACAAGGGAGTTTAAGCAACAAAAATGATTTGGGGGGGAGTTTATTCTGGCCCAGATCTATGAAAATGCCAAGGCAACTATTAAAAGCAACTGTGGGTGTGGGAAACCCCATAGAATCACGATGTTTGCCTCTGAAGAAAGAGCTGTGAAAACCTACCAGACTGTAGCTCTGAGAAGGTTTGCTCTCAAGCTGCTAGGGAACCTGCAGGAGTTAACAACAGCACTAAAGCATAAGAAAGACAGGCTGCAGGGGCTCATTTCTTTGCAGGGCAGCGGAGCTGTCAGATGAGGAAGGACACAACAGACACTAGGAGAAGAGCCAGCACCTGCTCAAGTCTCAGACTGAAGTAGGTATTACAGCTTACAGCCACAGTGCAGAGGGACCAACACGCTAGCATGGTGAACATCTGCCTGGGCTCATTTTTATCAGAAAGCACTAGTGTTAAGAAGCAATGTAATTTATTCAGGACTGCACATGATCACTCCAGCTTCTACAGGAAAGCAGTACAAGCAGTACAAGTACGTAGTCACTGTGTAATTCCAGCCTGAATTCAGGTCGCCGTACTTTGACTAATTTAAGTTAGCATTATGCTTCAGATTATGCATTGTTATGTCATTAGAACAACCCATTTGTCAGGATTCAGCAGCACTGTGTAGCATATAACCAGTACAGAAATGTTTTTCCACGTGTTTTCATTACGCAAGAAAGGCAACAGTAGTAAGATACTTTAAAAAAAAAAAAAAAAAAAAAAACAGCATCTAGAGATTAAGTCCCTAGACTTTAGAATTATGACAAGGGTCGGTCAGAAACAGCAGTATTCCTGAACAAAACTTACTGTATTACCACCACCAGAGAGCTAAAAAAAAAAAAAAAAAAAGACACTTTAAGATACATCTACTAGAAAGGAATATATACTACAGAGTCAAAGAGAAAAAGGTTGCTGATGTTAAATCCTGAGCGCATCAATGCTCTTTAGAAGCACTGTACAACTAAAAGCTTATCCCTGTGTCTCAGTGCTCAAACACTAGGAATCAAAGATGCTTTTCACCAGCACAGCATTCCATGGCATTCTGTCAGAGCAGTCAGTTTATTAGTGTCTCAGTATATCCAATCTGTTATGCTTTCTGCCCTGTTCTGCATTTACAGTGTCTGCACAGCGCAATGCATCTCCCACACTAACAGCATGTATACAAAAAGCTTCGCATCGCCTTACCTACGGCTTACACGTGGACTGCGGGGGGGAACGGGGATGGGAATCACACTTTGACACAAGTCCACCAAGGGAAGCGTGTTTTGTCAGTCCGAATGCTGCTCCGTGAGGTGGTGCAGCGATGCCACCAGATTTGTTCCAGTTGCTGTATTTCTCCACTAGGGGACTCACCTGAGAAGTCTACTATAGCTTCTGCAGTTAAGCAGAGTTAAAAAAAAAAAAGCCAACCCTGACATGTGGATGCTACATGTAAAATGAATGGAAATGTACTAGTATATGTAGCACATGTAATGCATGAAGACATGCTCCTGTAACTACAGAAGAAACAGAGCAACACTGTTTAGCTTCCTGATATCCTACTGCAGAGATACGTGTTCATATAAGCAAAGGTTAAATTAAAGAGCAAGCATATTCACATCGGGTAAGATCAGGAGGGTTGAAGGCTAACAGAAGTGCTGCTACGTTCCTACACCAGCACAGCGTATTAAGCTGGAAGGTGGCAGATAAACAAAGGCTGCAGAAGGTACTAGAGAAGGACCAGTATCAGCTATTGTTTTCCAAATAAAGGGTCCTATCCACGCAGAGATTTTTTTTGTTTTTAAACACCTAGGTAGACAGACACACACACCCCGATTCAGCTCCTGCAAAATAAAGGGCATCGCAGAACCCCCACTCACTCACACCACGGCTTATCATCGCGCTGCCAAAGGCAGCGGCGAGCAACCCTTCCAACGGGCGATACGGCGAGCCGTATCAGCGGAGCTCAACTGGTGTTAGCAACGGCAGGAGGAAAGGGGAAATAGAAGAGAAAGAAAAAGAAAAATTTCTTGAGACTTCCCTGCCGCGGGCGAGGGCCGGAGAGGGGCAGGGCTGGCAGCCTCCCGCCCGCACGAGGAGATGCCCGCAGCCGTCACCCCGTGCTTTCCCCCGCCAGGGCTCGGGGCGAGGCGAGGCCCGCCGGGGCGGGGGCCGCGCTGCTGCTGCTGCAGGCGGCCGGGCACCCC
>VXAL01006975.1:283110-307188 GCA_013399475.1 Chauna torquata
GCCGTGCCGTTGCGGCCGCGGTCCCCGCGGTCCCGGGTGGGCTGGCGCCCACGGCAGGCGAGGGCACGGCGAGGCGAGCAGCCTGGGGCACGCACGGGTGGGGACCCCCAGGGACCCTTCTGGAACCTTCCGTGGCCCCGGTGGAGCACCTGCATGGCCAGGTGCTCCTCACAGACAACTCGCAGGTGTGGTGAGGTGTGTCCTGGTGCCCACCAAGTTGGGGTCGCTGGCAGGGAATGTTTCTTGTCCGTTTTGTTTTTGTTTCGTTTTTTCTTTTTCACGCAGCTATGACAGGAGCACGTGGCCTGCTGGGGGTTGTGCATAGGTGCCTGAGAGACAGCAAGGTGGAGGCAAAATGGTGCGGCTGGAGGGCCGCCAGCTGCTGTGTCCGCGTGCTTCTGGCGAGGCAGCTCCTGGGCTGGTGTTTCCCGGCCTGCAGTTAGCCTGGGTGTTAGCTTCGCACACAGCCACTGGGGTCAGCTACGCCGGCAGCCTCCATCAGCAGCACCCCCTACACCAGCTTCCAGCCGTGACCATGCTGCAGGCCAACAACCACCCGCAGCCCCAAAAGAGGCACATTTGACGAGCTTCGCAGCAGGTCAGGCTGGCTTCAGTAAGATTTATAGCCACAGCATAGACACGTCCCTCCAGGGGTATCCCCTTACTCCAACACATACATGCCCAAGAACATCCCAGAAATGCAGCACAGAAGCTGGCTTTAAAGAGAGAGCTCGCGCTGAGTTTCTGCCCTAGGTTTTGAAGCACTCTTCCCCTGGCCCTGCCTACGCTCACAAGTTGGTGGAGATGGCACGTCTTGCCTCTCCTCACCAGCCCTGCCTCATAAACTTCGGCTCAGCTGTCCCGGTGTGGTTCCTGTGGCACCTCAGGTCCTTCAGAGGAGCTTGGGAGCATGGTGGGTGTGAGCCCTTAGTGGCCGATACAGGCAGAGGTCCACTGCTCTGGTGGTGCCAGGCGTTTCCCCTAACCCTTGGGCAAAGCCACCCTTATGTGGTCGCTGCTGCTCTTTGTTGGGGACAAGCTGCGCTGATCTGCCTGTGCCTAAAGACTGCTGTGGGGATGAGAGGGGCATGAATGAGAGCAGAGCCACTGTGCCGTGGCTCAAGGTGAAGAGGAAGCAGGGAAGAAGGCAGATCTCGAGATTAAAAAACTTTAATGAGATATCTAGGACCTCAGCACCCCAACTTACTGCTGCATACCCTTGCTCCCTCCTACAAGAAGCCCTTATTCTCTCCAAAATATGCCGGAAGTCCCATGTCCCCCACTCTCTTCTTCAACAGTCCCATTGCGTTCCCAAAGAAAACCTTTTCCTCACTCTTTTACATACATCTTTAACCTCCCCTTAAAACAGAACCTGAATTCCTACCTCACTCTTAATCGGCATGTACTTTCACAAACACAGCTCGAACCCAGACTACCTGCCTACAGCCCCACCCCGTTCAGGGAGGCCTCAGCTGTTCATCCAGGAACCCCAGCCATGCCCCTCTCTACAAAAAAAAAAAAAAAATTACCATCAGCTCAGCATTGCTTGCTTTTGCTCTGTTTGCACAGTGATGACATGGTAGCTGGTAAAATGAATCCAAGATGCGAGTACAGCTAATTGAAAACTTCTCCCAGTGCTTCCCACAGCAACTTGCGGCACAGCCAGTGCTGGCAATGTTGTGGGCCTTCCTCATCTTCACCAAATTTGAGTTCTAGGTCATTCCCTACAGGTGGTATGAGGCAGCACTCACAGAGGCTTTGTTTTAGGAGCCACTTTTGTGCACCACTGCAAGTTGTCAGCTGTTCAGGATGAATTGCCTATGCACAAGTCTTTACACATACTCCCAAACTACACCCCCAGCTCAGGTAAACACCTGTGCTTTTGCAGTAACTGCCAATTCACCGGCTGACAGGTATAATTTACTGCCTGTTGGTGCTTACCACATACAAGCCTTCCCTGGGCCATTTTGCTCTGTTTTTTGTTTGTTTGTTTGTTTTATACAGTGTTGTGTGGAATGAGCTGCTTTCTCATCCTGAACAGCTGCCTGGGTTGTTCCAGAGGAAATCCAGATATGCAAATGGTGGTCCCCAGTGGAAGAGAGAGAGTGCCCAGGCACCCCTGCCGTACTGACACGAACAGGCAGCGGTTCCCACCCTGCCGGCAATGGTGTAATCACACGTGAACCATGCTGTTCTCGTCCCACAGAATGAAACTCTGATGCCCTGCTGCTGCACCAATGCTCTGCCTGCTTAAAACACTCATCTTCCAGAAAAAGAGAAGCATATTCAATTCCTGTCCCTGAGGTCTTTCTCGCACACCTAACTTCATGCAAATCCCCAAGTCTATATACTGAAATTTCTAGTACCACTCAAATGCCAGTATTTGATCTCAGTTGGATATACATTTATATTCACCGTTCGTACACACTTTTAACTACATTCCACATCCAAGCCCCGCAAATACACATGGCCAAGAAACCGTCCCTCCCTTTTTGTGAAGTTCATCCACACATGTCCTTCAGCGCAACATCTCAAGACCCCATCAACATAAGACTGATCCTGAGCGCATTTACATCTGTGCCTGAGATTTGTTCATGCATGCAGAAACGGTTGTGCGTGAAATCTAATAAACACACCCCCAGATACGTGCTCCTACGTATATTCTCTGAGATTTCTGTGCCTGAGGATCTCTCGATATGCATATGAGCAACACAGATACCATGACTATCAATCTGTGTCTGAATGCTGCACGTAGGAGGGCCTCTGGTCTCGTGCATCATACCCATGTATAGCTATGCACACTCACGAGCTGACTACTGCATACATCTATGACATCCCGTATGTGTGTGAGAGTTCGTAACACTTCCTGACTTTCTCACTGCAGATGCAGTGTGTCCACTGCTACCTCGAATCTCACAAGTTTGTTTGTTCCTCAAAGCACTAACCACAAGTATCCGAAGACCGTAGGAAACTCTCATTTAACATTTAAAAGCACACAGTTGTAGAGGAAGATCTGCGAAACATGTAGTGACCGTGCCCTAAATACTCAGAAAACAAATATAAACCCCCCTAATATTTTAATTTATTTTTAAAAAGTAATAAGTGTAAATATATGACTTCAGAGGCTTGAGTCATTGCTTTTTTGTGCTGGAGGTTGAGGGTGCTACAAAGGCAAGCCACGCTTTCTACATCTTAGCATCTTTCATGCCCATCCCTATGCCAGAGAGCAGCACAGAGAGCACTAATGAGTAACGTCACTCTTTCTAATAGAGCACAGGATAAAAATATGTCCTCATGCATTCTGTATGCATATGTAAATATGAAACCCATTTTGTGAAAAAGCTTTTGGAAATGTTTTGGGGAATTCAAAAATGTCACGCAGTGTCTCATAGACTTCTGATGAAGAAGCTAGGCCAGCATGGTAGGATTAAGGAGAAAAAAAACAGAAAGAAAAAATATTGTGTACTTTTAAAACCTCAAGATGACCTTTAATAGCCTAAGCATAACTATATTGCGCTTCTATGATCTCTTTCTTACGATGCAATATACCTCATTTTGAAACAAGCACACTACCTAAAAGCCAATACTCTCCTCTTAATAAATGCTTTAATTTCTAGCTGTGATACATCACACAGTATCAAACCAAAATCAAAATTTATCACAGGTTTAGTACTAGGATGTTGCCCGTCTTGAACTTCAAATCAGGACAGGTTTTCAGAGGTGTTAGTAGAAAACAGGAATTGCCTGTGGAAACACTACATACACTCATACACTGCCAAGTGTATTTTTGTTTATTTGCTTGTACCGGTGTTTGTCTATAGACATAGACAGGGAATACAGATACAGAAACATGCCTGTTCTCCCTAATATCTACTCACCTTCTCGGTAGGATTTGTAGCTGAGCACTATACGCTTGAGGTAACAGGAGGTGAACTAGCTACAAAGCCAGCGTGGCCATCCCTGCGTGGCTCTGCAGCACGGCAGCGACAGTGGTCTAGACCTACTCCAAACAGGTGATGGGTGGAGCTGCATCAGAGCATTGAAATACCAGAAGTCATCTGGTCCTGAGGGAGCAGTGAGCAAGCACGGCTGAAGTGAAGGAGATAATAGTAATAGAAGGGGCTGTAGGAACACGGCTCTCAGACACATGGGCAGGGTTGCCTCTGGAGGGAGGAAACAGAGCTGAGAAAGAAATGGAGCAAAAACAAAGGAAGAAAAAGGGCAAAGTCTGGGGCAAAGAGCCCAGAGCAGGGATAACTGGAACAAGTAGGAAGGAATGTGGAGGAGATTGGGAGGTGATACTCTCAAACTGGGAGCAGAGTCTAATGAAAGGATATAGAAGGGGGGGAGGGGGGAAGGAGAAGTAAGAATGGGTGGAAAAAGACTAGGATGGAGAAAGGGCAGTCTTGAAGAAGACTAGGGCAGGGAAAGATGGGGCAGCAGGAAGTTGAACGGACTGTGCTAGAAGAGAAGAGGGAGAATCATGTGTTTCACAACTTCTCATAAAACTGCAGATCTCCGGATTCCCCACCCCACGCTCCCTGCCACCAGTCCTCTTCTGTCAGCAAATACCTGTGAATCCCCTAACAAAGTAATTTGTCAAATATTGCCCCTGTCCACCCATGGATGACAAGCAACTGCTCTTATCCGTTTCACTGTTAGTTCAGAGTGGCAGATGCAGGAAGGATGCGAAGCGACACATCACTGCTCGTCTGGATTGGGGCAATGAGCAATTGGGACTTGACTTAGTTCTGAGGAAAGAATATGCTGTCGTGGACCCTGAAGAGATGAGCATTACAGAGCTCTATAGGCTGATGGATCATCGTCATCGAAAAAAAGACACACCAGTACCGGCTGGCAGCCGCCACCTTTTTGTTCAAATGAAGAGTCTAATGTGCTCCAGTCTAGGAGAGGAGCTGGAAGTAATCTTCTCACTCTTTGATAGTCTGCCATAGATCTAAAGGCTCCAGCTCTAATGACATTTACAACAATATGATGCCACATGGTGGAAGGGTTTTTCTTTTTTTTTCAGTTCGCTTTTTTAAAAGCTAGCTAATTGCACATATAAAATCTGCTTTAAATGAGAACTAGATTGCAAAATCAATACTACACAATGAGTGTTATTTTAGCCTTCATCTCACTTGCATATGCATTGTCAAATAATTGCAAATAATATAATTGCATACTATTCTTTCCATGGGATCTATGCTACATTTACTTCCCAGGGTGGAGCTGCTCTGGAGCTGTGTCAGGAGCTACTTAGTTGAGAAGGCCGCTGTCTATAGTTTTTCCACGTTTGTTTCAGAAAATGGAAGAGATGCAGTAAGTGACAGTATGGGATCATGTCAAGAAGAAGGATGAACTCTTGGTTAAAACAGCTGAGCTCTGCCTTAGGAATGGACTGAATCCCTCCTTTGCTGCATATTTCTTGTATAATGCTGGATAAGTCAGTTAAACCACACTTTCCGCAGGTGGACACAAATTTCATGCTCCTAGTTTCTGGGTATCCGAATTGAGATTTTGTGGTCTAATTTGCAGAAGTGCTGAATGATCCCAGCTGAAACTGAATTCAGTTGGTGCTAGACATATAAAGTGCTCTGAATGAAGAACAATATCGACATCTTGAAATATTCAGTTGAAATATGAACTGTCTCAAACTGAGTTGTCAAAATCTACAAAACCTTAAACTACAGATAATTCCAACCCAAGCCCATCCCAAAACCATCACACTCAAGAGGTAACAAAAAGTATTTATGGCTGGTGATTCCTTTCTATGGAAAGGGGAGAAAGAGGCATCCTTCTGCTGTCCGGCCTGATATTCCAGGAAGCGTCCTGCCTACCAAAATCCCAAATCCAGGATGGTACAGGAAGGCTGCTGTGACTCAGCTGGCCTTCTCACAGAGACCCACCACTGCTCCTTTGCATGTGTGTTAGTGGGTCTGCCAGGCAGGATCATGAACAGGTCAAACACAACTACATGGAGATGAGAGTGACAGTGGAGGTGTCAGGGGCTCTGACAGGGTCCGGTTCTTCCAGACGAGGGCACTGGCTCTGGCACTCTGGAAATCAGTGTGTGGCTGGGGAGGAGTATTAACCAGGAGGGCTCAGACGAGTTTTCAAGACGTGCTGAGTGCCAGTGGGGCCTAGGAAAAAAAGGATATTGAGGGCTTAACTGTGTAAGGAAGTCTTTAAACTAGAAGCTAGGCAGGTCAGTGGTATGAGTCCAAAGGTAATTGTAGCAAATGCTAGTTTACAGGGAATACAAAGTGACAAGCAGACACCTATAAATGCACCAGCAGGTAAAGAAAGACCCTGGAAAGAAAGCTTCAGATCCCCAGCAGGCATACTGTCAGTTTCTGTGCTTCAGCTTACACACAGCAACTTCTTTAAACCTCAGTAAGTGGGTCATTAGCGCTCCGATGTGATCATACACTACAGCAAAATAAGGAGAAGAATAAGAGAATAGTAGGAGCCTGTAAGAATAAAATCAGAAAAGCCAAGGCAAAAAAAGGCAATATAATAAACAAAGGAATGCAAGGGTAACAGGAAGGCACTTCTGCACGTTCGAAGTTAGAGCAAAACAACAGCAAAGCAACGATCTTCTCTTTGACCAGGGCTGAAACCTAGTAATAGGCGACACAGAAAAAGCCAAAGTGATTAATGTCTTTTTCCGTCACTCCTCAGTTAAAGGAATTAACTATGACCAGTTGACTAACCATTAATGTCTAAGGCTAAATAATGGGAAGAACAGAACAGACTATTCGAGTCAGTCAGTTATTTTCCAGTCAGCCAGACCCGACAGAACTCGTCTGAGGGAACGTGGAAAACTGGCTGAAGCAAACCCAGAGCCATTAGGGATCCTTTCCCACAACACCTGGAGAAAAGAAGACTGGAGACCAGCAATTGTAGTACCCATGCTAAGAAAAGAAGAAAAGTAGTTTGAGGAGTACAAGCAGAGAAAACAGCCTAACTTAAATTCCTGGAAATACATTGAAACAAGTAATTCAATAAACTTTTCTTTCATGTATTGGAGATAATGAAGGGATAAGTAGAGGCCAACAAAGATTTGCAGGGAACAAATCATGCCAAAGCAAGCTAATTTTTTTCTTTGACAAGTAGCAGGCATTATGGACAATAGATATTACATATCTTGACTTGAACAAGTCTTTCAACACAGTCTCACGTGATTTCTTGTAAGTGAGCTAAAACAAAATTAAGGTAGACTCACAGCTGCTTGAAAAAAAAAAAAGAAGAAAACAAAAGTATTAGAAGAGTAATTATCATCAGTTTGTTGTTGATGTGGAAGAATTATGGGAAGCAGCCCTGCAGATGCCCTTCCCAGGACTTGTACCGCTCCCTATTTTTGTTGTGTTTTGAAAGATGGTGTATAGAGTACACCTATCAAATTGGTTGAGTCAGTTCTACGAGCAGGATTAGCACGTTGACCAGTTGAAGAAATGCTCTGAAAAACAAAAGGATTCAGTGCAGTAAGTACAGGTGTAATCTATTACACTTAGGCAAGAATAAACCCCCAAATGGAGGATAGCCAGCAAAGTAAAAGACCTGCACAAAAATGCCTTGGGGGTTTTGGTAGATCTCAAGCTGACTAAGAACTAGCAATGCTATACTGGTGTGGAAAAGCAAGTTTTGTGCTGAAATGTATAAATTGCTTAGGTGAGATGTGAAATAATTTCTCCACTCTTACTCACCACTGATGAGGTCTCAGTCTGGAAAATGGGCTCACGCTGGTCACTGGACTCAAGAGGGGAATGGGCAATTCAGTGAAGTCCTGAGAGCAACAAAAAGTACTAAAAGTGTTAAGAAACTGCCCCTGGAGGGAAATCTCTAAGAGCTGGATTTGTTTAGTCTAGTGAAGAGAGGACTGAGAAGAAACATGATAACGGTCTTCAAATATGTAAAAGGCAGCTGCTCACTGGAAGGCAGTGAGTACTCTCAATGCTTAGAGGGAAGCAGTGAGCTTAAATTGTGTCTAGAGTTACAGTTTCTGCTATATATAAGGAACTAGGAGGCTAAGAAAGCCTTGATGCCAGTGGAGGTCTTTGAGTCTCTAGTATTGAGGGTTTAAAATACCTTTGAAAAGGCATCATTGTATGTGGTTGGGAGAGGGGGTACTAGACCCAAAGGCGAGAGCTTGTCAGGCAAGCAAGCATAATAACTTGCAGACATGTGTTTGAAAGGCATATGTATCATCTGGAGCTGGAGTCGTGGCATCGTGAAAGTGTCATCACTGGTAAAAGCATCTCCCCACTATCACTAAGTTTTGCCCAGTGCATGTAACCTCAAAGCAGTGAAAAAAAATTGGATGCAAACTTTGAAAGGTTGCCAACGCCTAGAGAATTTCTGGAGGCCTCTTCCTACCTTCTACAGTTGTAAATAGACGCAGCCTGTGCCAAAATGGCTGAATTACTGCTGCAGGGGCTTCCTATTACACGTGAAAAACAGACATTAAGCCTTCATTGGTAACTCATCTGAAAATTTTTTCTAGCTACATCATGTGCATTTCTGGCCAAAGGAGCTTGAAATCCCATCACCTGGGAGACAAACAAGCACTAGCATTTCTCCTTTATGAGGAGACTGAAAAGTTTTGTCATGAACCTGACAGGCTGTTTTGTTGCATTACTTTTCAAACATTTGGGAGGCGAACATCCTTGTCCTTGTCCTGGAGGTCTGATATTCTGAATAGCCAAGCCAAGAAAATGGAGTGAGAAGCGTCAGAGGTACAAAGAGGGGAAAACAACATGCCTCACATTGTACAAAACTTGTATTACACGAGTGGGAGCGAAACCCATGCCTTTCTGGTGTTCACACCAGCACCATCCATCTTCTTGTGCTGCTGCTGTCCTGTAACAGTATTTGTTTCAACAGTTAGGTTTCCTTTACAGAGAACCCATGTGAAGGTTGCATTGTGTGTTGGCAATGGCTGCAGACTATGTATATTGCTAAGGCATCTTTCTAGTGCCATGAAAGCTATAATGTAATTCTGTGCAATTAAAATGCTGCCTCCTACATGCATAATGCCTCTCCCTAGTTTTACAGCTGTTTACCATGTTCCATGCGAGGGCATTTGCTGATAATAAATTGTGTTGTGGAAATATAATAACCTGAACAAGGAAATCTAAAATGATCCCATTGTGTAATCTAGTGTAAACCTACATTTTCTCAGAGGAATCCCTAACCCAGAGTAATTTAGAGATGTGATGAGGTTTGATCCCATCGCCTTTATAAATCACACAAGCAAAAAACATGCTATTATGTTGCTATTAATGGTCCTGACATGTATATGTATGCTTATAATCCTATAAATATATGAGTAAAGCAAAAAAAAAAAAAAAAAATCAAGCAAATATGATTTTCTCTTGTTTCAGTGGAGCCCACCTGTCTCCTGTTTCCCAGGGGGAAGCCCCGCATCCTGGTTTCAGACTATTCTGTTCACAAACTCTAGTTTATTGAAGCAAAGGACGTTCAGTCAGCTTTAATCGCTGCCTCTCTTCTGGAGACAATAACTTCTGCTCCAGGTTACCATTTATCTAGGTTTCCCATGACATTTATTCTTTCTCCATTCAAAAATTGTGTCTGGGCAGAAAATGCAGTTTTCTGCCGGGATTTTCAGGTATCAGACAGTCTGACTGGAACTGTGACTTTAAGCATGTCTGGTAGATGTCCGACAATCATCAACTCACCTATCACATATCTGCAGATCACCTCTATGCTTCATGCACAATGAGGTTGATGCTTCCAAGAAGCATGAGATCTATTGTGCATGTAATAGAGTTGATCAGTACCTGTGCAGGAATTCTGATGCAACAGGAATGTTTTGGATGTACTATGCTTTCACAGGCCGTCCGTACCACTCTGCAGAGCAAGTCTAATGGTTTCAAAAGCCTCAGATTCAGCGCAGGTGTTATCCAGAACATGCATGTATATTTTTATTTGAGCAATCTCTGTGAAAATAAAGTAGCCTCCATAGGTCTCTGTGGAGATATTAGAAATACTGAAAAAATGAGAAATATTTAGAGCTAAATCCTAACTTAGACTATGTTTTTTCAAAGGCGCAGGGGAAAGATCAGGTGAGAATCTGTTGAGAAGAGAGGAATATTTGAGAGAAACGGTCAGTTTATGCCAAGTATGTTGAGCAGGTGAGGAGGCAAATGTACCTCTCCCCAGGCTGCCTGCCTGGCAAGTAAGCTAGCTGTGACATGCTTTACTCCCACTTTGAGATGTGTTGTGTATCCCACATCATTCGTTCCACAAGATTCAGGAATTCTGTCTTGGCATGACATAAAGAGTATTTGTCAGGCAGCTTCTCTGTTTCTCTCTCATGCTGCCAGCCAGAGAAAGATTGTCATTCCAAAAAAAAAAAAAAAAAAAGGCCTTGCTATTAGTCTTTATTATGGGTTTCCTTATTATAAGGCAACAACTTATAAGTGTCTGTAACAAACAGGATCCTCTATTTTTCCCAGTTCACTGTAGTTATACTACAGAGGAATTTAGTCCTAGCAATACTATGTTAAGAAAGCTATTCAGTGCCATATGAATTATTTCAATTAGAGAATTCTAAATCTTTCAGATAATACAATTTTTCATATATATAGATGCATATGCTGTTAAAACCAGAAGTTTCGCATTCAGTTTTTACAGATGATTAATGCAGTTGTTGCTCAATTTGTATAATTGAACTTTGTGCAAATGTATTATCCTTTACAAAGGTTGGGCTACTTACAGGTGTTTAATGTTACTGATATCGTCTACCTGGGAAATCAGATCACCTGGGAATTACATGGATTAATAGTAACAGTTTTTCTAAAAATGATTGAGAAATTTCTGGTAGTTTGTATTACTGTCTGGATGGGAATTCATTAGCAAAATGCCTTTTTGGTAGTGTTTTAAAACCCCACGCAAAAACAGGACTTCCACACAGAAGGTAAAAAGCCTGAATATCTATCTGAACTCCTGCAAGGTTTGGGGGCTTGGAGTAAAATTATAGATTCTTGTCTGAATCTGTCTTTATTTTTCACAAAAGAAAACCCCAGGTCTTGGAAAAGCTATGAGACAGCCTGGTATATGCTGCAGTGCAATGCCTTTAAGAATCTCTTGGCTCTTCTCAACAAACACAGTCAATTGGATCACAGAGAAATGGTAGATAGCTCATCAAGGGTCAGCAGCTGGCTATGGGAGCATTGAATAGCTCAGTCTGCAGTCAGGCAGGACCAACACGGTCATGGTGGGACAGGAAAAGCACTGTAAGAGCCTAGCAAGCACCCCAGTTTCTACCACTGTTTAAAGCACTGCCCCTTCAGTTAGCAGGGAAGTATGAAATCCCTCACTGGAATCGCTCCTGATTCTGGGTGTTCTGAGGAATGCTTTCTCCAAGTTTCACTTAAACTATTCCACTTCCTCCCAGTGAACATACAAACATTTTGATTTACGCACTTATCTGTGCGTCATTAGAATAATCTCAGATAGCCCAATAAAGAGCAGAAAGTGGTGCTGCATCATCTAGCTTTGCTCTTTCTGCGCTTCTCAAGTCACACAAGAAAAAGCATAACCTTGCAGAAAATGCTCAGCTGAAGATCATCACTTACATGAAGGCATTTCTAAATACAAAACTGGTGTTTCATCCTGAGGTCTTGCAGTTGTACGTGTCTAATAAAAAGTACAAACCAGAGGGATGCTATCTGGTGATAGACCAGGATCATCCGTGACCTTCAAGAACTAAGACTCCAGCAGATTTCTAAACCAGTCATTCCTCCCTTCTCCTCCTCCTTGCAGATCCATCTCTGCCAGAACAACTGACCCAGATCTTAAAAAACACAAATTTGTTCCTATTTTTGTTTTCATCTCTTGCATTAATCAAGAAGAGAAAACACTGTAAATGAGCTAGGAAAGAGAGTGCAGGTGGAAAAAAATGATCACCAGAAATTAAAGTATTACAGATGTTAAACCGTCTTAGTGGTTATTGGGGAAAAACACATTGGGGGAAAACCACAGTATAGGATATTTTCACAATACAAAACACTAATACAAAAAAGGAGAGTCAGGCAATATTCTTTCTGCCCTCAGCACAGGCTGATTTGGAATGACCTGTCATGCTCATCCAGATGCAGTTCTTTCTTCTGAAAAATTTAATTCCCTACAAAATTATCCCAGTGAATCTTTCTAGCTAAGTATATAACACAATGGTAGTACCTGTGGTTTTTGTACTGCTTAGTTTTTACCTGTCCGATTCAACTGCAATTATAATTTAAGTTCTCTTGAGACAAGGAACTGATACAGGTTTACTAAATTTTGTCATGGAATGCAGTGTAATGAGCATGCATACTAAATCAGTAATCTGCTGTCTTGCTTTTTATTATACTTTTAAAATCTACTCTAAGTAAAATACTGGATAAAGAGAAATGATTTATAGCAATACAACATATCTGCAAGGTAGATATATTCAGCTATATATCTAATTCCCATCAAACAAAATCAGTGCATAGATCTACTGTATTTAAATCATGGGTATACTCAAACCAATCCACATTAAGAACTTAGTGGCTTTGGTAAAGCTAATGAAGCTTCTAATAAATCTTCAGCATAATATATTTCAAGTTCCTTTGTGAATGAAGTGACAGAACAGTACAATTCTGCGTAAGTGACAATTACAGGCCAGTTCTGCATTTGTAAGCAGGAAATTTTCAGTTAGTCTGAACTTTTAAAAGGGATTCTACCATGGAAAAAAAAAGAAGTCTAAAATAGGAATCGGGGCTTCTATATTTGTATCTCAATTATTTTTGCAGGAAAGGTGCTCCACCTAGAAATAAAAGCATACTCTGACCTCCAGACCTGAAAAAAGCGTGGACTCTGAGGATCAACCCAGAATTTTTTTAATAGCGAAAGCATCATTTCCAGTCGTAAAGCTTGGTGCCCTTTTAATGGCCTTAGTGGCATCTTGGCTATCCCATTGCTCTCAGTTAATTTGCAGAGAGTTACCTCAGTGTAGTGCAGTAATCAGCTCTGTCCCATCTGTAGGAAGGAAAAAGCTCCAACTTGTTCAGTCTTTTTTTTTTTTTATTCACAATAAAGCAACAAAGAAAAGCCTTGGGAAAAAAAAAAACACTGCAAGCAAGAATATCGGAATGTGTAAAAACAGAAGATCAGCTGTTTCTTCCATACTTTTGAATAAAACCTCAGAAACCTCTCTCAGGACAGCGACCTCAAAAAAGGAGACAAAAATGATACAAGCAACAGCTGAAAACAATTTGCAGCATCCTTTCTTATGGGTACCGATCTACATCCAAAATCTCTGCCTTCTTCTTAGCTTTTGAGAAAATCAGGATTTGCTTTCTATTTACAGCCCTGCTGGGTCTGTTCTGCAATTTAACACACAATTTAACAACACAGCAAGCCTGGTAAGAGCAAGAGTATGTTGAACCTGAGTTACTAAGCACAGCAAGTTGGGGCAAGCATGGAGTCTGGCAGAAGTTCACTTCGCCCTCCAGAGAGAGAGAGAGAGAGACAGAGTACACACACGCGCGCGTGCACGCTTGATTGTTCAGCAAGTGAGAATGAAATGGGACTGTCTTTATGAGGTACCGCAGCGATCCTCAACAGCACACCCCCTTAAAATAAGGATTTTCAGGCTTACTTCAGCAACTACAAGTGTCTGGGAAAAAGTCACACATTTTTTTAGTGGAAGGTGATCTAGCTGTCACGTCTACTGGGACTTTCAACACATGCAGAGCGATTACGGTGTTGGCCGTGCTACAAAAAATGAAGTGAATCAGAACAGGACATTGCTTTCAGAACTGTATATTGTATCAGCAAAATGTGAGGCTCTGTGTAAAGAAGTTATGATTAGGTAAGTCACAGAGCTATTTCTACAGCAAATGTGTGTGGGAAAAAAAACAATATGCAGAAGAAATAGCAGAACAGATGACAGCTGCAGGAAAGTAGGAAATCAAATAGCCCCTTGCAGAGATGTTATGAATGCTGATACACACACAAAAAAAAATCTAGCAATTCCCATTTCCGCTGGTGAAATTAGATACAAAACAAATGGACACCGTGAAACAATGAACTGTATCATTGCTTTATGAGATGTGGAATTGTCTGTATTGTGTAATAAGATGTTACAAGTCTGCTAGGCAGAACAACTTGTGCTATTCTCAGCAGAATAACTCAGGCCATAACAGCAATTCCTTTCCTTACTTTTTAGCGTTAAAGTCTGCATAGTTCCCTCCCTGCACAAAATTGTGCAGAGGATATGATACAATCAGTAATTCTCAAGATCATTTCATTCAGCTGGCACTTCTTCAATGTGTCCCATTCCCAGTTCTCATGGAAAACCTAGATTCTAAGATAGGAGGTACCAAACACCTACCTCATGTTAATAGCGCAGTAACTCACATAATTATACCCAGTGCTTTACACCCTCTTCCCCTCCAATATTGGCAGTGCAGTAGCTGACAATTCTGGCATGTTTCCATTGGCACCACCAGCTACTCACACTCAGTGCTGTGCCAACATCCCCTGATGTAAAATTAGAACAGTAACACCACATCCTCCCCTCCTTTGTTTGTTCACCTATTTAGATAGTGGTTTCAGCTGAGCCCGAGCTGTCCACTGCTATGCACAAAGAGGGATCCAAACACAAAGGAACCGTGCTGTCCAGTGCTCCCACTACAGGCTGAGATAACACAGATTGGTACCACTGGTGAGAACTACTTCTCCACGGTGGTCCCAGACCACTGCAGACTCTGGTGGTGCTCCAGGCAGCATTCACACTAGGGATTTTCTTTGCAGGCAGAGAGCCCCCTACAACACTCCTTTAGTTTCTCGCCTCACAGAATATGTGCTATAGAGGCTGAAGTCTCAGCTGTAGTCAGTGATTAAGTGACACGATGTTTTCACTTACCTGGGGTACCTATACAATGATCTTCCAGTGGTTCCTTCAACTTCAAAAGACACAAATCCTAGCAATCATCACTACTGGCTATGACCATTTCCATGGAAATGTTATTTGTCCAGCGCTTTGTGTGTACCAGGCACTCTGTGAACACAAAACAAGACAACGCTCAAATTATTTACAGGTTGATGGCCTGTGTCTGCCACCTGTGGTGGCAATTCTACAGCAATTCCAAAGGCACACACTTGTGTGTGTGTGTGTGTGTGTGCATGTTAATGGGGGAGTTGTGGGGCCTGTTTAATTTTCAGCCAGATCAAACCCATGATCTGGCTCAACGAACAGCCAGATAAATGCTGCTGTTGGCAAGCAGAGGTGGGAGGAATCAGCAGGTGGGGAGGAAAGAGCAGCAGAGGAAAGGTAAGACCACATTTTTGGTGGCAGCGCTAGCATAAAACAGTGGAGCTGCACTGGCAGAATCACTGTAATCATGTCTTTTTGGTGGCTTAAAGTGCTGTGGGAACTGTGCTACCCCTTGTCTACATCTGCTGCAGAGATGTGCACAGGACACTCTTTTAGGCACTGCTCCAGGTGAGTGTGGGCTGCAGAACTGGGAGATGAATACACAACACAAAAATAACAAAGAAAGGAAAGTAACAAAACAGAAGTTCAGTTACCTGTAAATAACAGCAGCTGTGCCCTGCCTAGTATTTGTGGTGGAGTTTTTGATGGCCATGCTTGAAAGTGCAATAAAATTGCACTTAAAAATACATAGGAAGTGACAAATCTCCTTCAGCAGAGACATAAGGCAAAATTTGTATGTCTTAATCTTAACTTCCTGGGCTCTAAGCATTTCGAAGTCTTAAAGCTGAGCAAGACCATTATCAGCACAAAAATGCCAAAGAAACTTGAATGTTTTAACTTTGTTTTCTTTCCTATCTCTCTAAAAAAATAAAAGGCTTTTACCACTTCCTAGTCAGGCTCTGAGTCAAAACTCTACCAAAATGAGTAATTAACAATAATGACATTGTTCCATATCATATAAACAAAGGTCCTATATCTCAATTTTTATGTAGATGATTTATATGTATCCTTTCATTTGACAAGGGAAAGAGGTTTAGCCATATCTACAGAAAAAAAAAGATTGATATAGATATACAGCAAATGACTGTCAAAGTTTTGAAGTGAATCTGTTGAAGTTCTGGTATGTTCAATCCCTTTTTCTTTTCCGTAACGTCACCAACAATCACTGTTTATTGTCCGTAAGGGATGTTCTGGTTTAAACAGATTCTTTTTGATTTCTGACCTTCAGCAGTCTGTGTCCAAAATGTCTGTACCCTGAAAGGATCCAAGTAATAGTTAGACTTCTTCATGTTATGTCACATCCGAAGATCACTCTTTAGATAGACGATCACCGAACAACGCACCTTTCCAGGAAATTGTATGCTTTCTAATACTAGGTCTTTGTCAACAGGGCAGCTCAGCTGTTTTTCTATCTGGACTGTATGTGAAAGAATGATCCATTTGTTTCTTGCTCTTCAGCTGCCCTTACAGACGACAAACAGGTTTCTGTACTGGACCCAGGAATAGAACAAGAAGGACTAATTTATAATACGTAACTTGGCATTGCATGCTTTGAGAGTGGTGTTTGAAAGCAAGGAGAAAGTAAAAAACAATATGTTCAGTGGAATTTTCCTTCATGTATATATTTTATCTGCAGCTGCAGTGTACAGAGGCCAAGTTGTTAGAGATGAACTGGAAAAGAAGCAATAAAATGCCATTAACTTCAGCACTTCAGAAGTTAGGGATGGAAATGACCCATAAGACCTCTGCCAGAGAAAGATCGTTTCTTACAGTATTGCGGTAAGTACACCACACAGGGAAGGATAGGAAGTGTGAGCACCTTACCTTACCCCTGTGTTTCCTTCTGCTTGTCCATCCCCTGCACTTCGCCTCTTCTCCCTCTCCCGTGTAGTCCGCCGCTGCAGCAGGCGCTACTCGGTTGCTGTCATTGCCCACCCACAAATTCCACTCCAGCAGGAAGCCAGCTGCGCGGAGAAGAATAGAGGGGTGGAAGATGGACCTTCAGAAACAGACTGCTGAGTTTTCCTGGGTGCTTTTAGCAAACAGACAAATGTTATAACACAAGAAAATGAGAGGCTTTTCCTCACAGTAAGGATGAGAGATTTAATGACGAAAGTCTACTATCAGTATGTAGTTGCAATATTTTCATAAGGATTTGTCCTTCAGAGATGGATTATACAATGGATTATTTCGTATTACAGGAATGTGAAGATTAAAGACCCAAGACGCTCTATATTTTGAGTTGTAATAAATGTGCCAGGAATTTGGGGAGATTTCCAAAATGCATTTTAATCCATAGTAGGCCAAAAGTTGTGTACTGTAAGCAGTTTTCATTGTTAGATGTAAGTAAATATAAATTACTGAAGAATCAGAAAATCCTGTTCCAACCAGCAGCTCACACAGTATTTCAATCATATGCGTACATTCTTTTGGAAGGAAGGAAGGCAGGCAAAAAATCTGTGATAAACTACCACTTAATGACATATTTTCAAAATCTAGATGTTAGTTTGCATATAGAAAAGCTTTTCCCACATCGTCTAAACTGCACAAATAGCTTTTCTGTATGCAAACTAGCATCTGCAGTGTGTACACACCTATACTGAGGATGGTGCATACACAGAAATGGACGTGAAAATTGAGACTTACAATTTTAGAGGCTGAGCTGAGGTCCTTTTTAAAGTTAGTTTTCAGATACTCATTTAAATACATAAAAGAGTAGAAATTGGGAACTAATCTCTCTCCCCTCCCCGCTCCATTTATTATAGACTTTCCCAACTGTGTTAGATATGAAAGGGTCCAAGAAGAAAGTGTTATCATAGCGAGCATGGTGTCCAGCGTATGAGTCACACATCATAGTGCCCGTTCCTGCGCGTGGACGGAGGGACTTGTCATACAGAAGGCTGCGGGGAGGAGGGACAGCCGTTTACAGCCCCCGGCTACTGGGAGGCTGGTGGTGGAGCTGGCTGTTGATAACTGGATGAATTGTTTCCACCACATGGTTAATGACTCAGCATCATTATCCCAAAGTATTTATTTTTCCATCTCTACCAGCTCATCCAGCATACTTGAGTGGAAAAGAATGGGGGGACTGGGAGAGGGGAGGGAGGCAGTGGAGTTTATAGCCTTTGCTGAGTGAGCATTAAGCCCATTTTTCACGCTGCTGCTTTGCCGTCGCTAGGGTTGTAACACTACAACTGTAACACCACCAGATGGATTTCAGCGGGCTTCAGGGATCCCCTCAGTGCATACACCCTTGTCTTCCATAGCAGCAAGGATTTTTAACCCATTGCACGTGCGCACGTGCATTGCTTCTACATGCACACGTGCCGTCGGAAACCCATCACCTAGGTTGACAACAGCAAGGGGGCAAAGCAAACATTGACTGCCCTGTTCCTGCATTCTCTAAAATATCATGAGTTATTCCTCTCTGCAGCACTGGCAACTGCTGAGTAGAAATGGCCACGATAAGAGTGGGAGTAATCAGTGTATGTGCAGCATATACCAATATGTAACTGCTGCAGCCCTCGTTCCCTTTAGCTGGTTCCTAAAATAAGAAAGTGATAGTATGTGTAGGTTTATTTTAAGTAGGGCTAGAGCACACATGTACCTGGCTTGTACACAGTCCCCCGAAAATACTGCTTACTTGGTGGGATACACTATGTCGCCATGGCCCCAAATGCCTTTCCCTTGCAGACCAAATTCAGCACATAACTTCTGAAAAACAGTAACACTTCCAATAGCCTTTCTGTTGTCAGTGAACTGGAGAAGTGCTAACGTGGATTTTGGTGCCTATCTGGATTTACTGCTAGCCCACTGGCTCTCTGTCGCTAATGTTCATAAAGACACCCACAACAATGAACAGTGGAGCCTTGCTAATGCCACCCACCAGCCAAATGGTATGCAGAGCTTAAGGCTGGAAGGTCACGTATTCCTGCCCTTTCATTTTTATCCCCCATTTGGTGAAGACCTACCAAGGAAAGGAACTCAGCCACCTGCACTGGTTGGACTGAAAGACATTCTTCCGTGCAGGAGGTACGCTCACTCCCTAGTCTTCAAAATGAAACCCCAAAAGCACAAGAAGATGAGCCCAATCCTGCAGAGAAGTATTTAAAACAATTGATTGTTGCCATTGAAGTGTTAGGGACCATCCTGCCCATGCGTCCTGCCCAGCTGGCAAATAGCAGAGGTACTGGTGACTCCGGTTCATGAAGAGCACAGCCATGGAAGGCCAGTTTGTAGCAGGCAGCCTGGTGCCACGGGATGCTCCGTGCCCCTCTACCCAGCACCAACTGAATGCACATTGTATCAGCACCTGCCTTTGCGGCTGACAAGAGCACATGCATATGCTAACAGAAGAAATAGCCCATTAGCTGTTTTCTAGCTACTAAGAACTACCTCAGTGTGCAGTCTGCTACGTGAGCAATGTCTTCTAGTGCAGAGAGCAGATGTGTTGGCTGGGCAGTCATACTGCATATAAGGTCACTACTTTAAACTGAGCTTTTCTACCATCTGTGCTTCCCTACACTCTTAGTTATGGGGGACAGCCAAGGGCAGAATACAGCTCTTAATTTAGACCCCAAATGTTACATAAAATTATTCATCCCAGGTGGAGTCTGTCCCAGAAGTCACTGTTATACAAGACTTGTTAAACAGTCACTTTTACAAATGAAGATGAATCAATGTCTCCCCATGTTATCTCTTCATGTTTCCTATTCTCTGCTTCTAGGGATGTACTAACTTAATAACATACACACCCAGGGAGTAGGAAGAGCCACCTTGAACTTAATAAATAGGCTGTGTTACCAAGTAAGAAAATGCAGAGCTTATGCTTAATTTAAATTTGACACTTTCAGTCACTTTGCACATCAAACAGAAACAGCCCACAGTGACTAGAAAGGCCATCAGCCAAATTATCTCCTGATGAGGGATATTAATATTTGAAGTGATTTCTAGGAAGAAAAGCAAGATTGAAGTGAGCATTTTCAAAAGCAGCACCCATTCTGCATCCCTCTAAGGAGGATTCACTTGAGCCCGAATTTCTGCTGGGCAACCACCCATCACAGGTGGCACTCCAAGGATTTCTTTGGTCTGAAAATCAAATCCCAGGTATCTCAGCTTCATAGCTCAGAAATGAGGCATCCTCACCACGGTACACCCTGGAAAATATGGTCCTAAGTCAATGCATCCTGGGGAAGTCTGAGAAACACTCGAAGCAGAAACTTCACCTACAAGTCCCATTCTGAAGTACAAGACTCACATGCAGATCTAATGGCATAACAGACACTTGTGCTGCCTGATCATCAGCAAGATTACCAGCAGGTGTAGAAAAGATGTGCATAATGGTCATGTCATAGAATCATAGAAACACAAGGTTGGAAAGGACCTACAAGATCATCTAGTCCAATCATCATCCTATCGCCAATGCTACCAACTAAGCTACAAAAACATATCTTGTAGCACCTTGTCCAGGAGCTTCTTGAACACCACGAGGTCCTTCACTTTTATGGATAAAATCTTGGAAAGTGATAGGGGGAACATATCAACTGCATGAGCAAGTATGGTGTTTGTCCTCCCTTTAACCTAATGTTCTGAAGTGCATGAAAGATTAGGGTTAAGGATTGCCATGGGCCATTTGCTGTAATCCTATCTAGACAACTTCCTGAAATAAAAGAACCAATTTCAGCTCCTAGGTAGAAGCCTTCAGGCACATGAGAGTATAACCAAAGAATAATTTACCACAAACGTGGGCCACATGTAGAAATGAGACAGATCAGTAGTTTACTTAACTCAAGAAGAAAAGGTTCTGAAGGTTCCTGAAGTGCCTGCACTTGGTGAGCATATCCTCACTAAGACATCTAAGATCTTAACGATTATTTCCTACTCTAAATATGAGAAAAAACTGAGATTTTGCTGACGGTGTTACATGATAGCTGTGGATAAAAGATGCCTTTTAAATATTGAACACCTTACCTGGTAGATGCCTCTCCTCTCTTTGCAGAGAATTTACACTGACTGCAAAAAAAAATTAAAAGGAAATTCGCACATTAAAATTGCTTGAAAAGGTAATCACAGGGTTGAAGCATACATTAATAAACCCAGCGTATCACTGCAAAGTGGGAAGCCCACTAACAGTCTTACAATATCAGTCACAACAGGCTGTTAATTTAACAAGCTTCACTAATACAGAATCTGTTGGCTGTTTCCCCTCTAAGTAGGCATATTTGACTATTTTAGTTCCTCACGCTCATTCTCCAGAATTTTTTAACAAGCTCATTTCCTAGATATGTATTTATTTAAATGCAACAAATCCATCTTCATAGTGTACATGATTCTGAACGTACCCAGCATGGATTACAGGAGGTTAGCTCTCAGACTGCATCAGAACTAGGGGAGTCTAGAGCATACCTGGGATGTCACTGGCTAATACTTGAAGTAAATGTAGGTGCCCCTTGATGAAAGGGGTATGACAGTGCAGTCTTTGCAGAAGCAGGGCAAGATGTAAGTGCAAAAGCAGGAGGTGGAAAGCTGGGACTTTCTGTTCCCTGGCGAGATAAGGGGTTGATTAAAACAGAAAAGATAAGGGAGGGGAACAGCGGTGGGAGGCAGAAGTGAGCTTAGTGGGAACAAGCTTTATTAGGAAACTTAAATTGTCCACCGAGTGATGGCAGGTTAGCCCGTGTTCACTGCAGTTAAGTGCACACAGACTCGCATGCCACACACAACAGCATGTATATTTTTTACTTGCACAAGTTTAGCTCTTGGACAAGAAGTAGTGGGATTTTTTTCCCCCCAAGTTCTGCTCTTTCCCCCATCTGAAAGGGAGCAGGGGGAACCCAGAGAGGTTGTGGAGTCTCCCTCCTTGGACATCTTCAAAAGCCACCTGGACATGGTCCTGGGCAACCTGCTGTGTGCGGCCCTGCTTAAGCATGGGGGTTGGACCAGGTGACCTCCAGAGGTCCCTTCCCACCTCAACACTTCTATGATTCTGTGATTCTGTGAATATTGGCTGTCCAAGCTGAAGTGAGATTCATCTACCAGGCAACCACCATCCAGGTGTTCTGTGACAGGCAGACACCTAAGGGACAACCAAAGTGTCACTCAGAAAGAGGTACCTGGGAAAGCTTTTGGCACCCAAGACCCTCTGAGTATCAAACATAGCAGAAGACCCTCTCCCAACTGACTAGGACAAATTCTGGGAAGGACGGTAAGTATCTCTCCTTCTAATGGAAGAGAGGTAGACAACTGGAGGTCTGTCATCTACCTATAGAGGAAGAATGAGAACAAACTGATCTGCCTCAGCTTCAACAATGTCTTTAATGTTCTCAGTATGTCCCCTCCCTACCACTGACCTCCCCCATCATCTGCTTTTCTCCTTTGCTGGCTCCCGATTCTTGCAGAGATGATGTGGTGAAACTTATGGGAAGGATGTGCCCCACCAACAGAATGGAGGATTTGCTCAAATTGGGTTTATGCTGGAAAGGCACAGGGACCTGCTCAGCTACACAGAAGCATGCCCCTGTTCTGCAAAGCCGCCTTGTGTGAGCAGAGAGCCTGTGAGGGAGGCTCGCATTGCACTCCAGAGCTTTGCAAGAGCTGGAGGATCCCAGGGAGACTCAGAGATGAGGACCACGTCTCTGTTGGCAGACCCCACCGCTCACTCTTACTGTGGTTGTGTTGGTAATCACAGCAGAGAGGATCAAAGGCAGATAGAGCATTTGAGGACCTTTTATTTTTTCAGCCCCGTGTCACAATGATGAACTCTATTCACCCCACCACTTTCAGACCTGCCAGCAACAGCCACTGAGCAGCAGGCAGAACTCCTCACTCCAACTTCTCCTCAGTGGGAAAGCAGCTGCTCTACCTACCATAGAAATTAGGCTTTGGTTTTGAATAAGGTGGGAAATAACATATCAAAGTGTTCCCCTCTGATAGATACAGCAGAAAGGAACACAGCCTTTTGGGCCAGGTATACTGGTATAGCTGCTTTGTAGGGATATAATCCTTTCCTGGGCTACTTTCTATTTAAATGCCTAAGCCTTTGTTTTTGTTTGTATTCCACTCCTGTAAGCCAGGGGAGAAAGACCTGGGCCTGTAATCTAAGACATTTCTGGTTCTGAGTCAAAAAAAAACCAAAACAACAACTTAAAAATGCAAAGGCTAAGAAGGAGGATTTCATGAAAAATGGCCTTTGGGATTTGCAGCTCTCTGGTGACACCGACCCTGGGCCTTCCCCAACAGCCAGCAAGTGTAATTCGGGTTTAGTTAATATTTTGCATTCACATCCAGGACAAGTGGAGTTCAAATTCTTCCCAACAGACTAATTAGGCAAAATATTTAGAAATGCTGTAATTCCATTCATGCTTTTGCCATAACATTTAGAGAAACAACAATGCTTTTCATATGCGCTGGTACCAAGTCTCTGGCAGCATGTCTACTCTGGAGAAGTGGACAGTGCCCCCAGTGTACACACGCTTGCACCCAGCCCTTCACGGCTATTACGACAGAAATGCCAGCTACCTGCCAGCTTTTATCAGTGGCAGCACCAATGCACATACACCTCAGCATCCAAAATTTGTTCATGTTGGCACACCTGAGAGGCCTTTAATTGGATTCTGAAGGGCCTGCATCTGTTCAATAAAAGGGCAATATCATTTACAGCAGCAGCAGAAAGATATTCAGGCATGTTTATTCTCTGCCAAAATGTGCAATGTATATTTACAAAGCTTTTCTAGTTCCTTTGCTGTGCATTTTTTCCACACACCATTACGGAAAGATCATGTTAACAGCAGTGGCTGCTGTGTGGTGTCATATTGCCTTTTTATTTTTTCAAATCATTAAAAAGAAAAAAAGAAAAGAAAAGAAAAGAAAAGAAAAGAAAAGAAAAGAAAAGAAAAGAAAAGAAAAGAAAAGAAAAGAAAAGAAAAGAAAAGAAAAGAAAAGAAAAGAAAAGAAAAGAACAGAAAAGAAAAGAAAAGAAAAGAAAAGAAAAGAAAAGAAAAGAAATCCTGGAAATGTTAACCAAACAATTCTATTTTCATTAGGCTGTAACAAAAGCATTAAAAACGCTACTCATCTTTGGGGGGGGGGGG
>VXAL01006975.1:307202-328746 GCA_013399475.1 Chauna torquata
GGCAGTACAAATATTCGCCTGCTTTTTTTTTTGATTAGTGCGTGTCATGATGAAACCATCACTGCGTCACGATCAGCATGTTTAAGAGAGCAGCCAGCCAGTTCCAAAAGGGTATAAAAGCCAATGCCCAAGAGTTTATAGAGTGACAGAGCCAATTCTAGTACTGATTTATTGAAACTCAAATTGGAGCACTTAGATTTCATTTCTGCCAAATGATGTCGTTGGAATGCCTAGTTATTTTCTCATGCGAATAACTGAGAAAAAAAAAAAAGCCCTGGAACTCTTAAAATTAAAGGCCTTCTCTCTCTTTGTCAGGCTGCAACAAAACCAGCACATTTCCTGGTGCTTCTCTTTTGCCAGTGTGTTTTAAACCTTTTAGGTGTTGTTAGTTTGCTTTTTTTGACATAAATCCTGACTGGATCTTCTGGGTCCAGGTACATGGCACAGCCAGACAGGGAGGCGCGGGCTCCTCCCTTGCCCTCCTCCACTCCTGTTCTCTGGTGTCTGCCCAGTCCTGTAAACACCTTAAACAAGAGCTGGCTTCGGGTTCTACTATTTGTGCTATCAAGTGGGAAGGCATTTTATTTTTCTGAAATGAAAGAGCCAACTTATGCCCTTTTATGGACCATTTGAGAACTCGCTGCAGTGGAAACTTTTCTGCAATAAAGGTTCCCTTGTTTATGAGCCCTTTGTGTTGCAAGTTGCAGTACCACTTGTTACACTTAGGGAGCATCCTGCAAGCTCTGGTAAGGAAATCAGACCTTTTCATTCCTTCTCCCCAGGATTCAATACATGTATTCCAGTGCTGTCTTTAGCCTGCCACAAACTTGTTACAAAGCTTGCAAAAAAAGAAAAAAGAAGAAAAAAAAAGTCAATCTAAAGCTATTTTGTTCCACACATGGCATGACAATGTCCTCCTCAACGTGAATAAGTGCATATTTACAAAATAAAAAGTAGCATGGGATCCAATACAGTAAAACACCTTTTATTTAAAACAAGAACCTTCCTGTCACCCAAAGCTTGGTCATGTTCATTTAAGAACCACTTGTCCCAGCCCCATCCTGTTCATATGGTCCCCCATTTGTTCCCCAGAGCTCTGAGATAAGCCAAAAAAGCTTTCATTAGCAGCAGCAGTTCTGCTCTCTGTTAAAACCAGTTTCATCAGTATTGACGCTGCAGTAAAAAAGCAGTCTTTATGCATAAACTGGTCCTGCCAGATGTATTCTTGTTGCCTTTTCAGTTTTGAAACAGTGTTTTCATTTCCAATTTACAAAAAGCTCCCTTCACTACTGAATGAAAGACCAACCTGACAACCACCCAAAGGAAGTGTAGCTAACAGGCTCTATCTGGGCTGTAACAAAACTACAGAACGTGTTTGTATCTGAATTCAAAAATAATGAATGAGAGAGAAAAAAAAGAGACCAAAATATATATGTAGCTATTTGTCTGTCTATCTCATTTTAAAAACTCGAAGACTCCTTAATACAGCATTAGGTGGTAGATGTTATTTTTAAATGGGAACATAAAATTTCAGTCAGTAATATTCATTTGACAGTATTATTTAACCACAAATGACAGATAATAATCAACTGGAGGAGCTGAGGGTCTCTTAATACTGTTAAGCTATGAAGTTGTGAAAATGACAGCAAAGTAATTACTGTTGTACTTGTTGTGTAGTAGGAGCTAAGCTCCATGTTTCCATGGATATAGAGTTTCCGGTTTATGGTTTGGTCTTTTCCTATTTAAAGATCAATACTGTGCTGAGGAGAAAGCAGTGTTCAATTCAACATTTTTTGTGGTGTCTAAACATCAATGCTGCAAAGCACAGGGCAGCCTGAGCACTCACATACAAACTGAGCTCCATCCAGACCTCTGTTCACACGGTGCAAAGTGACTGAAAAGCCAACCTTAGCCACCTGGCAGAAGAGCTCTGTCATGTTCAGAAACGTCTTATCCCCCAGATACTGAGCCTCTAGGTCATCTTCATTCCATCACCAAAACTGTGATACTGCAAGAGGTGGCTGGGCCATGGTCCCTTGGCTTCTTCTAAGAAGCCGTATGGAGTCACGCGCAACCAGCTGTAAGTCCGAGTATCCCCTGACTCTGATCACCATGAGCCAGTCCTTTCCCTCTGGTGCACACCCTTGCCAGCAGCTAGCCTTTACGTTGCTGTGAGGGTGCTGTGGCCACACAAGCACTAGTGTGACTACAGGAAATCAAAGCAGAGGTTATGTCAACAGGGAATGTGCATGTGGAGGAAAGTGGTTGCGTGGAAGGAGATCAGCATAAAACTGTGTCCACGGGGCTATGTCATGAGAGCTTTGACTTACCCAGCAAGCCCTAAAGATGGAATTAAAGACGAGCCTGATGGTCACTTCTCCTCTGTGCCTATCCCACGCTGGGCTCACAAAATGGAGTAGCTCATACCAGACAAGCAATTACTAAGCTATTGCTGGTTTATCCATTCAAGGCTTACAAAATCAGCTGGCACTTGATCAGTGAGGTTATTATTTATTAGCGTGTTTCACATTCAGAGCAATGCTCTACTATTCAGTATAGAGGTGCCACCCCCGCTAAGTCAACAGGGTGCAGGAGAACAATGTCTCTGCAAAACCAGTCACACCTCAGAAATACGTGTGCCCCAGACTGAAGAGCTTCCAGGCCTGCAACCATGACACCAGCAAGGGCAAACTAGTCAGGCAAGAGACAACAAGAGATCATTGTGGAAGACGAAAATGGTGAGAATTTGTGGAGTAAGTGGGCAAAACACACTTTAAGACCTGGCACTCGATGGGCAGAAAATGGTGACAAAAAACTATTCGACATTTAATGGTGCAGTTAACTTGTGTGGGAGCAGAGGGTAGCTCAAGCCCGCACGTTGTTAACTGACCTAATTCCAGACTCTGGATAGTGCCGACAGCGGGGTACGGCACAGCTGCTCGATGCCAGCATCTGTGAGTGTGAAGAAGGATTGTGGTGTTTCCCAACACTTCCCGGCCGCCGTCTGCTGGCAGCTCGGGCTGTCTGTGTCCCATCCCGGTCCGTGCCCTCCGTGCAGCACTGCCTTCCTTTCCTCACTACATTCCCAGCCAGAGGCAGTCATGAAAAACAGCAGCTTTGAAGGAAATGAGACAGCCAGCTGGTCTGGAAGTCCTTGCTAAGGGTGGCAGTTTAGATCAAGAGAAGCTGGCGGAGGAGGATTAACATTATCAGTGGCCATCACAGAATCAAGGACATGAGAGAGAAATGGTTTTAGCGGTGCAGAAGGGGCTGAACTTCAGCTGTTTAATAGAGAAAGCAACCACCATCCTCGGAAAACTCTGCAGGTGGCATGACTAGACGGAGGCATTGCCAACCTAATCTGCCTCCCACTCCTGATCAGAATACACAAGCCCCTGGGGCAGCAATGGCTTCACTTCGAGCTACAACATTGTTTTTTGGAATCCCATTATCACGTATTCCTACATTTCTGAGCAAATCTGCTCAGGCTGGAGTTTCCCCATTTTGTCTCTGTGTCAGAAAAGATTTCATTGGATTCTTTCAGCCGCGGCTGGATCCTGCAAGGGCAAAGAATATGCCTGCAAGACGTGCGGAACCTGACAGCCCTTCATGCGCTGTCATCGCACCGAGGAGCGCAGCCCGTCGCAGTGGTCTTCAGCAAGGCTGAGTGCCTGCCTCTTCCCCCTCCCCTGATCTCAGTAGGATGTGCGTGGTGCTCAGCCACTTTGGAAAAAAACAGGCTATTTCCACAGAAATTAAGTCATCTCTTGGCTAAATCCTATCATGTGCTGTTCAGCAGATGTAGGGGGCCTCTTTTTCCGGCCCGTGTAGCTGATCAGGTTCTCCGCGCTCAAGAAAGCGCTAGCACAGAGGACCAGCTCACCATGTGGGCAAGCTCACGCAAGAGCTTACCGCGGCATGTGGTTTTGGGGGGTGGCTAGTTTATTAGGCTTGCTAGCACGACAGCTGCCTTTGGAGGAAGGCCTGGGTGTGTTTTCGTTTCTAGAACGTACTGCCTCAACCATCCCAAGGAATCTTGGTTTGGCCAGGAGGAGCCCTGCGGCTCAGGGCCTTCCAGCAGTATTTCCCCCTCCCTAATTTGGGCAGGATTTCACTCTGCAAGAGCAATACCACTGAACCTGGAGATTTTCTTTTTTTTTTTTTNAGGTATAATTACACGCAGCACACAGACTTATGAATCAACCTGATTCTGTTGTGACAAGTTTAGCTCTGGGTGTGTGATCTGTCCCAGGAGATCACACAATTCTTCCTTCTTATACCTTTTAACAGTAAAATGCTCTTTCCTGCCCTCTCTTTCTTCTTATCTAATCATCAGCCATTAAAATGACATGAAGGATAACACCTCCGTTTGCCCAAACTGTTCAGCCTGTCATTTGGCATCTTTCTCTCACCACCACAAAACAGTTTCCCTGTTTACTCTCCACTCTGACATGAACCTTCTGGTTCCTTCTTTGCTTCTTCTTTTGTGTGTATGTCTAATACCATTGTCTACCACTGTCCCACTCTGGAAAAAAAAAAAAAGAGAGAGAGAGAGAGAGAAGGAAAAGATGATAACCAAATACCATATCAAAAGAGTTTTCTGTGGAAAAACAGGGGGCTGAACAATTGTTTATGTCTACAAATCAGCTGGCATGGGGCAGGTAGACAGTATGCCAACATCTGTGGTCACTGGGTTGATCGGTGTCCTTTCATATCCTTTGCCTCTTTCCTTTTGTATTGCTCTTTTCCACCTGCTCTTTTGTCATATGAATAGATTGCCAAAAGAAGGTCTTTGGGACAGAAACTCTTTTTATTATTTGTGGCTGTGGTGGCCGGAAAAACAGGATTCTTAAAATATAGGTAATAAGTCATACTAATTTGTATCACCCTATGGGATGTTACATGCAGGTCAATTTTCTTTATATTTCAGATCTAAGATTCATCTTTACTTGTAGGACTTGACCTCTCCAGTACCGATGTACACTACACCATTCAGCATGCAATAATTGTCTTACGACCTTGTAATTTTCTTTTATAAAGATCAATACGGTTCTTTTAAAAGATTTTATGTGAGCAAAAAATAAACACTGTGAGCTACTGGCTGTCTTCATTAGGCAGAAGGAAAACTAGTCTCTGTCATCACAAATATGAAAAGATCAGATGGCAAAGGACTGAGTGTTAAAGAGAGAGTAATGACATCTGAACAGCCCTGTAGGTGACCTTCACAGCTCCTTGAAGCAAAAACGCCAGCCTGGAGGATACGTAAGATGCTGCTGAGACGTACCTTGAAGAAAAAGGCCATGTTCCTGAAATGAGGCAAAAGCACTTTCCAGTGGAGCTGAAGCATGCCCTGCTGTCCCTGCTGGGCTGCAGCCAGTGCTAATGTGCGACCCAGAAGCTGCAGAGGGTGGAAAATCACCAAGTTTAGAAGCTGTCCCACCATTGATTTATTCTGAGGCATTCATTATTGAGCTAATCTCCACTCTACAAAGAGACTGTCAATAATGCGCTTGGAAACAGATCTCTGCCTGCAGAGCAGGCACAACCCTACCGCTTCCCCAGATGGCTGGGAAGCAGGCTCAGGCCTGTCTCTCTTCTGGCCACCAGACAGCCCCACATCTCACTGCCACCGAAAGGGGCAGGGGTCTTGCTCCCTCTCCTCCACGTCTCCCTTCTCTGCTCCAAACCCTGCCTCAGCATTCACCTGACCCCTCGACAAACCAGCGTAGCTCACTACACCGTCAGAAGAACCTTTACTGGGTTTGCATCTTGCTGCCACCTCTTGGCAAGGGTGGATGAGCAGTGGGAGTAGGTGAGAAGGAGGAAGCAGGCACAACTGTCATGATGGGAGTCAACCAGCTCAGCCCATCTTACTGAAGACCTTCAGACCCCTGCCACCATCAGCCAGGCCTGCCATGATGACCCCTTTGCACAACTGCAGCTGGCACAGCTCCCCAGGCCTCTTGCTCCACCTCATACCCCACCTTGCAATGGTAGGTACTGATAGTCCCTGTGTCACCTTCTACCTCAGCTTCATAGGCAATGGGAAACATTCCCCATAGTGCCAGTACACATCCAGGCCCATAAAACCTATGTGCCCTCATGGGAGAGGGTGCAAGAAGGGGTCTTCATGCCGCGGGTCAGCACTTGGAGCTGGGGGCCTCCTTGTCCACAAAGCTGGCAGCTGGCTCCCACTCCCTGGTCCATGGCCTGTCTTTGTGCCTTGACATACTTTGTTCCCAATGTAAAAGACAAATGACTACAGTAGATTTTCATCATTATCCTCCTATTGCCTGTAGGTTGTTAATTGTACATGAATAAAGTTATAAATCGCTGCAATAAATTGTCATTGTCGAGTTATCATCTTTGAACTGTTAATCAGTTAAGAGCATCCAAAGGATAGCCAGAGTGACAGGGATTAGGTTTTATTGCTCCTCTGGTTATGGACACAGAGGAGGCAGCATCTTCTTAACAGCATCATGCCCATGGGCTTATCTGCACCTTGGACCATCCAAGCCACTCAGCAAAGGACAGCCAGGCAAAGGAGTAGCAGCAGTAGTGCATAGCAGAGGGAATGGGCACGGTTGTACTGCACCTTTCCTTGCATTCCTTTGACTCGGGGCCACATACAGGTTTCATGAGACCTGCTCTTATTTAACGAGATCCACTTTCGTTGAATGATTGCATGGCTGCCGGACCAGTGAAGATGGCCAGGCCTCGCCTCTCTGTTCATCTCTGCCATAGCCAGCAGTCCTCTGCCCCCCAGACAATGGAACTGTCTCTGCTGGGTTTCCCTGTCGCGTGGAACAGAACAGCTGCCCTCTGGCCAGGACTGAGCTTTAAAAATAATAGCTACACTACCACAAGCTATCATGAGGCACATAAACAAGTCATCCAGACATTAAAAATTTTCAAGGACCAAGTCTCCTGCTGCTTCTCCAGCACTGAAATAAAGTCCTGCTACTCTGGATTTATACCAGTTATATCTGAGGCGAGTTTTAGCCTCAGGTTTCCAAATCCTTTTATTGAATTAAGGGCAGAATTCCTGTTTCCAAAGTTTCACATCAGCATGACAACACTGGAGCAAACAAGAATAGTCTATTTAAAAGCAGGCAAACATTTCGCAGATGAAAGACAAACACTGTAGGTATTTGTTAAGGCCCTAATCCAACCAAATCTCTAATCCACTTAGCAAAAGAAAAAAAGCTTCAAACAAGCATTTTCAAGATTTTCAAGAACTCCAAGGGATCTGAAATGCTTTACTTCATCTCCTGCTTCAAAGGTATCCCCTCACTATAAACATGTTTGGTTTACTGGATACTGCTGTGGTGAAGGACCACAGGACCTTTTCATGCTTTCGCAGCATCACAGACTTAGAGACCCTGCCTGCAGCCCTTTCCTTGTGCTGTTTTTTTCTTTTCATCTCAAATCCAGGCTGGTCTTGAAAAACTCCATAAATGGTTGGACTCAATATCATATTTTTGAGTATTCCTGACTTGATGCTTTTTTCCTCCATGGCTTTTTCATAGAAAAGAACTGGAAGCTGGTAGCTAAGAATGCCTAGCTAACTTTTCTCCTACTGGAGCAGTGGTTTTGAAGGCTTTAGTCATCGCCACAGCAAAATATTTCATGCGCAGGATGCTCCCTGCATACACATCACATATTTAGAGATTCCTCTGCCTTTCTCCTTCTTCTGTGGGCTCTTTTTGCTGCTGCTGTTACAGAGCTGCCACTCCCCTTCTGGGACAATATGGCAGCTAATATGGCTTAATTATATTTGTTCCCATCTGGTGCTTTTTCATTCTTGGTCTAGCTTCCTCCAGGTATCTTCAGTTCTGCCTTTTTCGGCCAGATCAGAACGACTGTCGTGAAATCTGAGATCTCCTTCTGTTATGAAATAGAAAAAGTGTAATTTCTGAAAGCCTACAGAATAGTTCTCCTCAACATAGCTGGTATGGTAAAGGATCTTATATAAAATTCAAATCTTTTTCATTCCAATGGCTTTCCTCCTAACAAATAATGAAATTTAAGTTCTAGCAGAAAAGCTGTTTGAAGAGCTGCCTAAAATATGAAGTTTTCCGGAATTGCCTTGTTTCCAAGAAGAAAAAGAACATTTGCCTGTTTTTAGATTAGCAGAGAAATAAATACAGATGATTAAATATATCATGAGTCTGAAATTATTTTTGTTTTTCTGATGACCAAATGCTGTGCGACTGGCTTTATTGTGCAAGGTTTTTCCCATTAGTTATTTTTAGGGGTTTTAGATTGTATTTTCCCCTAACCGGTGACATAATGTCTTGTTAAGACAATTGACCCAGATAAGACTATGCCAACTTCATCAGAATTGGTCTTATACATCTGGATTTTTGATATTTTGGTGGGTCACAGACCAATAGTCTCTGTGGCATGGAAAATATTTAATTTTTTTTTAGACTGCCAGCTTCAGCAAGACTCCTCCAAGTTGAAAGTGTTGAACAGTGACCTAATTCAAGCTTGATTGGACAAAGATGCCTGGCCCTAAGGGAAATAGTGCAAGGCAACCCACAAAATTCAAGGGTGAGGCAGAAAAGCCTTGTCTTACGGGTCAGCAAGCAACCTGAGGGAATATTGCTGCTTCAGAACATCAACAGCTGTCATTTGAGTAAAAGCAAGTCATTGCGTCGACATTAAAAAAGCTCCTTCAGTAGCTGACTAATCCATCATCTCCTTCCTTGTTCCAGGCTGAAAAATCCTTCCTAGTGGAAAGCAGTATGCCAGCAAAACACTGCCACATCTGCTCTGCACTCCCAGCCCCTGCTACACAAGCGTGCAGAAGACTCTGAGAACTGAAGAGCCTGCACTGCCCTCGTATTTTTAGTATCCTCGTACTTACTCTTCCATTCCTTAGCCTGGTTTCCCAAGGACACAAAGCTAAAGCGATTGCGTTGTTTGCCCAGCTGTTAGTTCTGCAGCCCAGCTGTCTACTTCTGGGGAGGTTTCCAAGAGGTGAGGTATCTGTGCCCTCCTTCTAACCTGGCAAGGGAGAGGTCTGGGACCTATGCTTCCCCATGGGAGCGGGCAGCCAACGGCCAGGCAGTCAGCACACCTACAGCCAGCCGCCTGCGCAGCCCGACAGGAAGAGAATTTAGGAAACCGGTGGCTGAGAGAAAGAGGGCACAAACCCACAGGAAGCAAAGCTTCTTCCTCTTGGAACAACTTCTCTCGTCTTTTCTTCTAAGCAGTTGTGTGGACAAACTAATCTCTTCCTTAATTTTTAAGGTGTAGAAGTAAAAATGTCGTGGTGTGCTTGTCCTGTGTAAAACTATAACGCAAATTTAAAAAATACACTCTTCATCAAAGCCAAGGGGCAACCAAAATAATCCTTTGAACTCAGTGCAAAACAGCCAACTAAATTCAGATTATTAATCTAAGTGTTCAACACAATTACTCACGTGACATTTACAGCAAAACTTCATATTCCGCCTTCTAGAGTTGGGCTCAGGATTGCTTAGAGCTGATATTCATTTGGTGACTTATGTCTAACTCAGTGTGTTGCTCTTTATTTAATATAGTATTTTAATCCTGGATTGGTGTAATTTTGCTAATAATCGCTTCATGCTGATCATGTCTCTTGGTTTTATTTTGCTCTTTTTAAAGCATTTTAATAGCATTTCTAAAATAAATGCTGGTACTGAGTCACTTTTATTACAGTATGCAAAACAGGTCCAGAATATTTCAGGACCTGTTATGGAGACCAGGTTTCCATCTGAGTCGGTCTCTCTAGGGAACTAGGGTTTTATACTGTTTTTACATTTTGGCATTACTTTTCTGGAGGCCCCGGTCCCCTCCCTCCTGTCATTGACTCACTGGGTGACTTATATTGCTATCCAACCTCAGCCTCCCTCTCCTCCCAGCCTTACTGCTCACCCCCAAAACCAGGTTTTTATCTAGTCATCATTTTATTTATGAGATTACATGCTCTTTCTTCAAGCAACATCCATCGTTAGAGGGAAAACAAAGCCACTTTGACCCTGAGAAGCATCTACCCTTTTAACTTGATCACTGCGATTTAGGCCCAAAGTAATGGAAGCTGTTGAACTCTTTGCTTTAAAATTTAGCTATAGACCAAATCAGAGGTATTATTATGTCTTGAACTTCCAGAATGGTGGCAAAGCTGTTTCCAAACCGCATTGTTCATCCCCATACAAGTCTGCTTAGAATTTGACTGTAGCAGGCATTCTGGTACAATACACTGCACCCTTTTAAGAATGAGGGACAATTAGGTATCTGAAATCTGAAGTTTTTTTGGACCTTGCTCATATAAAATCTGACTGTAGCTACTAAAGGAAATCTGGGCAGGGCCAGAGTGTTGATATAGGTAAGTTGCACGTGTCCAATTCCTCTAGCAACCCTAATGTTTACCCTAACAGAAGCAGTGCCTCCAGGTATAAAATCCAACCTAGTTCTGTTCTGCAGCCAGGAACAGCAATGAATGTAAACTAACTTCTCGCATATCGACAAGCCCAAGAGATATGCTACTCCTCACTGACCACTACAGCTAAGATTGTGATGCCAGAATACAACCCAAAATCCACTGAGAAGGGGATGAAACACTCAAAATGAGAAAAGGTAAACTGCATAAGCAACTTATATGCCAGACCTTCAGCCAGAGCAAGTAGGCAGTCCTCCAGTAGTATCTGCAGCTCAGTTCCAGTATGATGGCAAGGGCACATTTTGCAACAAGCAACTCTATTTGTGAAACTGTGCTGATGAATGTCCAGCTGATCAAGAAATGATCGCTGTCACTGCACCTTCCTGGATAAGGATGACTGTGCCACAGTGGGCATCTGTAAAGCTAGCATGGCATGTGCTTAGAAGCCTTTAAGCACCCCTTGTCACAGTATGTCAGCCAAAATGCTGCTGCAGAGGTTGACACGTCCTTTGCCTTAAACGCTTTTGCTGCTCACATGTGCATTATTGCTGCTCTAAAGCCCTCTGCCCGGAACAGACACTTTGGCTTTAAGCCACATGGGTTCAATATCAGTAGCCTTCAACTTGACAATCTTGTTACAAGTGTTTTGTATGATGGCTTGTGTTGGCCACTGAAGCCAAAAATCACAGGCGAAGAGCTAGTCCACTAAGGAGAAGATGTTTCTGAGGATTCAGAACTCATTTTTTAATTGAGGGCTAGCAACAACCAGAATACTTTACTCACGTGTTACTCGACAATGTAACACTATTTTGAACTGGTGGGGGGGTATTACAGGAAAGGGGAAAACAATGTTTGTTTCAAAAGTAACTAGTTGCACTGTTGTTTCTGTGCAGTTGAAGAAAACAATATGAGAATTTTTCTAAATGCCTTGCTGGTATGTCATGAAAATAACTTCAGCTGAGTGCTCAAAAATGAGCCTAGATGAAATATGAAGTATTTACAAAATCTGTGTCTTCTTGAAAAGACAAAAGCTCTAGAGCATCAGAAAGATCCTTCAAACTCAAAACCAAGAAAAGACACTCTGAAGGCTCAGCAGCACCCTTCCAACATTGTTTTCCAAGTTTTTTCTACATTACAACTCTGTAGTACTCTGTCATTCCAATACTGCTAACGCTCGTGCTAACGCATCTTTTACACACTAGTATGAAGAGTTGTTTATGGTAGTGCAGCTATTCCCAGGCACTAAGTGGGATACTTTTACCATAGCAAGTAATATTTGTCCTGGTATAACTGCACTCCCACTGACGACAATACCTTTATAACAACAAAACAAACCATAAAACCCCACACTTCTGAGACAGTTGTATTGGCAAAAAAAATGTAAATGTAGGCCAGTCCTTAGCAATGATAATGTTGAAACACTGGCAACTTTATGAACAGATGAATGCTCTGTTGAAAAAACTGTGACTAAGAAGACTGAAGACTGAGAGTATGGCTCAGTGGGATCTGGCTAGCACCCCATAAAACAACATCACACTTCCCTTATAAAAACCCTGCCACTGAAATACCACCCAAACATTAGAGTGCTTGGGAATGAGCAATGAAGGAATCAAACTGCTTCCCTCCTGCTGAATATAATCCTTCATCACTCACTCCCACCTCATTATCTCAGTCACTCGTGGCCATGCATGAACTGCTCTATCCTAGACCACAGTTAAGTCTTCCAATACCCTCCGGTTCCTGGGAGGTGATGTATCTGCTGCCAAACCCTGCTGCTGCCCCACTTCCCATCACACCCAGGACCTCCTCCTCAAGTCCCCACTGCTTCCTCATCTGTGCTCTTTCTGCCTGCATGCTCTTCACTACTATCGCCAGTATATGCATGCTCTCCCAGCAGACTCCTTCCAGTTTCACCCTTCGTCCTGGAAGAACACTTCAGCCCATACTGCCTGAAGTTTGACAGCTCTCAGACACTCATCTCCTTCAGGTCACCCAAAGGTGGCTTTCCTGAGTCTCCACGTTCCTCACACCACCTCATGTTCCCACCAGGGTATTCAAGCCCACACAAGACCGTGGGCTTCTCCCAGCCATTACTCCTGTCTGCGGTAAGGGATTCTGGGGCACTCACACGTAGCAAAAACTTTGCTTTTGCAGATATGACACGTTTGCTGAAACATTAATGGAAATGCTTAGAAACATAAAGGCATCTGCCAAACATTGATTAAAAATTTAATGTAGCTGCTTATGAAAAACATAAATACTTGTTTGAGGCAATGTTATGGACTGTTGAGAAATGTCACCACTTCATTGACTGAGTTAACTTACCAAGTCTTTTTTAAGCAATGAGCTGTGGTAAGTTGCTACCTCTTGCTTAAAATTAGGAAAACCTATTTCCTCTTTCATTCTAAAGTCTATTTTTTTGTATTTTTACATCCTGGTGGTAGGGAGGATCTAGTTAACCCTTTATATTCGCTCCATCAGGCCCCTTACTGCATACCTTCTTATCTTAATGTGAGCAAATAAACTCCAAAGAGGACACAGGAGCATCCACACAACTCAAATTACTAACTCCAGAAAGCCACTGCTGTTTCCAGGACTGAAACCATGGTGTGAAGACTACTGCATAGTAAAACCTTTTGAATACAAGTGTACTAGCCTTTTAAATAACATTTAGAAATGACTTAGAAATAAGCTGCTGTTAGCATAAAAACTGACAACGTAAGATCAGGATAATCTAGTTTGCTGCAGCCCTCAGTCAGCTGGTGCTCAGCCCAAGACAAAGCTAAGGACTCCAGAATTTACAGACACACACAAAGTTCCTCCAGATCTGTTGAATTTAATCCAATCTTTCCAAAGAGCTCGTCTGCTACTTTATACACTCCCCACTATGTTAAACAAAATCCTTTTCTTGGTATCATACCACATAGGCCATTAGTCTTTGCAACTCCTTGTAAGGAGGACGCGATTAAAACATTGCAGAGCTGATCAAAACGATCTCTGTCTAAAACATCTCTCTCTTCCCCACGGGTTCCTGGCCAGTAGCTGCCTCCATCCCAATTCCCTGACATCCTCCGCTCCTGGGCACAGCGGAGGGGCTAGCAGGGGAGGAACAAAGGTGGCTCCAAGCCACTTTCGTGCCTCATAACCTGTGCCAGGGCTGCTTAAGCTGTGCTGGCTTGCAGGCAGCCCCCCGGGGGCCCTGATGTCAGCCGAGAGTAACCGGTTGCAACACATGCTGGTTCCTCCCCGCCAGCTCCCCTTGGCTCCGCTCCCGTGCCAGGGGCTGCGGCGGGGATGGCCGCGCATCCCTCTGCCGGCTCTGCTGGTGCCCTCACCCCGACGGCCCGGAGCAGCCGGGATCCCTGCTCCTCCACTCACCGCGCACTGAGGAGGGGTCAGCTCCTGGCAGAGGCTGCGGATGCTGTGTCTCTAGTAAGCAGAAGGGATGGAACAAGGTAGCAAACCTCGTTTTCCAGGGAAATTTTCCTCTAAATACTCATCCGAGGCAGATAAAAGTCCTGTTTCCATGACATAAAACATCACCGTCCCTTAATGGCACTTACAAACAGGACATGCATTATTGCAAAATGTTTTCTGAGGCTAATAAAGTGGAGGAATCACAAGGGTAAGATATGAGAAGCACTGTTAGTCTCACTGGTCCACATATGTAAGCCACTCAGTTGCTCCAGCGTCACCTGAAAGTATGGCTCGGACTGAGCTGCAAGAACTCAAAACATGGAAAAATGTTAAAATGCACAGGTTCTTTTGCCCGACCCTTTCCCACCTGTATTTGTTTGCTTGGTAATGATGACTTCAGGCATTTGTGTTGCAAAACATTGCCAAATTGGCCTTTTTTTAAACAAAAAAAAATCATTGTTTTGTTGGAAATCATGGGATGTACCCTCTCTTCTCTAGCCTGCCACCTGGAGATGCACGCTCAGGTCCCTGTCCAGCCACAGGCTGCCCACACCACCTCAGCCACCCCGTTTTCTCTGTGTATGGCTATAGCAGGGGGGCGGCTGCTTTTCCTGTGGAGAAGGAGGACATAAACCAAGCAAGTAAATCCAATAATGAAAACGAGATATTCCCATGCTTTAGACAGATAGAAATACATGTAAATGTAATGCGATCATTAATTTTCTAGTCACTGGATTAGCGCTCTGAATAGGCAGTGATAACATTTTCTACAGCACCCCATTACCTGTATAATCAGTCCCGGCAAAAGAGGATTACAAAGCCTGCGACCGTGATTACAAAGACTCCTGATTTCTGGAAGCTCTAAATGTCACTGATAACACAAATCTTTGTTAAGCCTGTCTGGTCTATGCGGTGCTGGTGTCGATGGGGAGAGGAGGAGAGACGAGACGCCAGGGTGCGGGAAGCGGGGAGGAAGGGAGCAGGGTGCTGGCAAAATGAGCATATGCCTCCTTTCTGCGTTGATACCCAGCCTGACCAGAGTTCACTGGAATAAGTGGAAAGGCTCCCGCTGATTTCAGTGGACTTTGGACACAGCCCCAGAAGCTTCAAAATGTAAACAGACAGATAGGGGTATGCGCCTGCCAGGGTAATTTCCCCTAAATAAAACCACTCCGGCACGAGAGGAGCCCCTCGAATACGTCTGTGGGAGGCGAGCACGGGGAAGAAAAGCAGGCCAGCCTGCTGCCCCGTGGCGGTAGTGAGGATCTCTGCAGCGCCCGGCTCCCGGGGTGCTGGTGCCCTCGGAGCTCCTGCACTCTCTTGCCATCCTCCCGGGGCCCGGCTGCCCAGGCAGCACCCATAACACCAGCTGTCCCTCCAAGGAGCCTGCTGCAGGCGGGCTGCGAGCAGGAAGAGGGCGAACGCACGGGGATTGCCAGGATCAGGCTGCACTTTCCAGCTTTCTCCAAGCCTCGAGAGCAGCCAAAAGCGCAGCACCTTGATGATAAAGGATATTGTGAAATCGGTGTCAACACGCCTCATGTCACGTTGGGTGCTCCTCCAGCCATTGCGCACCGGCGCCTCGTGAAAAGTAACAAAGGAGGCTACCCAAACATATCAGGAGGGCTGAGAGTTTCTATGCAACTCTAGCTTAAATTGCACAATTTCTCTAGGAATTTTACATTTGTCTCAGTCAGTCTATTAACTCTAAATGTTGTAATAATGAGCAGAATATTAGCAGCTGGAAATTAATTTTGACCTGCCATTACAGACATAATGATTAATGCCCATACTTAGCTATTCATAGTAAACATTTTTCTCCTACTTTCAGAACAGGAAAGTATTTCAACACATACCAGGATTCATTGTAACATCATTAATCATGATGAATTACCCTAGTATTCATGTGGATGCAAAACATAATTCCCTGGGAATTTCACTGTAGCTTAACGTTAATTCATATTTACTCTATTACAGACTCCCATTTCAATCCTTTTTTTTGCAGTTCCCCCAGATTCTCTTGTGTAGCCACATACTGTAACATTTCATTTATTTAATGTTGCTTTCTTTAAGTTTGTACTATTTGTTTGTTGTTCTTTGCTGCTTTCACCCACTCATCTGTTCATTCATTCCTGTTAGAAATTAACAGGCTATGGCAAAAGCGGCTTGTCCTCAGTTGGAGTCATAAATTCACCACAGCATTTCACTAAGGATACATGACAACAATACAACACCATAGTCTCCTCTCTCTTTCCTAGTTCCCTTACTCTAAACTCTAGATTTTCAGCCCTCAGCCCTGAAAGCCAATGTTCACTTAAGTATCAAAAACTCGCTGTCTCCTGCTGGTTCTCAGGGTATCCCGCATTTCTTAAATTCAAGCACAGTTACCAGTCTTAACAAATTACAGATATTAAAGTGAGGGAGCTCAATACTCTGGGGTCAAACAACATCTCGTCTTCACTGGTAATTGTTGCAATGACGAAGTCATTATCTCCTCCTTCAGTTTTAATGGGGAAACTAGTACAAAAGCCCTTGGAATTAAGAAAAAAACATGAGCCCTACACAAGTTTATGCTGAAACAAGGTGTCCTGGGGGCAACTACTGAAGTAATCTGGCTGGAAAGACCAAAGAGCAGATTTGTTTGAATTGGCACAAGGAAAAAAAGAAGGAAATTTTCCATTGCCCCAGAAAAAGAGGACTGTGAATGCATTCCAATGATTTGTCCTCCAATGGAAGCTATTATGTTTAATGTTAACTAAATCTTTATTCATAGCAAGCTTAAATAATATACCTCAAAATATTTCCTTGGTGCACAGATGTGCATTTTGAACATCTGATTAAGAAATTCCTAGCCACAGGCACTGTGTATTTTTCTTCATACATCATCCTTTTTATGCAACTATGTTGCATGTCATACATTTTTGATGCAAGGAATATTTACGTGAGAAGATGCTAGCAGAAACACAGGCTCTGCCATAACTGATGAGGCAGCTTGTCCATCAAGCCCCAACACCCAGCCTGTAAGAAAAACATACCCTGCTGGTACAGTAGGAAAATATTACTGTCCAAGAGACGCCAGAACCAGAATTCTGGATCTGAAAACACACCAATTTTGAGAAAAATAGGACCCATCTCCAAAGCACGTACCTGGAGCCCTTCTCCAAAGACCCCAAATTCCAGTTCCAATTCCCCCTACTGTACTCCCTTAAATATCGGGAAAGAATGACTACAGATTCAGGAAACTACCTTAAGTTCAGCTTATTGAAACCCTTAATTAAATCATTGTATTAGCAAAGTTAAATACAGAGAAGGAAAATATCGCATGGGAAAACTCCACAATTTGTTATACAGCCAGTGGGATGAATAAAGCCAGCTTTTCTGCCATTTGTTCTCCTTTATCCCCTACCCAAACCAATTCGCTGCACTTTTCCCTGTGAGATTCCTATCAAACAAGAAGCAGCACACCGTGCAGCTAGTCCAGGGCTACGTATGGGCTCACCAGCCAGCAAACACTCGCTTCCAAACAGGGGAGCTGATGCCTGAACTCTGCCTGCCTTTCCCTTGGTGGCGATGTGTTAATTTGACCTTCTCGCTCCCCCGATTCTGATTTTCATGAAACTCGTAGGAATCAAACATCTCTGAAAACCCAGCCCCTCTGTCCCATGCAGCTGAAATTAGCCAAAAGTGGTAGGGAAGGAAGAGACTGACAGCGGTTACGCCAATGGCAGTTCCTTAGGAAACCAAGCTACAGCTGCTAGGGACCAGCATCACTCCTGACTCACACCGGTGTTGGCGGCACCAAGGTGAGGAGAGGGGTCTTCGCCCTTACCTTTCCCTTATGAGCACAGCCCTGTGTCTCCCCTGCCACGTGACAGTGCCATGTACCTGCACCGGCTGCCTCGTTAGATAAGAGCTTATCTTCCCCAGCATATGTAGACCACATCAAGCGATGGCATCAGATTGCTCACTGCTATCAAGCAGTCGATCTTCAGTTACCCATAAATCTTTGGTTACTGCTTATATTACACAAAACAGTGAGCAATTACTTAAATTTACCCTATGACTCATTAGAGATTAGTTCATTAAGTGAGTAACCCCTCCTCGTTCATTATAACATAGGAATTCACTCATGTACAGTGTTCCATTGTGTCTATACCCATCTCCCACTGCACCCATCAGCATTTCTGCATGAGGTAACCTGTGGCATTTGTTTGTATATAGCTTGTGAAATATGAAGTTGTTGTGAGATACCATTGTGTGGCTGTGGAGCTCACCATTTCCTGACAAGGACTATATTGCTTACTGCAAGACACAGCAGCAAGGCTGGTAAATGAAACCTAACGGTTTGCTACTCAGGCAAGGGCTAGGTGCAGCAAGTTTTCTCCTGTTCTGGATTGGCAAGTGCCCTGAGACATGGCAAAGGGAGCAAGATACTGGCACTAGCCTACAGAGCTCTGTGGGAAGGTGGATGGGGAGACTCCCAGATCCACTGGGAAGAAGAGAGAAAGAGATAGTCAATGCTTTTAGAGCTGGCTGGAGTTCAGGCTACTTCAGACCACCCAAAGTTAGAGAAAGCTGACAAGATGGGCCGGACAGTGCTGAGAAGAAGCACAAGGCTGCAGCAGAAGAATCACGGGCACCTACAAGCAAAGGCTCCTTCAGAAAACCAAGGCAGGAATAATATTCAGCATTTTATGCTTCATTTTGTGGAGTTTTTTTAGTAGGTCAGGATATTTGCTGTGCTATCAAAGTAAAAATTAGGACCTTTTAGAGTCTGACTAAAGTCTGGTACCTTTTATATGTGCTGCACCTAACACACAACCCTGAAAACCACGCTAACCAGAACAGGCCTACCTCTGCTCTGGAGGAACACGTGCGTGTGGTACCAGGTGCGGGAGGCAGTAAAGCTAGCTCTATAAAATGGGTGAAAAAGAGGGAGCCTCTGCACTGGAAGTGGGCTAGAGGACTTGAGGTGTTAATGACATCATGGGACATGGAGTGGAAACAAGTAGAAAGTATTTTACTCCCTTGACAATTTGTTCTCGACTCAGTCAATTGAGTAAGGATGATTTGTGAGATTTAAAATTGGTTCAACCTTCAAAGTCCACTGAGGACCTAGCAGGAAACATAACTCAGATTGTAGGATTCTTCTCTGGTCAAAGCCAACAAGGCCAATACCCATCACTGTCATCGGATAACTGAAAGCCAAGGTAAAGTCACATGCCACGCCGCTTTGCTAAGCTTTGAGCTTCCACATCTCCAGAAGAAGTGCATCACGAGGCCCCGTTCTGATACCACAATATTGACAGGAGGTGAACGTTCTCCCAGCAACAGCAGCCAAAGGGCAAAGTCTTCCTCCTTAGAGATAATATCACCCAAAACAGTCCCACTTTTTTTTAAAATAGACTAACAAGCTATTGTATCTGGGTGGATCACACAGCTATTGTATGAGTCATACCTTGACATTTATTCAATTATTACTCCATTAAGACGCACTGTCAATGAAGTCAGTGGGATTTGAATCTGAAAGGGGAAGTGAGGAGTGGAACAAGAGCAACATCTACCCCCTGGCCATTTAGATCTTACTTCAGACTTATTATATGGCTGAAAATCACTTCAGGTGGTCCATAAGGCTGCAATGTGCTCTTCTTAACGGCTGTCTGTTCCCATGAACACAAAAGACTGCCAAATTCTGCACGTTTTCATACATGTTCAATTTTACTCAGGAGCACCCCAAAATAACCAGGATCAAGTTTAAGACACATTTGATGACATGGCCAAATGACAGCATTTTATATTTGCACCTATTTTTGCACCACTTGTTTGGCTCTAAAGCATAGTTTAAATCCACATTACCTTTAGTTTTTAACATTTTAAGTAATCTTCTCTTGCAGTTGTAAAGCAGTGGTATACTTTAAAAGGTCCAGTTCTGCTTGCACAACAGTGGCTGGCTTTACTTTGCTATGAAAGGAAGAACTGACCTTAATGCTCCTCTTGATCAAAAGTGTTTTAAAGTAAGTTTTAAAGGTCAGATGAACTAAGGAGCTTCAAATAATTGCATAAGTAGCTGGCATAATAAATAGTTAACTATATGCTTTCCCCAACACACTGGTAAACTGGACAAATTAGCAGGATGCTTGTAAGCTACACTTCTTCAATAACAGAGCTTCCAAAACAAGCAAACCCTGCATGGTTATGTTTGCATTATTCTTGCTTAATCTGGAGAAATCTTGTTTAAAAAAGAATTGATCAGTGCCCAGTAAGATTTTTTGAGCAAAAAAAAAAAAAAAGTGTTGGATCAACTTTCCTCCTGATATCACTTTACTCATTTGAATAAAACAATACTAGGAATGCCTGTGATCTGCACTACGTACTTGCCAAAAAACTCTGATCATTGTACTACTAAGATAGTAAAAATAACAACAAAAAATGCAGTGAGTGAAACTGGCCTCTTTCCTGCTCCCAGTGAAGGCAGAGTAAAGACCTGCCATTTGCTCATAAGTCAGCATGAATGATAGGAATACATGTGCTAATTACACTAACCAGTTGTTTCCTCTTTCATTTTTATAGTTTGATAATATGAATGGCCACGTTTATCTTTGATGCTTCTCAACAAAACATTCCCTTGTTTTCATTTGAAAAGTGGTGTGGGCTGGATTGTGCTGCCTCTCACCAATTTTATGTTGGTTGCAGTGAAATTACCCTGTATTTACACTGACAGAAACGTCAGAGAGCAGTAAATCCCTACCTGTAGAGATACACGCTGGTATTCATTCAATAGTGGCTGTGTAAAAGCTAGTCATAACTCTGCTGGAACATAGGCCAGTGTTACAAGATGTGCTGCCAGCCTCCTGGGAAACCTTTTTCTGCTTCTCTGCTACTGCACCTCGCATGAGGCAGAGCGCAGCAATGGCTGGGACATCGCAGTCCCTCCCTGGGACCAGGCTCCCAGCTCTCCTCTGGACTTTGGGCAAGACCTTCACCTTAGTTTTGTCTTCTGTAAAACGTCCTCTCACAAATGCTTTGATAGCTCCAAGAAAGCCATGATATAAGAAGAACTGTCTCGGGCAAGTAGTAATCTGAATAATTTAAACAACTACTTTCTCATACAGTCATAGCTGCTTTCAGAGAGGACAAGAACCAGATGCACTTGAGTCAGCTGTGATTTGCTGACCTCGGAGGAGGAACTAAAAGTGATTTCTCTTGGCATTTATGAAAGACATGATATCGTATAGAACAGAGTGAGGGAACAAAAGAAAGCGCAAGACTCGTGTTGTGATTAAAGGTTGACTAGACTAAAATTGGACAGTTGATTTCAATGTGATTCAAAGTGGCTGATCTACTTTGAAACACTAAAGGTCTGCTGCATCTTCTTCCAGGAAACAAGTGAACAGTTGAGGTGCAAGGCATTTGCTGGGATTAGTGACCGTTTGGGATGAGCTGATGAACTGAGAAACAGTGGAAGCCTGTTAACTCTAGTTAGCCATTATTTACAGAAAATTCCCTACATAGAGGCTGCTATTGCAGTCTAAAAGTGAGGAGAAAGAAAGGAAAAAAAGAAAAGAAAAGAAAAGAAAAGAAAAGAAAAGAAAAGAAAAGAAAAGAAAAGAAAAGAAAAGAAAAGAAAAGAAAAGAAAAGAAAAGAAAAGAAAAGAAAAGAAAAGAAAAGAAAAGAAAAGAAAAGAAAGGAAAAGAAAAGAAAAGAAAAGGAAAAGG
>VXAL01006975.1:328890-345777 GCA_013399475.1 Chauna torquata
GAAAAGAAAAGAAAAAAAAAGAAAAGAAAAGAAAAGAAAAGAAAAGAAAAGAAAAGAAAAGAAAAGAAAAGAAAAGAAAAGAAAAGAAATAAATATATGAGATCTGTGTACTTTTCTTTTACAGGCGATGCCACTTCGGTCAGTGTTTACTGAACCATCTCTTGACAAGCGCTGCCCTGCAACCGTTTGAATCCCTTGAACCATTTCTCAGCGTTCTCTCCATGTTTCATGCAAAGTGTATATGGGCAAGAAAGTAACAAAGGTGCAGTTTGAGGTATGTTTATGCATGTATAAATGTATGTGTGCGCATACATACCTCAAAGTATATGTTATGTAAGTATAAACGGCATATATACATATATATGTATATATGTAACTTTTTTTGAGTAAACAGAAAACCACATCAAACGAGATCAAATTGTACCTAAACCCAAATTCTACAAACAGGTACAGCAAAGACTGCCCCACTGGCTTGCCCCAGCATTTTACACTTAAACCTAACCTGTATTTTCAAGGTTTTCCAATTTTCACCCCTGGAATATTTCCAGTGGAGCTGCAGATCCCTCTATAGTGATTTGATCCCCATACCAGTGGGCTCACTTTCTTCCAACACCTTTCCATGGCTGCACAGGAACAGTCACAGACCAACAAGAAGCTCACAGTCTGCAGGTTGACAGTTGCTGTCCACGTATGTGGAGACAAATCCTCAGTGGTGATTTTTTCACCCATTTGTTGTTCAGGCTAGTGAGAAGACCCATACAGGGTTTTTTCTACTTGCCCATCCACCTCCAGCTCCCATTCTTCCATCTGGGAAATCTCAACAAAATGAGCTCATGCAGGGCTGGAACAGCCTGGGAGTTGATTTGGGCACACAGATCAGTCCTGCAGCCAAAGAGCAGGGTGCTTAGCACATCCCAGACACATTGGACTCATTGCACATCCTTTGCACAGTTATTCTACGCATGCACTGTGGTCATTTCTTTGGGACTTGTGACATCTGCCTGACAGCTGGGAGTTCAGGGTGGATGCTTACCTTCTCTCTTTTCTGACAGCACAAAATTTCTGGGTGCAAAAAGGTATATCTGAACTTGTGATAGTCATGCTTTTGGATGGGATGTTGCACACATAGAAGCAATGGCAGATTTTAACTGTTATGATGAAAATAAACAGATTCTCTTTAAAACCTCTTTAAGCCTTGAAAAATCTGACCCATATTTCCTTGTTTTGACTGTGTTAACAGCCATTATTTAGTCCTTTTTCTCCAAATCATTTTACGTCTAACACTTGAGCCATTCCAGTTGTTAACCATCATCACTGTTCCAATACTATCTACAACCTTGCAGCTTTAGGATTTGTCCATACAAAGCCTTTGAAGAGAGAAGGAAGCTCACAGAGTATTTTCTCCCTCCTAATAGTTAATTACATCACATCTGAAATTTGCAAGCTTTCTTCCGTCCAGTCCATCAAACACCAGCACCACAAAATATTTAACAAGATTTGGATACTGAAAAGATTTATTTCTAGACCTAACTTTAAGCAAAAAAAATTACTTGCGTTCTTACATCCAGGGATAGTTTTGTGTGGAAAGAGGTGTCAGAATGCCAATACATATGGCCAGGGACATTTTAGCTGATTGAGAAATACATGGTTTTTTTTTTCCTTTTTTCCTGGAAACAGATATGCCCATTCTAGAACTTTCTGTTCCCAAATTAACCCCGTTTAAATTTAAGTACTGGAAAAATTTCACACAGAAATGGGGTCTCTATCTTCCTTCTTTGCATCAGAAGTTATTCCAGACCTCTGGCCAGCAATTTTACGTGTTCGGTATTGATTTTCCTTTGCTGGCATCATCCAACGAGGCAGCAAAGCCCAGAGAAGACTAGCTGAGCTTAAGGGTATTCACAGCATTTATTGCAATAGACACCCCCTTCAACGGCAACCCACATGGGAATGTTTAATCTGGCCAGTCGGAACAGGCCAGTTAACCACCATCAGCTGGAAAAAGCACTTGACAATGTCCTGCAGAGAAGTATCAAAACACTAACAGGGGCTGATGAGCAAATGGATTTTCCCAACCCTGCTTCCTGTGACTTGCTCTTCAGAGCTGTTCACTGGATTACAATATACAACTCACAAATGTTAATTTTTACTTTTTTTTGTAGAACATCACAGTGGTTTGAAAGATACTTTAAATACAAATGAAATGAAATTCCCCTGAAGAGGTCATTGTTCACAAATACAAGCTGAAGCTATGGGAGAAGGTGAAAACACCTGAAAGGAAGGAGTGAATGACCTTGTGATAGTCAGATGCAATGAACAGCTCTTGAAATCTGAAGATGAAAAAATCCTCCTACCTGAATGTAGAATTTAACATACATTTTAGCCGACTGTCAAGGCTGGGGAGAGAACCACAAAGGTCATCAAGGGCAGGTTTAGAGAGAGGGGGAGTCAGTGGGACAAGAGTCAGCAACAAATTCTAGGCTATGTGACAGGGAGCCTGGGCAAGGAGTTGGGAAACTTCTGTCCTCCTAACACTAACAAAGTGAATGGAATTGCAGGATCACTACTGCTGTGTAAATTAAAGCACAGGTTAATCCTTCAAGCCCTTCATTAATTTTAGGGCAATGCAGCTCCAATGGTTCTAACTAAATTTCCTGCAATTTTCATGGGGTTGAGATCAGAATGAGACTCTCTATTTTTCCAATCTAAAAGGAAAAAAAAGAGTGTTGACTGCATAAGATACATTACATGGGCGTACAGTTCCCTGGAATAAAGCGCACAGTAACATGCTGACTAAAGCATAGGATGGCACCGCTGTCATTGACACGCTATCAGCAATGGGTTCACATTACACCTGAGCACAAATGTTACCATGCTGAACAACAGAATACCAAAAGCTAGATCGCATTACTCACCCAGACCAAAACAACAGAGTAATCGACAGAGAGTAAGCTAGCTACAGTCGTGTTGCGATTACCCCTGATCAGCACAGCTACATTCATGAATCAGAAAGATTTCTGAAACTGTTTTTCAACGATTTAGTGTTCCAGTGAATTCTTAGCTAGCAACAGCACGGTGTTTTACTGCGAGATGGCAGCAACATTAACACAATTTTAAAGAACAAACAAAATGGCCCCAGCATCTATGAACTGGCAATCAGCAGCCTCCCATGTATTGGAAAAATATTCAGGAGGGTGTTACTGTCACTTATCCAGGACCAGTGCAAAAAAATGCATGCTTAGATATTTCTGTAATGAATGTTCATCTTCCAAACCAGATTTTAAGACTCTGGTATTAAAAATGACTGAATAAAGGAAGGAGTTATACTATTTTTATTTTAATTTTCCCCTCACTCAAAAAAGGAAAAACCTCTTGAAATGCCTACACCCACAAAAATCCTGAGTGTCTTTTTTCTTCTCTGCTTAGACGGGTTATTTCTTCAAAGCAAACAAAAAAACAAACACACACAAGTTTTTGTTCATTTTTCAATTCACTGCAATTTGAAAAATAAATATTTAAATAAAAATTAAAATACATATAAATAAAAGATATAAATAAAAATAAGCATAATTGTGAGGTTTCTTTGGCAATATTTAAAATACAACTTTGCACACAAAGCCTTCGTGCATTTCTTTGTAAGGAAACCTGGGGTGGCTACTGCTCTGCAACAACAAATCAACAGTGCAAGGCAAAATGCAAGTAACATTTAAAATAAACATCAAATGAATACCATCTCAGCAGTCACATATATTATAGCTCAAACAGTAGTTTGAGGGTGGAGGTACAAATTGTAGACTAAGGACTGATGGCCTGAATTTTGCAGGAAGTCTGATGAGGTGATCATGACGGTCCAAATAGGTTTAACTAGCCTTTTAGTGCATTCATATTATTATACCCTTTTATTACAAGATCAGATAGTCTTTCGTCTAAGAACACCGACCACATTCGGTGCTCAGGACCAACAGTGCTGAGTTAAAGAACGAGTTGACCTTTTCCTTCTGACATTCACCCGTTAGCTCGTGGCTTCTGCATCATACTCGGTATACTTGGTTCCAGTCCTTCACAGGGAGGCTTCCTGCAGGCATTTCTGTCATGCTTGCACCCCAGCAGGCAGGTGTCTCAAACGCTGTTCAGTGGTCACCACCTGCTCCAAGCCCTGGGTGAGGTGGGTATTCTGTGAAGAAGAGAGCAGGTCTAATTAAAAGCTTGTCCTAAAACACATGTGCAGAGGGAGGGCAAAGGAACAGGCTAGTCTTGTCCTTTCATTTGTCCATTCTTAGGGGTTTGGCTCATAACTTTATTACTGCTTTTTTAAAGTATTGGAGATATTCAAGGAGACCAATAACTACACAAACACATATACATCCTATTTGATTGCACATAATTTTTATTAAGTGCTGTTTTTCACTTTTTTTCCCCGATTATATTCATTGCAACCGTTCTTCCAGGCAAAGTAGGCGACGTAACCTTTCTGATATATCACGTTTTCATCCACATCTTTATGTAAGAGTTTTTTTACTTCTGAACATAACTGTATGTTGTCTCATACACATATACAAGTAAAGATGAAAAGGAAAGGGAAACATGCAAATGGTTTTTGGAGGACACTTGCACTGGGTTTAGTTCTTGTGGGTTTATCTGCAAAAAGTTTGTTTTGTTAGAGTTGTTTTTCAGATTACATTGACTCTGAGTCATTTGGAGAGAAAGAAGACTGTGATATCTCCTGTGGCATGAAACAAACCAACCAACCAACCCTATTTCTTGCCAATCAATAGAAGAAGGGAAAAAATGAAGCTCCGATGATCAGTTTAAGGAAGTAGAAGAGAAGTGTTACTTCTTCTTTAACAAAATAAATGTAGTTTCGCAGTGACTATAGCAGAGTTTGTAGCAGCCTCCTCCCTTACTTTATCTCAGCAGATGCCTACAAAACCCAATTACTGGATGATCCTCTCTTCAAGCCAGGTGGTAATGAAATGATGATACAATATTTCCAGCTGCTAGCACAACCTCTAACTTGTAAAATGCTGAGACGTGCCCAGAAAACACAGGCAAAATTAGGTAGGGCTGCTGCTTAATAGTAGTCATAATAATAAGATGTTAATGATACCGAAAACTGAGTGGTATTTACCATGAAACTCACAGATAGAAAAAGTCCTTCAGCTATTTTCTTTTCCAATGTCATTAGAGATTAGCTTGCTTCTTTTTTTACCCCTGCCCGGCATAACACTCTTCTGCTTTCTGCACAGACTTAGACACTTGCATGTGTTGCATTTGGCACTGTTTTGTGGTAAGATGTAATTTATCTTTTAGCTTTTGCTGTGATAGCTCTCAGCCCTCAGGAAGGGCTGCAACAGATTGTCATTTGTATTAAGACTCCACAGAGGTCTTGCAGCCAGCGTAAATGACGTTTATGCTGATAGCAAAGTACCTTCCTACAGCCAAAGTCCTGGCATTGGCAGGAACCAGGCATGGCACGCTCGCTGTCCTGGACCTGTGCTGGGTTTAGCATTCCTCTCCCAGTCACTGGTATCTATCTGGAACAATTCACGTCTGTGCCTGAATAACAAGGAGAAGCCTTGGGCCATTCATTTCCTTCAGACGTCAGTGAATGCATACTGTTATGGGCCTTGTAGTTTTTCACTTGCTCCTCACTCACCAAAAGGAGAATAGCTCGTCAGTTGTCAAGTGCTCAAGCTGAGAAGCTTTGCGAAGTGACAGAAAGATGTGCAAACGGATGGTGAAATTCCGCAAATTTTTCATACACCTTCAATTTTACTGTGACTGCTGTTGATATTTGTCAAAGCACTTTATGGAAGAAATAATTGGCTAAAAAAAAAAAGTAATAAAACTGGGCAATCATTCCAATTAAAGTCCTTCAAGTTAAAAAAAGACAAATGATAAAAATTCCTTTTTTTTTGTCTCAGCAGCAAAAATGGCTGCAAAACCAGAACAGGCTTGTAGATGTGCCTGAAGCACTGGTATGGGAAGGATGATACTTTACTTGGGATATTTTACTTGTCTGTAGTAGTACTTCTCACTTCAAAGTGCAATGTGCAGCTATTACTCTCAGTGAGTATCTTCTCATTCATCTTCTCATGCAATTCTGAGCATCTTCTAGGATTAAATTGGCCTTATGTACGAAGACTGAGGAGCCTGACAGAGGAGCTGAGCCTTAGGCACTGAATTCACTTCAGTCTGCCGTGATTTGGTGAAAAACATGAAATGGAAGTTCTGTTGTTGTCTTTGTTCAGTTGTTTGACAAATGCCGTTGAACACCACGAGAACGGTTTCTGTGTCGAACTGCAGTTGCTGTACTCCTCTGAGGTCTGTAGTGCGAAGACATGCCGCTCTGTTGTCAAGCAGTCTGATTTGTCTAGTTCCACCATATCCCCCAAAATGCGGTAAGGTATGCCTGCAACTGAACGGGTTAAGCTGAAACTAAGTTTCTGCTCTCCTAAAAAAGAACTGTAGGACAAAACACAGTTTTGCTTACTCCATCAGTGCTGCCATATCTGCAAGCGTAGATGAGGGGCAACGCAGCTGCTCATCTCGCAAACCATTGTGCATTTTGACAGTGTGGTTTTCCCCTCTTGCTTCCCTCTTTGCTTTGGCTTAAACAATGAGTCTGTCCGCTGATGTGCAGAAGGAAAACACAGTGTTCAGATGCCAGAAACAACCTGCTGCTTTTATCAGCTCTTTTGCATCCCTCCCTTCTTGCCACCTGGTAACATTGTGAGTAACAATATGCCCAGAAAATGAACATTTTATCCGGAGATTTCAGAACTATTAAAACCCTGTCCTGGGCAGACCCTTTGCAGAGGTCCCTTTAGCCCTCAAACAAGACAGCTCCTCATTCTGGGTCTGCACACCTGAAATGAGCTGCAGATACCATCTTTTCTGCAGCTTTGGGGACCAGGCTCTCTGTTGTTCACCTTCTGTAATAAAAGAACTCCGCTTCTTATAGAATAGGACTGTTTTTTTCTCTCTCTCTTTTTTTTTTTTTTTGCCACAGGCAACAGCTGGGTTATGCAATCATTTCGGGGAGGGGGCTTGGCAGGCAGTCTCCGCTGAAATCACACCCATCAATCTAGAAAATGGTCACTGGTGTTTGTGATATGGGCTCTCATCCACAATGCCCTAGTGTGGAGGAGCCTCAAAAAACCCCCCGAATGTCAATGAAATTTCCCCCGCTTTGTGTGCACAAACATGTGGTCCTCACATCAGGATTTGCTTATGTGAGTCAAAGAATAAAGAGGGGGGAGATATGTTTTACTTATTATGTCTGTCACATAATCTTCACCGCCTGGTTATTTATTTATTTACGCTAAGCCAACCTGTATCCCACCTCAGACATGGAAAGCGTTTATATCTCAGGAATCACACCCACGTTTTACATACCAGGAGCTCAGCTCAGCCCGGGGCTGCTTCCCGTGACAGTCCGCAGGAGCTGCACGCGTCCACCCGGGAGGGAGCTCCTCTCAACCTCCCAGTGCCGCCTCTACTTGCGAGCAGAAAATTAATATTTTATAGCCGCGGAAAGCAACTGGAAGCAGCCCCGCTACACCGTAGAGGCCGGCGTTGTGCGTGATGTATAGCACGCTGCCTAGCAATGTCGCTAGGCAACACGGCACCATCCAAGAAAATCCTGCATTAGCTCGCGGTGGCTGGTGGGGTGGGTTGGACGTGACACTGTGCACACAGAGCGGTGCGGAAAGAGGTGTGCTTTGCTCAGGAATATTACAGCAGTCTCCGTCTGCTGAGACGTCTCCTCCGCCACACTCGCCGCTCTGATGAGCTGCATCACGATGCACCGTGCGCCGCAATCATTTTCCGCTTAAAAAAAAATACCCCCCTCCCCTCCCTGCTTCCTGTTTCTTAATGCTCTTCAAACCTGATTTAGAGAGTAGGGAGTAGTGGAATTTTACAGCTGCATCCCGTGATGCTCTCGCTCTCGCTCTCAATCCCATGGCCTGGCTCATACCTCAAACTAACCGTAAAGTCAGATCACAATGATGTGACTCACTATTATAACTAAAGATAGATCTTGTCAAAGCAGTCATAAGCCCTGGATGCTAAGGTTGTTTTTTCAGTGTTGTGTTTTTTTTTTTCTTTCTACTTCTCTCTCCCGGCTCCATAATTTTTGACATTTGGAGGTTCGTCCCATGTTAGGAAGTGTTTGGGTGAGCCAGCAGGTATGGCACGTGGCAGGTAAGGCACATGGCTTTGCTCACCTGAAGAAAACCATGCTTGGCTGCACAGGGTCTAGCTGGGTGTGTGAGTTCACACAGGCCCCAAGTCGGAGCTTCAGAGCAACGAGGGCTGGGGATGCCCAAACACCACACAGACACAGGGCAGAACGGCCACAGAAAGGAAGGAGAAACATTTTTTAAGAAGGTTTTCTTCTATGCCTAATAAACCTTTTTACACCTGTTTTTTTTTTTTTTTACTCTTTTTATTATTATTTTTATGTTTATATACCAGCTGTTTTCAAGCATGAGCATTCACCTGGAGCACTTACCACCCACAAAGAACAAAGCAGCGCTGGTGCAGGAGACCACAAGGTGGAACAACCTAGACACCAACCAAGAAAACAGCGGCTCTTGCCGCAAGACCAGCAGCTCCTGCTAAGGCCACAGAGTGGCTCAGCCTCAGCCAGGAGCAGGGAAATGACAGGACAGGCAAGACCAGCTCTGTCATCAGCCACCCCGGTGGCAGTGACTGGGCAATGGGGACGTGTGTATTATAGGCTCTGGTGAAGCTCCATGGGCATATCTCTAACAGCTCTGCAGGGCAACCACACCTGGCACCTCAGGAGATGTTGTGCTGAAGGACAGCAGCTCCTGCTGGTGCAAAGAGATCTGAATTCCCCCCAGCCTCAGCTGCCCATACCTGGGGAAAGGAGGATTGACTTTGATTATGCCATAAATACAGAAACTGGCAGGTGAGGGAGCTGGAGGTAGCTCTCTGTTTGGATGTATTGGATCTATTTCAGCCCTGTATAATTCCACTAGTGTCAAAGGCATTGCACCAGGGATAAAACCAAACCATTGTTTTTAACCTGGCCATTTCCTTTTATGCCCTTCATTCAGGAAATCCCTATGCAAGTGCATGGTTTCAGTCATGTGAATATTCTCACTGGAGGCAGTGTGACTGCTCACACACTTAAACACATGCATATATACTTGCAGGATTGGGGCCTAAAACAGCATTGGAGGGAAAGGAGAAAAAAAAGTAGTGTGGGAATATCTGAAGAACAACGTACTGTAAAGGTCTGTGAAAGGTGTCCGCCCACCCTGGGGGATAACAATATTTCTGGCTATGTTTCCCCTTTTAAGCTTAACAATTTCTATGAGACCAGCAGTATCTTTAGGAGAACATTGTAAGGTATGACTGCTCTAAAGGGATGGGGGAAGAGAATAAAATATCCAAAATATCATTAAATGTTCCTAAAGTATTTTAAAAAAAAAAAACAAACCTTTAACAAAGAAGCTAGTTATGCAAAGGCCCTTTGGGGACTGCAGTCTATGTCTGTGACTTTCATAACCTTGCCCCGATTCCCTCCCCTGCACTTGCAGGGAACACCCTAGGGGGCTTCATAGGAAGCCTGAACATACATGTTTTCTGCATTGCTTCTGGCTTCACATTTCTGCTGTTCCTCAAAAAATACACAAGCCAAATTGTGACTTCCAAATACCAAGAATTATGATCTCTAACCATTGTCATATGTCAGCAGTGCTCTACAGAAATTTTCTGTCATGTATTTATATCTTGCAGCATTCTAGAAGACAGACCAGGAAAACATCAACCAAAGAAATTTGATTGATGAATCGCTGTTCACTTTCTGTGTTACACCCAGACTATTTTTTAAATTCCCATATGCAAAAGCACTGCTTTTACCACTTTATGAAGACCTTTTTGAAAAGGCTGTGCACATATTATGATGTCTGGCTGCAGAATGAAATGCAATGACAAATCTTGACCTATCAGAATTAAGCCTTCGACATGTGATCTAAACAAGGGTGACTTTCACAGATAACATACCACAAGATAAGTGATTCGATGAAGTTCCTGAAATCAGCAGTTACTCGGGTCTGCAGCGCAGTAAATGAGATCAGGTTTGCCATAATAAATGAATCTGTAAAGAAGGTGCTCACATACATTGGAGAACAGGCTAAAGAACAAGAGTCAGCGGACTTGCTGAATTCACTTGTCATTAACACAGGCAAGAGCTACTAGAAACAGCTATGTCTATGACTCCTCAAATACTATTTAATTCTTCATGTTCAGCCAAATGAGGGAAAACACCTTTTTTTATTTTACCAAGTGCCATACCCACTAAATTTCCCCTTTCTTGCCTGAGCACTGTTTACATTTGCTACGAAAGCAATCAGCTCAGTTTCGTCCCTACTTTCTCATTCAGGTTTATGTGTGCACCATTCAAACGAGGCAGGCAAATCCATGAAATTCATTTCACAGGACATTGAGCAAATGGAATGTGGAATAATGTTCTTTAGTTGCTGACATATGATCAAATGCAAGTTTGCTACAAGGAAAGAGAAGACATGCAACAGCCTTGAAATGGATAAAAATCCTGCCACAATAACCATAGCTAATACAAGAATACAGTTATATTATTAGTATTGGCTTCCCTCTTGTGGCAATGAGCAAGCTGCAGTTCTAGTATGTAACCACAATCTGCCAAGGCATCTGTCTAATACAAAATGCTTCAATATGTTCATTCGGCAAGATCTTACCATCCACACACAGGACAGCTAATTTCAGTTCAAGGCAGATGCAAAGATCTGCACATGGCAAGTGGATGCCAGGCTGGGGTCTGAGCTCTGCAGAAATACCACTGACATGAATGTTTCAGAGAGTTACCCTGGTATGACTCAAACCAGTCTCCGGTCCAAGCTTAAACTGAAGGAAGAGAGTTTTCCACTTGAAGGTGCACATTTAATCCTGTAAAAGAGGTATACTGCTAGCTGCCTCTGGCTGAGAGGGTGGCTCGTGCTCTAGGCCTGTTTAATCAACGAACTCTGCTGAGCCTGCTGGTTCAGCGGTCACTCCTGTGGCAGACCTCAAGGATACAGACCAACACCTCTAATTCCCTGCATGTGTTGCTATTCTGACTCCAGAGGTGGGACAAGGGTTAACAACCCATTTTCCACAGCAGTGATGGAGCAGGCATGAAGGTCCTCCGCTTCTTTATTTTCTCCATAGCCACTTGCACATTACCATAATTTGAGTGACATTTGTGAATTTACAATTTTCTTTTTAAATGGCAGTGTGTGTGAGAAGGTACCATTGCTATTAATAAAAGTGTGTCTCATCAACAGAATTTAAAGCTGTTTGTAAAGGATGCTGGTCTCATTCTTGCTTTTTTACAGATGGGGGAACTGAGGTGCAGAAAAATTAGAAGCCAATCAGCAGGCCCAAAGCAGAGCTGAAAATAGATCCCAGCTCTCCCGAGACTCAGCGCAATGTTCTAGCTGCTACTCTGCCAGCCTGTGAGGTGGCAAAGCTCAACTGTTAGTACTACCTATACCAAAACACATCAATTATTTGTATATTTTCCAAAAACAGTTCTTTTTTACCACTAATATTTTGCAAACACCCTCTAAAACGGTCAAATGTCCAAGTGGGCCCTCATCGCCTTTTCTAGTACAAGGCTTTGCTGATTAGTGCTTATATTACCAATCTATTAAAATCATATCATAGCTCACCCTTAAATTAATTTTTCAGGTTTATTAGGTTATCCTAAAAGAGACACAGAGTAGATATTTTGCCAGCAAAGCTACAAGTACTTAATTGTAGTTTTCTTTCCCTTTTACAACAGATTACTATGGTAGCACAGAAAATAAACTATCACACACGATACTTCTGGGGTGCTCATGACACAATAACATCACAGCGATTTATCATTTTATCATAAAACAGTGCTAGATTGAAACCTCCTTTGGAGGGCAGGAAAATGTAGGCAGACGTGCTTAGTTTTGCAAACATCCTACAAAGAGTTTTCAGCAGAGTGCTCTGATGCTAAGGTCAGTGAGTTTAGCGTCCTAACTCAATGAGTAGGGCTGCTGCTCCTATTCCGAAATCCCCTAACAATTTTTGTGGTTTTACAATCTTTCTTGCCAGTTTGGAGGGGGAAAAAAGGTTTTCTGCCTGCTGTTACTGACTGAAAAACCCTTTTGTTAGTGGGAAAACGAGTCAGGCCTTCTCTAAGCAGCTAGGTTTTAGCAGGTGGGTCACTCCACCTCTGAAGGCTTAGTCCCAAGGGAGTCCATGTGACAGAGCACTTAAACTTACCTGCCCAAGCAGAACAGTTTGCAGAGCAGAGGTATGGAAAACAACCAAGTGAATTAGATTTGGCAAGAGCACCTACTGCTTCTGGGGAAGAAAAGGGCAGCCCCTGGGAGAGAAAGAAAAAAAAAAGCCACTTCCTGCAGCAGCCGCAGGAGCAAAACCACAGCAGCAACAGGGAGGTGAGGCGGGTCATAGCTTTCCTGTGTCACATTCCCTGAACCTAACTTGAGCACTGCGAGTGGAAGTCTCCTCCATTTCTTGTAAATAACAAACTTTTTACAGAGGTCAGGAACTTGTTTGCAGCTACACCCTGACTGCTCTGGGACCCTCCCATGCTGAGCATGGGAATACCAGGCTCAGCCAAAGGGAAACAGCTGGCTGCAATTACTGACTAGCAGGTGCAGAGGAACACTCAAAACAGGCTGAAAGCTAACGTTTCAGGTCATTTTCAAGGTGAGGGAGCAAAGTACTTAGTGTTTTTAGCCTTCCTTAAAGATTTTGAGTCACTAGTTTAATTAGCTGGAGATTTTTGGAGGTTTTTTTTTTTCTTAAAGGAACTGGCCATTGCTGGTGGAGGGTAAGTTTGGCATATTTTGTGGAAACAGATACACTCTCATCATTGTGAGGACACCAGATGTGTTGTTACAAGCTTTATTTCATTTTACCTCTACATGCAGCAAGCTGTCTGTGGAATGGTCTAAGTCTTACTATTTCATGATGCCTCATGCAGCTGGGCCCTGGCTGAAACACTTCACCACCGCTACCATGGCAGAATAATAATGAAGAATCCTCACATTCTTTCTAGAGACTTAAAAGTGCTGATTACAGTGGGCCCTGTGGCTGTTAAGTCTGTGTGAAGTCCATGTCTTCAATAAGCACAAAGGTGTGTTTAAATTAATCTAAACTCAGACAAATTATTTTGAAGACTTCTCAAATAGAAGTAGAGAGAATATATTTTGCAGGATTTCAGTTCTAGTCTGTCTCAACAGGAGAAAAGTGTGATGTTTACACTCGCTATATTTACTAAGAATGAGTACTCTGAGGTTACAATGCTGCGAGCACTGACCTCCATGTAAACTGGCAGACCCGTAAGTGGATGTTCTTCCAGGTGTTGCTCATGAAAGAGCTTGTAAAAGGAGTATGTGCTTGAGTGCTCACTGGTATTGGGCCTACATGAACAAACTGAAACAAGGGACAGAGGTAAATGTCAAATGACGATGGACTGGCACTATAGGGAGTTCAAATCCTTTGTAGGAGGAAAAAAAAAAAACTTGAGGAATCCATCACTGTAACGGATATCCAGACACAGGAACAAGATCTAAGTTTTCCTTCCAGGATAAGGCATGAAGGTACAAACTGTTTATCACCTGTGCAATTTTACTTATCTAAAATCAAACTGAGAGAGGTGCTCTGATTTTAATTCTTGAAAGCACTATCAGGGTTTGACCCAATCCCCAGATCATTAAAGTACACTCAGCTCTCAGTGATTTGACTAGCCTCATTAAACCAGATTTTCTTATGTATTATAGAATCATAGAATGGTTTGGGTTGGAAGGGACCTTAAAGATCATCTGGTTCCAAACTCCCTGCCATGGGCAGGGACACCTCCCACTAGACCAGGTTGCCCAAAGCCCCATCCAACCTGGCCTTGAGCATTTCCAAGGATGGGGCATCCACAGCTTCTCCAGGCAACCTCTTCCAGTGCCTCACCACCCTCATAGTGAAGAATTTGTTCCTTATAACTAATCTAGATCTACCCACTTTCAGTTTAAAGCCGTTACCCTTTGTCCTACCAATATAGTCCCTGATAAAAAGTCCCTCTCCAGCTTTCCTGTAGGCCCCCTTTAGGTACTGGAAGGCCACTATAAGGTCTCCCCTGAGCCTTCTCTTCTCCAAGCTGAACAACCCCAGCTCTCTCAGCCTGTCTTCACAGGAGAGGTGCTCCAGCCCTCTGATCATCCTCATGGGCCTCTTCTGGACCTGCTTCAACAGGTCCATGTGTTTCTTATGTTGAGGGCCCCAGAGCTGAACGCAGTACTCCAGGTAGGGCCTCACAAGAGGAGAACAGAGGGGGAGAATCACCTCCCTTGACCTGCTGGCCATGGTTCTTTTGATGCAGCCCAGGATAGGGTTGGCTTTCTGGGCTGCAAGTGCACATTTCCGGCTCATGTTGAGCTTCGCATCAACCAACACCCGCAAGTCCTTCTCATCTGGGCTGCTCTCAATCCATTCTCCACCTAGCCTGTATTTGTGCTTGGGATTGCCCCCACCCGGGTGCAGGACCATACACTTGGCCTTGTTGAACTGCATGAGGTTTGCACAGGCCCACCTCTCAAGTCTGTCAAGGTCCCTCTGGATGGCATCCCCTTCCCTCCAGCATGTCGACCACATCACACAGCTTGGTGCCATCGGCAAACTTGCTGAGGGTGCACTCAATCCCACTGTCCATGTTGCCGACAAAGATGCTAAACAGCGCCAGTCCCAATATCGACCCCTAAGGAACGCCACTCGCCAGTGGTCTCCACTGGGACATCGAGCTGTTGACCGCAACTCTTTGAGCACAACCATCCAGCCAATTCCTTATCTACCAAGTGGTCCATCTGTCAAATCCATGTCTCTCCAATTTAGAGACAAGGAGGTCACGCAGGACAGTGTCAGACGCTTTGTACAAGTCCAGGTAGATGATGTCAGTTGCTCTTCCCTTATCCACCAATGCTGTAACCCCACTGTAGGAGGCCACCACATTTGTCAGGCACGATTTGCCCTTAGTGAAGCCATGTTGACTGTCTCCAATGACCTCTTTGTTTTCCATGTGCCTTAGCATACTTTCTAGGAGGATCTGCTTTGTGATCTTGCCGGGCACAGAGGTGAGACTGATTGGCCTTTAGTTCCCCGGGTCTCCCTTTTTTCCCTTTTTAAAATTGGGGGTCGTTTCCCCTTTTCCAGTCACTGGGAACTTCACCAAACTGCCATGAATTCTCAAATATGATGGATAGTAGCGAAAAGATCATAGAGTGCTAAAAGATCATAGAGTATTTCAGAATTACTCTAATAAAATTTTGGATATGGGACCCCAGTTCAAACAAATGCATTCTCTGCACTGTTCCCAAATTTCAGTGCATGCACATTATCACAAAAAATACAGAACATATGTTTTCCCTCAAAGAAAAACAAAGCCTTTTCTGCATTTTAGATATGTTTTAGTACTGTAGTTATTAAAAATATCAAGGAGAACAGTGTTATGTCAGGCTTAAAGCTGTCATGACATATACTTGTGGCTTTGAGTGTCCCCACAACAAATACAGCTGGGAATAGCAGAAGGAGCTAAATTCCAACATGCAGAATGAAGCATATAGGTGATATCGTCTTACTTCTGATGGGATGCTAAACCAGCTTTCTTATTCACACTATTTCCTACGGAGTGCTATTCTAACTCTGTTTTTGACGTAGCTTAAGTGATCACTAATTTTTCAATTTGTAGCAACAGCAACATCTAGTGTTCCAACTCTGCCCTGCATACTTACGTAGCATGCTCACCATTAACGTAATGCTTTGTATTTCAAAGGTATTTTTACCTACTGACTCCACAGAAAATAATTACTCAAACTTTGTAACAGCTCTGTGAAGCAGACAGTCCTTTTACCTTCTCTTACAGAAAAGATGGAAGATTTAGGGAGAGGAAGCATTTAATTGTTGAAGACTGTTCAGCAGTATGTTCAGCAGTACTCAGGACCTGAGTGAGTTGCTCAAGGTCGCACAGGGAGACTGGCAAAGTCAGAGCTGAAATGCAGACTGCCTTACCTACGCTACCTGGAAGATCATCTCTCTTTGTCCCAGGAGACATTTGGACCTAGTTTATCTGAGAGAAGGAAGTAGCTCGTTGTATTTCAGAGGCAGTTGCAACACATTAGAGGAGAGCAGAAATGCCTGCGAGGAACACGCAGCTGACATTTTCTCCATCAAAGAATTTGCTTGAAGCTTGCTCTCCAGTGCAGCCGAACGGAGGGGCGTGCTGCTGTGTAATTACAGGACCCTTGCAGGAAGCGGGAAAGGGCGCTGGGTGCCGGGTCAGACGCCGCTGCACCCTGACACAGTGACTGCGGCCCCCCGCGCCTCCCCTCCGCCTGCCAAGCCCCACAACCAACGCAAGGGCCGCGGGCAACCAGCGAGGGGCTCGTTGTCACTGGGCCCGTGCAGGGCAGGCAGGTGCTGGGCCGGGGCCTCCAAGGAGACCCGCGCCTGCGGTCACTCCGCGGAGTCCCCTGAGGAAAGCCGTTTCTTGCGTCCTGGAGCCAAGCGCGACCGCCTCGTCCACCGGGAAGCTCCAAGGCACCACGGCCTGGCCTCACCCCGCAGGCTTGCTGGGCGGCTGGGGCGCCTTAGCCGGGCTTGCCGAGGCTGCTCAGAGGGCGCTGCGGCGTCGGACACCCGCAGCGCGGGGGGGACGGCGAGGCCCGCGCCCAGGAACTACAGCCCCCAGCGGGCCGCGCGCGGCGCGGGAGGCCGGCCGCCCCGCAGGACTACCTTTCCCAGCGCGCCCCGCGGCGGGAGAACAGGGCGGGGCGGGGCTGCGGGGAG
>VXAL01006975.1:345898-384057 GCA_013399475.1 Chauna torquata
GGCGGGGGGGGTGGGGGTAGGGGCGTGCGAGGCGTTTGGCGACGGCAGCCATTGCGCGTCCCGCAGGTGCGGCAGCTGAGCACGTCGGCGGCGAGGCCGCTCTCCAAGCTGGTCAAGGTGAGCGGGGGCGGGGGGTACCGGCCCGGCCCGCAGCCGCCGGCTCCCCGGCCCGGGGCCGCTCTCAGCACCCGGCCGCTCTCTCGCCCCCAGCCCCCCATCCAGGTGTACGGGCTGGAAGGCCGCTACGCCACTGCGCTGTACTCCGCCGCCACCAAGCAGAAGAAGCTGGACCAGGTGGAGAAGGAGCTGGCCCGAGTGTGGGTAAGGAACTCTGCGGCCCGCCCGGGGCTGAGCTGCACGGGGATCCTGGGGCGGTGGGGCTCGCCTGCTGCTGCTTGTTAGGAGGGAGGTGGATTCGGGTCTTGCATGCTGCGAGACTCCCACTTGCGCCTGGCCTGGCCTGCCTGCTGTCTGCTGCGCCCCCAAGACTGCTCCTCGGCCTTCTAAGCTGCTTGGAAGTGATACAGGAGGCGCATCACCTTTAAAAGAAGCATCCTGTAAATGATCTGCACCTGGAGCTGCCATTTCACTTCCCGTCTGCTTACTTCTGATCTCTTTATCCTTGCTCGAGGAGTGACCTTTTTGCCCACTTTGGGTAATCCGGTTTGACTGGAAAACTTGTGGTTTTCACCATGTTGCTTGTGTGTCCTCTTAGACTCTTTTGAAGGACCCCAAGCTATCCAGCGTTGTTATGAACCCTCATACCAAGAACACAGTTAAACAAAAAGCTGTAAATGATGCTTTAGCAAAAGAGAGGATGTCCCCTATTACTGTCAACCTGATGAGTGAGTAAATATTTGAATTCTGAAAAACATCTAAGGCTACTGGTTATTACTGGTAGCTAACCAAATCAGCTTCTAGTCGGTTCTTTAATCCCGTTCAACACATCTACCTCTTCCAGACTTGCTTGCTGAAAACGGTCGCTTGCGGTACACTCCAGACATTGTTTCTGCGTTTGGGAAGATCATGAGCGCCTACCGAGGAGAAGTGCTGTGCACAGTCACCACTGCACAGGTAGGTTAGGAACCTCTAGGTTGAGCTTAACAGGTCATCATACAAAAGGCAAACTTCTTTAGCTTTTTTTTGCGCTCTATATTATAAGTAGCTTGCTGTGTGAGTAGCGAGGAAAAATCTCACCTCTCCTAGGATGAAACTCTCTCTGCAAATAGTGTTTTGTGATCCAAAAATTATTGGGCAGCAATTAAACATGTTCCTCCTGTTTCAGCTTAACAGGTAACATCTTTCTTTCCTATGTGTGAACCCAGTGGCTGATAAAAGTCAGCCTCATCTGCAGTTAAAACTGCCACTGCTCTTATTTCTGTTACCAAGATGATACTGATCGGGTCAGAACTAACACTTAAGGACTAAGAATGCCTGTGGTGTTTGGTACTGTGCTTCACAGGAAGCAGCTACCTAATTCACCATGTGCAGTAATTGGGCAAGTGGCTAATTCTGGAACTGCAGGAAGAATTTTTCAAAGGCAGACACTTCTTGCTGATGCTTATAAAGGTGGGAGGGAAGATGATAAGCTCCTCCACAAGCTGTAAACTTCAGGCCGGAGATGTGGTGATTCTGGCACTTCAGTAACTTCTTTGGTGATGGATCCATGCCCAGGTCTGTTAGAGCGGGGAGCTTGCCTGCTATGTATGTAGTGTTAATCTGCAACCCTTGCGTGAGGCTAAAATGAACCGCCTACCTGGACTAAATAAAAAGACACGTCAGGGTGACTGGCTCCCAGTAGGCCACAAACACAGGCTGTTAGTCTAGTTGATGGCCTTCAGGGACTCACAAGCCTGTGCAAACCTTTTTGTAAGTTTTTCCAAATAATTCATTAATACTTTACTGCTGCCTGTTTTGTTGGTGGTGGTGGTTTCTTTTGGCTCTCAACTGTTAGTTGTTAAATAACAATTTAAATAATTTCTAATAACACAAAACCACTATTCTTCTGTGAAGTCACGTTCGTTTCTGTCACAGTAAATCTGAGCAACTCGTAGGGAAAGCAAGGGTAAATTCACGGTGCCTCTCCGACGGGGATGCAGAGTTCCTCCATGGTGATGGAGAGAGGCATGCTTAGCCAAGCATTAGGCTAGCCTGCAGCGGGGCTGGGAGCTGTCTTCCAGTGTCCTGAGTCACTATCCCATGCTTTACATGAAACTGTGTTTTTTCTTAAGCTGATAATCTGAACTATTAGAAACAGCAAAACTAATCATTCCTCATATAGCCTAAATGCTGCTGTTAAGTAGATGTGAAGGTCTTCTGTCGAGTGCTTAGTTTGGCAAGTAAGGATTCTTGACACTTGCTTTATGAAGAAGTTAACCTCAAGCTGTTGCTGGGAATGGGTGTGCAGATAGTACAATGTTTCATAAAATAAAAGGAGCACAAAGTGACTGCTATTTCTATGCTGTCATTTGGTTATTGCTGTCCAAGAAGGCTGCTTACTCTGCCTTCCTGGAAGTATCTTTCTTTAAAAGAATCTGAAGAGAAAAATTAGTGTTCTCATTATATCATTTGATTTTTTTTTTTTTAAGTCCCTCATTTTCCATGTCTTCTGTTCAAATTTTTCAGCCTTTGGATGATGCCAGCCTTACTGAGCTAAAAAGTGCTCTGAATGGATTCTTGGCTAAGGGAGAGGTCTTGAAGCTGGAGACTAAGGTATGGATTTCTGATTTGTAAATACGTTTAATCAAGTTAATGTTAAGCTGGGCTTCTGTCTCTCTGATCTTTTTTTTAAAAAAAAAAAAGACTAAACAACACTAAAAGTATTATGTATATTCATTTTATTGAATTCAGTTGCTATATTATATACTTCTGTGCTTTGTTGTAGACCTGATGATGCTTTAATTACTAAAATCTTAATTTTTCAGTCACTATATTCCAAAGTTATCTTAAATAAGGCTTTTTTAAAAGCTTTTTTTTCAAGTGCAAAAATTGTATACTAGGCCAACAAATTTTTGCTAATGGAATTTCTGTTCAATGTTTCTTCTTTAGACTGATCCATCAGTCCTTGGTGGAATGATTGTCAATATTGGGGAGAAATACGTGGATATGTCAACAAGGTCAAAGATCCAGAAACTCACCAAAATTATGAAAGAGACTGTCTAGCAAGCTGTCCTGTTCATTTGCAATGAAACCTGTCAGGTGGAAACAATAAAATTATTTCTTCTTGAATAGATGGTTTAAAGTATTTTGATTCCAAAACACAGCAGAGGGAGAAAGATGATGAAGCTGTGGTGGTTTCACAGTCCTCGCTGAACATTTGGTGACACAGGTCACCTGTGACACGGGTGAATGTTGCTCTGAAGGATACAGAGGGTAATTCTCTACAAGCTGATAAACGTGGCCACTGAGTTGCAGTCAGTCTCCAACGAAAACTCCCATGGAGGTTATTGTCAGGGTGGCAGTTCAACAGTCCTGCTGCTGCGTGTGCTGTTTCTCTGTGTGGGAGGAGTTGACGCTGAAACTGCAACCAGCAGGTTCCTTCCTAAATGCAACGGTGGCTGCTAAACAGTCTTGTCATCAGTGCATTCCCAACAGCTGCTTCAGACCCACTTTGCTTCCACATATCTATAGTTCTGTATATGCCTTAAACTGAAATTACCCTCTGAAAGCTTACTACTGGGAAGAAGATGTTTGTAGCTTAAAACTATGTACATAAACATTCAGAACGGGACTGTGGTTCACAACTAGCTCACATTACATCAGTGTTGTAAAGACAAGGCTGTGTGTGCTTCCCGGTTAATGTTTAGACATTGTAACTGACCTTCCGCTTCTGTCTCGCAGTGCTGTGCTGCTGTTTTCCATTCAGATAGATAGAGTTCAGCAGGCTCATGAAGCAGAGTAAAATGCCTGTTTCTCCCTGTCAGTTTTTGATCGAGAACTAATGTTTGACCTAATTTTAGATGGATGCCATTCATGCAGGGGTAGGGTGTTCAACTAGTAGTGTTAGCTTGAGTTTATTTCAGTTACATTACTACTGAAACCTGTTAAACAATTGCTTTTTTTTTTTTTCTAGCATTTTTAATAAGTAGTAGTTCCTACATTGGAGAGCTTATGCAGGTTGGCACTTTGGCTATATCATTGTCCCATTGTGCCAACCCAGCCCCAAAACAGCTGCAAAGAAATATATCCTCAAGGTACAGGTGTTGGTGGGTGCTGAGCTAGGCAAAGGGACTTCCTGCTTAATTGCATATCGAGGACACTGACCTCAGGCAGCTGGCCAAATGCAGTAATTATTAAAAAAACTAGGGGAGAGACGGGTGGGACTTCCAATGTTCTTGGGCAGCAGAGCCACAGCCACTGACCAGCTGGATGAACGTTGCAGATGACATGCCTGGCCACAGATCAGGGCCTATATAAAGTAATAATGTGCACAAAGTCATGACACCTGGTCTATTAAGCATTCACTTTTGGGGATTCTTTTGGTTGTTTTTTTTTTTTTTCCTGTCTCACTGTGAATTTGGTCAACTCAATTTTCAAGTGCAAACAATCTGTTACTGAGAGGAAAAGTGATGTGTCAGGTATTAAACGCTGCTAACATTTCTTACTGCTGGGTCTATCACTTTGCTTAGAACTATGTAGTCCTTTTGTCAAATACTAATCTGAAGATTTATTTGATGTCTTTGACATGAGATCACTCTTCTTCAGTGCTTGTCAAGAATGTAACAATACGCAGTTAAACTTTAAAAAAAAAAAACAGGATTTATTCTTGCATAATTTCACTTTGCACAACTACAGTCTCATCTGTGTCAAACAAATTGCACAGACTAAAATCTGATCTGCAGTTTCAACCGCGGTGAATGCAGTCTGGGACGTGGTATAATTCCTCAAATAGGTGAATGTATTTTAAAGACTTGTTTAGTTTGACATTGCCTATAAACAGAATTATTAACCAAATGTGGCAGAGGAAACAACACATTCAGAGCAACCAAAGTACAGTTGAAATTGTCTTATGAGAAACAGTGGTGTCTGATTTGTAATTATTCGTTTTACCTATTACAAATGCTTTAAAAAAGAAAACAGTTTCACAGTATGGATGTATAATTGAGAATAGTTAGCTATGATGTAAATGAACAATACAAGTGAATTATTTTTTCTCTGAAAAAAAAAAGTAACTTTTTCTCCTACTTGGCCAGATCTTAAGACATACGTATTATAACAGATATTTTATAATGCCTTTGTAATTTTTAGGATCTTATGGATACTACATACAGTACAACACTTCCTTTTTTAAGAAGAGAAAGAAACTAACTGATACCTTGTGTTTGGGAACAAAGAGTGCACTAAAAAGTAACACCACCATTGTCAGGGAGGGTATTCCCCAATTCTAAGTATTAACATTGAAAAAATACTACGGCTATCTTTTTTCAACAATTTACCAACACTAAGTAAAAAGTACCCATGACAAAGCCTGCAAAGGCTGTTAGAATCTGAACTCCATTTTGGCAAATTGAGGACTGGAACAGGGTATTCTGCAAAAGCTGTTAACAAGGAATTAGCCTGCTGAAAAGCGTTAACCCTTTACAAATTGTAACCCAGGCAGCAGGCAGAGCTTCAACCCAGCACGGACGCTTCATGCTGCCAAAAGCAGTGCATGGTCTCCTGCGTTTCCAATCATTCCTCGCGGGCTGAAGTGAAGACACTGGGTAACTTTCTCGTGACGTATTTTGTGATCAGCCACAGCAGGAAAACATTGGCAAGGCCGTTACTAAACATTCTGGCAAAGCCTACCAGGAAAACCATCCCCATGGCGGAGGCTTTGCATTTCACCCGTGATGAAGGGGTTGTTTTGCCATGAGGGGAAGCACATACCTGCAGCGATGGCTTGGCTGTGGCCCTCACCAGGGCTGCATGCAAGCAGTGCGGGTTCCTCCACACCAGTGTGATCTTTCAGGCGGTGCTGCCTGCCAGGGCACCACAAAAGGAGCCCATCCCAGAGCGAGCATGCTGGTGCAAACCTAGCAGAGCCTGAAAGATGAATGAGACATGGCAAGAGGGGGAGAGAGCCGAAAGAACAAGCTGGCCCAGCACCCAGACCAGTTCCGGGGGAGCTCCGCGGTCCCGCACCCAACCGTCTCCCTTCCTGCTGGCATGCACGAGGTTCACCGTGAGGCCCTTGGCCCTTCCCAGTGGAGCAGCCACCACTACTGGGAGGGATTTCACTTCCAGTCCGTCACCTGATGGACAACCCTCCCCACGTTTTTTGAGGGGAAAAGAGCCCACTGCTCACCGAGCTCTTACATTTTAGCTCTGCCTCTATTTCTTCCTTTTGTTCCCCTATTCTCCTGCAGCCCAGCCTTCTCCTGTCATCTGTGCTCGCTGCGGTAGGCAGGAGCTGCTGCCTGAGAGCCTGACAGAAGGGCTCAGAGGAAGCAACAGCTCCCTTCACTCGCACCACAGGCTGAGATCCCAGAACCGAATGCTAAATCTGGGGTTAGCAACGCTTTGCAACTTTACAAGGAGCGCAAGGACTTCACCTATGGTTGCAGCAGAACCTTTTTTTGACAACTATATCAAGCAACTAGGCTAGTTTAACATGGTCTTTATTTTAAATTAGGTCCTAAATATATCCATGTATGTACAGAAAAATAATTTCTCAAGGATGGCCCTTATTTTAAAATATTTAAATGAACAAACAAAACTATGTGCCTATAAACGTTTTCGTTAGATTTACTCAGTATTTGACAACGACAAAGTAGCTGTGTTTTTATATTATATATACAAATAATCACATATATATATATGCATGTATTTAACTACAGATACATTGATATGCATGTAGGACGAGAGCGTTTGGGCTGAACAGACACCAGGATACAGGTGGAATGTACATATAGAGCAAACCCCTCAAAGCTAAAGTGAGTTCACCTGATTCCCAGCTTTTCTGTTGCAAGGGTTTTGACTGCTCGCTTTGAACAAACTGAAATATCACAGTGGCAAACAGAGCAGCATGAAAGTAGACACCACTGTGGCAGTAAAAGTCTGGACTTGTCACATCTTAGTTTTGAAAATGTATTTAATAATATTACAAAAACTTCATTATCCACAATGTTTCCCCCCCAACCCGACTCACATGTAACAAAAAGTGATTTTTTTTTTTTTGAAGGGTAAAAAAATTCTAAAATGAACATTTAAAAAGTTCCCTCATAAAAACTCATGTTGAGAAAATATATAATAATTAAGTGCATCTAGAAAAAAGTTCTGTAATTTATCAGTCATTTGGCTTAGTGTCAGCTCAGCAACATGCTGTGTCTTTCAAGGTGCCCAAGTCAGATCACCAACTGCATACAACCCCTCAGGGCTTTACAGACTGCCTTCCTACCAGCATTAATCTTGGCGAGATGCTCAGTATTTCCAAAGCCATCAGCTTTATGCTTTTTTATTTTACAGTGCTTCCAAATGCATTGTAATCTCTAGGTATATGAATTGTGATTTGCCCAGTAAATACAATTATGGAGAGTTTAGTGTTTATAACCCAATGACCACTCACTTTCAAGAAGATAAGCAAGAAAACAGATCCATCTGCAAAGAATATAAACTACTTCTGCATTTTATCTTAACCTTTACTTTTTGTTTGCTGCTCGTTATCTATTGCAATTTTCCAGTCCATATAGAATTTGAATCAACTTCATAACGTAGGCTTTAAATTATGGAAGCCTTTTGAACTCATCCCCGCATCTCCAGCAAAGCACACAGGCATCCAGCTAGCTTGCAGCACGCCTTTGTACTAGCTGGGACATGAAATAAAGGTAAGCATCTGCTGAAGTGCTCATTGAGTCAGGGCTACAGAGCTGCACGAGAGATGACTGAGCAGCTGCCGGCTGAGCTGTGAGGCAGAAGCCTAGAAAGGAGCTCCTAAAATAGCACAGTGTCGCACAGCTGAGCTTCGCTGGAGTTCAAGGGGATGGAAAGAGCGGTGCTTTCCAAAGGACTTAATTAATTACAGGACAGAAGCACTAGTGTATGCACAACATAGAAGAAAAACCTAGTGGGACTGCAACGGAGCAAGGCAGGGAGATGATGCAAGATGTATTTTCCGGTCACCCACTGTGCTCATGCAACAAAGCCAGAGTTTGGCTTGGAGGGAGCCAACTGGCTCAGCAGGTGGAAAAAATCATGGCGGGGAGGGGACCTGGGTGATCTCAAATGTGATCCTCACTCCTAACAGCAATGAATTGGAGCCTATGGGATCACAGGGTGGGAAGTTGGAGCTCACAGCCTGGCCCCGCTGGGAAAGACAGCATCAGTGTGTTCTCCAACAGCAGGCTGGACCCCTGAAGGAGGAGAGCTGAAGCTGCCCTGGACATGACTTGCAGCTGCATCTGACTGAGCACAAAGGAAAATGAGCTCAAGTGGTTTCCTGAGGCATCTCTGAAGAGCTGATTCCTATCCACAGGGAGGAAACTGCTTGCTCTTGAGGCAGACCTACGAGACCAGGCTGATTCTTACAGCAACCAGAAGGAGCCTTCCCAGTGTCTGCAGTGATGGAGAGGTCCTAAATGGGGAGGGGTACAGGGGACAAGACAAATGCTGATATATAATGACATTGCTGGCAAATACCTCATACAGCTGTGGGCTGGGGAAACGAGTCATTTGAGAAACGGAAAACTGGCACGTTGATGCTGGTGTAGCCAATTCCCAATATGGAAAGGGCATGTATCTGCTGGATGTTCAGGAGAGCTGTCTGGATCACACCAGGAAAGCAAAGAGCACGACAGCAATTATTTATAAGCTCATGAAATCCTTGTGAAAGCATCTTGAAACAGCACTGCCCACGAAACTCAGAGGTATATCTCGGAAAGCAATTCCTGGAAAGATGAGTATAAGGGCTGTTAAAAACACCAAAAAGCTCCACTTCTATAAAAAAAAATGCATGCAAATTCCTGCGTAAATGCAGAGCTGCACTAAATCCAATGTGGCTCTCCCAGGATGAGGATAAACACATGATTTGTTATTAATCACTGATACTACTACTACTACTACTACTACTACTACTACTACTACTACAATTATTACTACTTTTCTTATTATGGATGCTTGGGGTCCTTGATAATTGAAGTTCTGCTGTGACACTGTGGATCTGATTTTAAACTAACAACAACAACAACAAAATCCTTTTTTCTTCAATACCCTGTCCTGTCTGCAACCACAATAACACCAATATTCTGCCTGTCCTCAGCTACCTCTATCTTTCAAAAGTCATTTCAATCATTTCTAAAAATGTTGTCGTTCCCTACCAGTTTCTGATCCATTAACGCAGTTCTACTAAAAGACTTAAAGCCAAGGAAGCACTAAGGAAAAATACCATTCTCCTTGCTAAAATTAATGTACATAAGGGAAGAATGCAATTCCCAGAATGACAGCTTGGAAACCAAACTACTAGAGCAACTTTTTCCATTACATGTTCTCTCACATTTGCAGATTTTGCCATTTCTTCTCTTATGTTTTTTTTTCTCCCAGTTTATCAAAAGCAAGATTACTGTTTCAATGAAGGCAGTGAATGCATCAAAAAGTCACAGTATTATTTTTAGAAAGACTTGAATGCCAGCCAAGGAGTTTGATGCTGAAGAAGTACTTTTAAGCAAATGTTCTTCTCCAGTAAAGTAGAGCCTGCTAGAAGATGATAGAGATGATACCCTGTCTTGAGAGCCAGTCCCAGCGGCCCATGTACCAGTTCAATCTCACCAGTGCCTCAGTTCGGGGACTGGTAACGGACAGGCCTTGTACACAGCCTCTGTGCAAGGATGAATTTTGCCATAGGAGAGTAAAAGCAAATGAAGCCAGTCAGTCCGAGAGCTTCACAACACACAGATGTACAAGGCTCTGCAAGCTTAGTGAAGACGTTTATCTGAACAAATTGTTCAGATAGCTCTTTCACTCCCCAATGTGAGCGATCAAGTATGACCTGGGCATAGGTTTTTTTGTTGTTTCTGTTTTGCATAACATTAGGAAAAGTTTGCACACATCACGATGAGGCTGGAAAGGGACCTGTGCTCGAAGATGTGCTATTTTACCAATACATTCAGAGATCAATAACCAGAGTCTGAAAAAACAGGCTCTGCATACACACAACAAGGTATTCAACAGTGGTAGCACAGGCTAGCAGAGTTTGGCCTGACAGCGAGAACTTCACACCCTTACGAGGACGGACGGCTCAACCTTCACACATCGTGGTGATGCCAGCCAACTTTCTAAATACACCACAAGATACCTAACTTCCTCAGATACTGCTGTGTGCTGCTGCGTCTCTCTCTTCCCCAAACTCTTCAGAAAGGTCATATTTAAACAAGCATAGGAGACCTTGCAGTTTTCTGTACAAAAGCACTAGCCCATAGCTGATTACAGCTAATGAGTTTTTTCAGTAAAAGCCCTGAGCTTTTAGTGCATGAAGACCTGGACGAACATGAGGTCTAAGCAGCTGTGCTGGGTATAAAAGCAGAAACCTGTAGTTTGCGCAGCCACAGAGTTAATGCAAAACAATGTGCAAGGCTGTCACATGCCTGAACAGGGAAACATAGGCAGGAGTCGATGAATTTCTAAGAACCTGTAGCTAACTCTGAAGAAAAGCAGATCCACTTGGGAAGCCAACAGTGCCAATACGCTACAGAGTATTGAGGGCGAGCAAGAGAGAAAATAGCAACATCCTGATGCACAACAGAGATGCTGGCTCTAAGGGTATATACATCTGTCCTCAATGCACAGGGATTAGGACAGGCTTCATCTTTAGGATTAGACTGATTACAAGGGATTCGTTAGATATCCATGAGCTGAAGCCCATCCTTTCATCATCATCATGTTTGCGTAACATCCATTGGCATTAACAGGAATTAAACATTCCTCTGCATCGAGGGTAAGTTGGAAATCACAAGTGATGGTGGGCAGGAAGGTGCTCAGCTGTGTTACAACCACACAAAAGGGTGCAATCCTACATGCTCATGGTAGGGTTCAATCTGAGAGGAGCCCCTGCAGCTGCCTGTCCACCACTTCAAACACCAGTCGAATCGCAAAGGAATATGCAGCTCCTTGAGGCTCCTTCCGAAAACCTGGCCTGGATTTCTGCATTGCATCCATGGTATTTTTTCCCTATTTGTCTATTTACTTGTTACTGTAATTCATGCTGGTGAAATGATACGATAAAAAAGTTATCCTAATTTCTAAACACTGGAATGAATGTTCGCCGTATTTACAGCTACTGAGTAAAATTAGGACAGCAATAAAAGGTTAGACAATGACATTTAATGTTACTCCATTAATAGATTTTATCACCTTTTTTATCCTACCACAACAATGTGTATTTTCATATACATTATATTTAATAAAATGTATTGATATGGAATTAGGAAAACATGGGTTTAGTTCTATTTACATATTTTAATTGAAACAATTTTCTTAACAACATTGAAAAATAGAAACTTAAAGTTCTCTTAATCGTGTTTTCTGCCAGTTAGTGGTAAACAAATGCACGCCTAGGAAGTTAAACTCCCTCTAAAATGTGATCAGTTGAAAGTTTCTAACTAAAGTGTGTATCTCTGTTTTTTGTTTCAAAAAATACATAAGTATGTCTGTCATTTCTGATACAAAATTCTACACTATCTTCAATAAATAAATAATAAAGCGATTCTGAAAAGTATGAAATGTAAACTTTGTTGTCCCTCCAACATATATTTTTTTCCCATTGCGTGAGACATTACAGTGGTATTGTAGGAAATTATAATACACAGACACTTCCCAGCACAGTTTACACTTATTACCATACTGCATCTACCTATTCGTTATGAATATATCCTAATTTCCTAATGGAAATCAATAAGACTTGTAGTGCTAGAGAACACTGCCTACACGGGAAAGGTGGAAACCAGTACTGAAAGGACATGCAAGGAACATCAAAACCTAACAACAGGCTCCACAAGAACATTCACATGCTAATGAAACAGGCTGATGCCTCCCATTCAGAAATAAAGTCATTACAAAAATACCAGTGTATGCATGACAGATAATGAACAAAACGAATCCAGGCAGAACAAAGATGAATTTTACTCTTAGGGGCCTATTGTATCTCAGGTCCGGGCTTAGTAAAGCACTTACGCATGTACTTAGGGGAAACATAAGTGCAGGCTTAAAGCTGGGTGCTTTGCCAAACAGGGGAATTTTGCTGGATGTTGGCCTATACATGTGTATGTGTTGAGTTAAACACATATATAAACTTTTGCATTCCCCAAGATGACTTTTACTTTGGGGTCACCCACTCTGTACCATCACAAACACCCTGCTTCAGTTCTCATCTAGCATCGCTGCCACCCAACTTGTGATTAACCTGGTTTGCAACAAACACTGTTGTGAGCTACAGTATGCTATTGGTCTGAATTCAGTAACATGATGTCAAATATGGTTAGGCACGGTACAATTTAATAACTGGTCATCACTGATTGCTTTGCAAACTAGACTCCATGGGGTAGAAATTAGCTTCCTGAGCTACAGCCACGATTTTTTTCTTCCCCACTGCAGGTGACGGGTCATCCATCTGCATTCACACAATTAAGCAGCAGTAGAAAAGCAGTATTGAAGTGGTATAGCACAACATTCAGCAGGGCTCTATATTCGATCCTTCGCTTAGTGTTCAAACATTTCTTCCAAAGGTACTGAGTGGGTGGGCTCTTCTGGAGTGCAACTCATCTCTGTGCAGAAGGCCTGCACATAATTTATTTTTGGGGCAACGTGAGTCATGAAGTGGTATGTTAATAGAATCTTCTCTGTTTATAGATATAGACTATTTATTTTCTAAGTCTTTTCAGTATCGCCATGAAGATCTTCAAAGATCTTCTTACTGCATAACCGCTCGTTCCATTCATAAAACATTTACACACCACTTTGCTGAGCAATAGGCACAGAATTCCTTAAGGGGGAAGACCCTGCAGAAAGCCTCCAAACATACCAACATTGCCTTCTTCGTGTAAATTAAAGAATAGGGTAGCTGGAGCAAGCACTGCTATGTGGTCTGCCAGCCTTTCAGACTGGAGCACAACGAACAACTAGGTTATTTCATAAACCCAGGAAACTAACATCAGGTTCCACATAGAGAAATTGAGGGAGATTTCCTCACTAAACTGGGACTCATTTTTCAGTGAGAATTATCAAGGCACAAAGATGCTCCTGTTTGCTTTGATAACCCTCTTGTGTGTGAAGGGCAAGCAGTAGTTTCATACCAAATCAATAAGGATTTTGTGACAGCTTCTGCAGACACCTATTGCAGTGAACTCAGACTGAGAAAAAACATTGGTCCCTTTCCTTCTAAGGCTCATCAAACAATTGCAGGTCTAGTCGGACGACTATCTCTCCTGTTGGGACTTCATGCAGAAGGAGACACTTTGTAACTGGTCCCTTTGAACCCTGATCCTTCTTAATGTCTGCCACACGGATCTCTGTTCTGCCCAAAAAGTCTGAAAGGCAAAAAGACAGCATGCTTAGAAATGAAACAACTGTTTTACATTGCAATAAAAATGCTAATTTGCAGAAGGAACTAAGCTTCCATCTACATTAATTTATACATTTGCAAAGAACATCCAGAGTTTTACCTAAAGACATAGCAGAAATGCAAACCACACTTCAGTTGCTGTCAAGTCGCACAAGAAAGAAAACCCAAAAAACTTAGAGAGTACAGTTCTTTTTGCCCCAGTACTAGCATGACTAGACAGGGGAGTGAGGGTGAGTCAGGCCCCAGGCATGCAAAGGGGCTCAATATTTACCTCAGCAAGCATGCACCTCACCTCTTCAAAATAGGAGATTTGAAAATACCCTTGGAAGGGTGGCTGCCCCCTACTTACCATCTGGGGAGAACTGGTCCCTCTCGAACACTGTGATGCAAAGTACATCCTGCTCTAGGTCTTTGATAAAGAACTGGCAGTTGGAGTTCCACTTTGGATTGAGGGTGTCCTGTATCGTCTTGGTAATGTGGCACTGAGAGCCCATCGTCACTTCACAGTACGGGTTACTCTTTCCTGGGAAGAAGGAAACGAACAGAAAAGTGTAATTATGTTTTCAGGTGTGTGCCTGAATATCCTCTTACTCCTACAGCCAACTGACTGGGCAAAGATGGTGGCCTCACCACCATTTCAATAAACAGGGGCACAATTCTGCAAGGTGTTGAGCACCTTCCATTCTTCATTTCAGGACTTTGTGGCTTGTGATCTCTTATGATACGGTTTACATGGCAGAAGCTAAGTTTGTCAGTACTGAATGCTCAAGTGCAGGACAACTGCATGACTGCTACTGAACTACACAGAATCACCTCCATGTATTTTAAGTTCATTAAAACTGCTTTATTAAACAAAACTACGTTTTGGACAGAACCTCCTTCTAAGTTAGTCTGACAAATAGGAATGTCGGCTTCATAGAGCATATTATGAAAAACGCAAGGCACTTACCATGGGACCTGCAAGGTTTTAGCTCAATGCCTTCAACAATATTCACCATCAACCTCCCAATGCCTGTTGCTCTTTGGGAGCGAACTGCAGTGAAACAGAGGAAGAGAGGCGAAAGTTATTAATGTATTTTCCTGCCCATGGACTTCCCCACAAAGGAGGAGATCCCCTATACCCCATGCTGTACCTAAGTAGGCCTTTTCCCTCTTCTTCTTTTCAGTCTCTATGTAAAGTTCCGAAGCAGCTTTAATTTTCTGAACCCAGGCAGTCCTTCAGAAGGAAAGGGAAAAAAAGATTGCAAAATACCTTTTCCATTTTTCATCACTGGTGCACTGCAGACAAAAGTAAAGCTGGCCCTCCTTCCCAACCACTTGCAATCTAAGGCCCTGACCCCACCGTAGGCTCTCCTACACTGAAGCTGTCTGCCTGGCAGAGATCTTACTGGAATTCATAGCACTTGCAGAAATTTGATCGTCCCAGCCTAGCAGATCCCTTCACACAGTAGAAGCTCAAGAGAACTGCGAACATGAGAGGACGTGGTAAGAAACCAAAAGATAGAGATAGCAGGTTTGCTTTTTCCAAACTTTTTGTTTTATTATGATACACTAACTTCTCATAGCCAGTAGATACAAGTCAGCACTGCTATGTTGCAGAGATGGCCAGTTTTCTTTATCCTAGAGGTGTCACAGCAAAACCCTTCTGAGCCTCAGGACACATGAAGCACAACCCAGTGAGTCCACAGATGATGAACGGCTGTGGTTCTCCATGGGCCCTTCTGCTCCCTTACCGGGTGGGACCAGACTGCCACATTCCTGGGTCCTGGCAACGTTGGCTTCAGCAGCTACGGCTGTCCTGCTGCCTCCTGCAGCCAGGGAGCTGGATTTCTCTCCCTGCACAGTCTAGAGTGGCTGCTGCTCAGAGGAGGCAGCCCCGACAGGAAGGTACGGTGAATGCTTGAGAGAGACATGTGCCTCAGGAGTCACTGCCTAATAACTCCTGCGCTTTATTAACCTGCAGGGATTACACTGCCTGAAGAACTGGCCGGGTTCAAAGAGGTTTTCAGAAGCGATGTCACTAAGAAGAAGGGGAGGCTTTGTTACTGAAGATAGGGAAATAATTTCCTACTTAAAGAGTCTGAGTGGAAACATGGACAGAGAAAAAGCATGGAAGAAGGGGGTCCTATGGGACCTCAAGTGTTTAGAAGGATATTGTGTGACATATGAGGCAGCCTGAGACCGGAGTCAAGGCAAAACGAGAGAATCTAGAAGGTGGGAATGAATTGCTGATCCCAAAATGAAGAGCTGTTGGTCTACAGGGCATTGCAGCTACTTACAGTGGCCTGGATTTGGGTCTAAACATGCACCTGTATTCTACACAGGCAACTGTTTAAGAAACCAAACACTTAAGGACAATTCTGTCTTCCAGCTCAGCCCTAAATGGTAAATGGAGCTTCAGAAGTGTACCAAGCCTTCGATCTTTTAAGATTAAATGAGCACATAAATCACTCATTGATGTTAATGTTTTATTTCTGTTGCTCTTAATTAAAAGCAAGTGAATGATAAAAACCTGGAGGTATCTCACCTAAAATGCTGCATTTATTTAACAAGCAAGTCTGGGATAAAAGACAGTCAAAGGCTGCATCCCATATAAATAAAGGCATTTGACTAGAGTGCCTAAATTCAGACAGCAATTCCTGTGGGTTCTCTCTATAGTGAATGGAGAGAGCCAGGCACCTCCAGGAGACATTCAGTATGTGAAGACTTGGTTACTTCCACTGATGGGTCAGTGCAGCATCTCGCTCAAGTCCCTCAGGCTGGGTAGGATGAATGTGGAGCAGAGTTTACGTTTCTGATTACTGCAGTGAGTGCTCTGATACACAGCATGTGATTATTGCTATAGTCTGATTTGCACAACAGATCCTAAGTTGAAAAGGCTGTGTCAGTTTTCATCACCAATGATCTAACCTTGACGCTTGCTCATTCTCTGGCATAGAGGGACAGACAGCATCCCAAAGGACAAGTGGGATCCGCAAAAATACAATTTTTTACAAGAACAACCATGTGTGTATAAATGATAATGAATAACGCTGTCAGGCAGGCAGGGAACAATGAATTTTACAACTTTTTGTGTTAGAATTTTTACAGGCAACATATTTGCAAGCTGGCATAATACTGTCAATACTATGTGGGGTTTTTTTTTTGCCGGACTTTCAGCTTCCACTTTTTAACAAAAGTTATCTTTCAAGACCTTACATTTTTGCAGACTTAGTTTTTCAACACCAGTGTAAGTCTTTTTAAGCTTGCCAGAGACACAAATCACCAGCAGAGGTTTTGAAGTTGTCATTCATTCTTTTGACTTCTCCATTCTGAACTGAACCAGGTTAAAACTAACTGGGTTTTGCTTGGTAGGTTTTTGCCTCAAGTTTTAATTCTGACTTGTTCCTGAATCTCATTCAACATACAGCCATACAGATGCCTGCACTGGCACAAAAAACCCAATGGATATTAACAGAAGATAGGACCGAATCTTTTAACTTCCTTATGCTAACACGAAATGTTGTGAAACGTAGCCTGTTATACCAGCCCCCCCTAGCCATTTCGCTGTTGTTCTTTCTGGAATTCAGGAAGCGTCATTATTTCTCCATGCTTTTCATGTAATGAGTATCCACCATATTCTCAAGCATGAGGAATTCTCCAGTGTTGTAATATTAACTGCTTGGAGACTGCTATGCATGTGTACATCAAATACATTTGCATTAGACTTTTCAAATTCAGTACTAACATGGTCTTTGTAGGTACTTACCTTTCATTAATGCTTTCAGCCCGGAGTGTATAGACTCTATCAATGTGGGAGATATGGAAGATGGGCTCATCTCCAGAAGGGTCTGTGGGTAATTTTACTAGTACCTCATTTAGAAAAATGGGCTGTAAAACATTAGGCAAAGCTAGAGTTCTATCGCACAATATCCAAACAGATGCATTCAATATAGAGCAATTCACGTTTTTCTTTTGTGCCTGCAATATCTTTTCCCCTTCAGCCTGCCTCCCATCTTTCTTCAGATATGTCCTTTTTTGAATTTTCTTTTTATGAAAGATAAAGGTGCCTCTACAGTCTGGGAGCACTTCTCCCGAAGTAAGAAAACAGCCTTATGAAGCATGGCAATCTCTCCTTTCCCACAAGGAGCAGCAAACACTACTCTCTGCATCACTCCCTGTTATGTGACCTCTGTTGAAGAGGTTGTTTTAGCCAAACTTCAAAAGAATCTTCTCTTATCTAGCTAAGCAAACAACCAGCCTGTTCACCATCAGTCCCTGGAATTCCCAGCATATGCCAATACTTTCAGACCTCTTCTATATAAAGGCTATTGCTCACATATCCAGTATTGGGGCTGCTGCCTCCTGTACCACTGTTAGCATATAACTATCTTAGTCACTGTTTAAGAATTGTACTTACAGTTTTGTACATTTTGTATTGCAAATTAGACTTGGGGCTGAAGACCTTGTCTGTGCCAGAAGAGCCAAGGGGTTTTATGATCTGAGTCAGGAGGAGGAAATCGTTGAACAGAAAGCCATACAGTTCCTTGTTACTCTTGGCTTTATAGAGTTTCCCACTGTGCAGAAACTTGCGTGGTCCCAAGCAGTTTGTAACAGAATTAAATACGAGTTGCTGCGAAAAGTAGAAGAAGAAGAACAACGCACTGTATAAAGTAAAACAATCGAGGTTCCCCTGAAAGAGATCAAATATAGTTTTGAGTCCCGACGTTAGTTTTAATTCATGTGACAGGGATGATGAGCAATGTCTCTGCCTTGTGCATAACAAGCAGTGCATGTCATAGAAATGTTATATGAAAATTAACTTTAAGGCATCCCATCAGTTGCGCAGGGCACGTCCTGGGCAGTCAGAGAAAAGCCAGAGGCATTTGTGCCTCGTTTTGTGTTTCTCTGCCACACACATGCATCTCTGTGAGCGGAACTGAGCTGATGATGACTTGTTCTGAATTAGCAGTAGTTATGCAAATGAACTCTCCAAACACTGAGCTTTCCTAACAAGGACTGCATTCCTGAATTGTGTCTGAATTTTACTCATTAAAACATACCACGGGACTTCCAGATAACCTGTCTTTGTGCACCCATGCATGATAGCTGGGGTTAGAGGACAGCCGCTGACCAGTGGCTGGAACTGAAAGGATTTAAGGCTTGTCTGGAGGTTATCAGATCACTAGAGGCTTGCTCTTTCATTTTTAAGTTTATTTCCACTGGTCAGGATGGTGTGGTTCTTGCCATCCTAGCTGGCCAGGCAGCTAGATCTGGAGTGGCTCTTTCTACAGATTAGAAACATCTCAGCCAGAAAACTGGGGAAGGCCTGATCACCCCTTGCCACAGACTCGAGGCTTTTACTGGCATTATCTTGTCAGCAAGCAGTCAGTTGGCCACTCAGGTAATATTATTAGTGTTCTAGGGTCAGACTTTATGTATAGAAGATAAAAGCAGCCATCTCCCTTCGGGTAGTGGTTATAAGGCAGCTGAATGCAACTTTGACCCTTCTGAACTTGTCATACCTGTCTTTCCCCTGAAATAGTTAGATTTTGTAAGAAGAAATGTAAAGTTTTCCGGTTTATAAACCAAGCAGTGCTTATTTTTTTTTATCTTTTGAACTGAAAGTTCAATGTGTATTTTGAAAATCAAGTTGTTATCTGTCTGCCTCTAGTATCTTCACCAATAATAGAGAGGCCATCAAAGTAACCTCTGTGCACGACAACTACTTTCATTACAGTTTCAGTAAAGAAGCTTAGCATGTTACCTTAAAAAATAATATGCATTAGTAGGCAGTGATTCTCTCTTTAAATTCTTGAGCGAGACTTGATCGGTATTCTTGAGCTTTCAACATGTATACAAAGTTTTATCACAAAAAAAAAAATTCTGTGACAAGTTTTAAAGAACTCCAGGATGGTCGGGTACAACTTCAGGATGAGATACAGCAGTACAATAATCACTGTACTGTAAAGAGCTATGAAACTGAAAAGTTGTGGTTGAAAATTGCAGCATTTAATCTGGCACTAGTCCACAGGCAGGAAACAAAAGCAGCATTTATCACATACAAGACAATAACGAGAGCAACAAAAAGGATTACGTGCATGAGTGAAAGGGAACCAAAGAAGGATGAAAACAAATAAGAAAAAATTATATGATTTGATTACACTGTTTGTCCCTTGATGCAGTGCCACATATGAGCCATGGTTTTGTCCCAAACAGTGAAGTGTGCCCACATTTGCATTACTCTAGATAGCATGTTGTTTACCTCAGACAGGCCTTCACACTGAACATGAGCCTGGATCCACTCCAGCCTATCTGAATTTTCCTTTTCCCGCACTCCTTCATTTACTTGAGAACATAATTCTTCTGCTTTCTCAAGAGCATGCTTCAAGTGACTGTGGTCAGGGTGGTTTTCAGGAGTGTTTTCTATTATCTACAGGTAAATAAAATACGTTAGCCTTTTCTATTATCTGCAGTTAAAATGTATTCATTTTGACAGCCCTGAACTTTTGATTTATTTCTTTATTTTCATCAGAGCTAGCCAGTATGTTCCACATTTCTTTTCCTGCTTGACAAACATGAAAAATAAGAGACAAACTCACAGTTGGTACGTGAACAGCTGATATGAATGCCTGTCTGCAGAGCCTTTACATCAACACACTGCTCATTCTTCTGACATAAGTATGCAAATTCCAGCCGTATAACAGAAACATATCCACAGCTGATTAAGGAATCTCTTAAATGTCAACATCCAATTTGTAACTAGATTATTTCCTATGAAAGTCTGGTGTCAATTTCAATAGTATTATTTGGGATGGTGTTAGGCAACAAATGAAAGTTAGGAAAGGGTTGTGAGTTATCCAGTAAAGTAAGCTGTGCAGTAAGGTAACTTGCAACAGTTTGGTATTCAGGCTTGCACACTGAATGTCGTTTATGAGACTATGGGGAAGGAATGACACTGTGGAAAAAGGCAAAGATGAGTGTAAGATAGACCTATCCCATTTTCTGAATTTTAAACTTTTCATTTAGCTTTTACCGTCTTTTGGTTCTTTATGTGCAAGTTTCACCTATGTTTCTAGTGGAAATCCAGAGTCATTTTGATGAAACCAAATGAGTTACTGCATTTGCTCTAGCGTGATCAAATATAAAAGGCCACCCCACTTTCTGTAGTATACCAGATATCTAACGGTGACAAAGCTTGAAACAAACAAGGAAACAATCCTGTAATTAAGCTATAAGCAAAGCAGCATCAAAAACATCATCTTTGCAAAAGAACATACATTTTTAATTATTAGTGGGTATCTTGTTACCCGTTGCATAGGCTTTAGTAGAAAACTTGATAGTGGCATTCCTTTACAGCGAGGATCCATTGCTAACCTCTGAAACATTAGAGAGGTAAAATGGTGTTAGTCAGTTTGCTTAAAACCTGGCAAAATAAGCTCCTCCAAGAAAGGAAAAGGTAAGGCAACAAATGAACATAATGTTTCAACTAAATCTGTTAGATCACAAACAATGCCAATGCAGTAGAATTTCTTGTATTTTTTACAGTGTATTCTTCACCTATCTTGCCTGTACAAGAGAAGGGCCTCTTCTTACCATTATTTGTCCAGGTCCCAGCATGTTACTGCAAAACCATTTCTAAACAAAGTATTTTACAGCTCTACAGTTCTTTGAAAAAAGGTATTCTTTTAATGAAAAAATGTATTCCTTCAATGAGTGCTTAAGTCTGAAGACACTTCATTCTAGTCCAAAACAGAGCACTATTTGAGACTGTGTTTTGGAAATTAGCAAAGTGATGAGCTAAATTTATGGTGTGCAAAATTCAAGGTGATTGCTTCTTCTCTTACTTTAACAAACTCCTTGAACTCAGGGACTTCATCTGTTTTCTGCTGGATGAGTGCTGCCCCATTGAGCTGGCAGCTACAGAACCGAATGTACGGCTGCATGTGTGGCAGCTGAGCTGTCAGTATGTCACCAATCATTTTCACTGGCATCTTCTCTCCAGACATCTTCTTACGCACACGCAACGCCCTAAACATGAAAAGGTCATGTGTGCTTTATAAGTAGAGCACTAAACAACGATTCCCGATTTATAAAATAAATGGTTTGCTTCTTATTCATTACTGAAATGACAAGACCCCTGAATAATAAATAGATCAGCCACAAGACTTACTGCATATTGTAAGAATATATTAACCAAGACTGCACCCTCAGCCAATATCATTTTTGGCTCTTGTGGTCACCAAACTACTATCTGATGTTGACTTAATGCAAAGCCAGATCAGATACAATATAAAAAGCAATGTCATTTCCCTTTCTCTTAGTTTAGAAAGAGAGTACAGATACACTCTTGAATGAGGGATAAAAACCTTACCGCTACCTTAAGCTCAAAGCTACTTCTAGTTTTTAGCCTGGTTTCCTAAGGAAAGGAGGTTTACTGTCAAGCTGCCTGTCTTTGTCCTGTCACTGTCATAACATCATCTTGTGGGCCATTTTCAAACACATTTTCCAAAAGAGGAGCTTTTTCAAAATTTTAAAATCCCTGTAAGTTCAATAAAAATTAGCAGCTCATTAGGGAAAAAAAGGTACTCTATTAATCCTCGTGCTTATGAAGATGCAGGTTTAACTCAATCCTTTCTCATTTTGTCTGGCAATGGCCAGATGAGCAATTTGTGTGTACACGCCTCCAAACCTGCCACAGCACTTACTGTGCCTTGCTGAAGCAGTAGGGATGGGTAAGAAAGATGCAAGTAGGAAGACAGGATCCACCAGAGGCCACAGAGAATGAAGGGAGAAATAAGGGTACTTGCACAGTGTGGAGTTTCATGGTAGAGAGTTGGGGCTGCAGTAGTTGGAGACTTTGGAAGGAAGGGTGCAGGGTACACTGGACACAAATCCATAGGAAACCAGGCTTTGTTGCCAACGCTTCCCACAAAACAGCTCATTCAGGTGTTATAAGCCTACAATAACTAAAGGAATACATCAGCTAACTGAGAATAAGGGAGGCAGAGACTGTTGTACTTTGCTTTCCATTCACAGGTAATGGGACCAGAACTGGGTATGGGGCTGTGACAGAGATATAGGAAGTAAAAGTATGGGCTGTGGGTAGCCTTGACAAGCACTGCTCTTCAGGAGAAGTTGACCTTGCCTTCTGGAGTGCAGGTACACCAAGAGCAAAGTAAGTGCAAATACTCACTCAGCAAAGAACTGCTGTATTTTTCTCAACAACAACAACAACAAAATCATTGCAAACTTTGTTAATATCTTGCTTTTTCCAACAAGGAAAAATGCCTGGCTCTTTTGGCTACTATTTTCATAAGTGGCAAATATTTTCATGCAGCTACAAGGAAAAGAGGGGGGAAAGGCCCATGATTTTTTAATTGCTAAGTATGGGGAAAAAGAACTTACTTCAGTAGCTTTATATTGCACATAATCAGCTCCTTCCAATTAACAAAAATCATAGCAACTTCTTTTTCTGTTAGCAGCTCAGATTCCATTAGTGGTTTCTGGAAGATCTATAGATTCAGAAAATTAAACAATTTAGAAAGTATATGTTAAGTATAATCAAAGTGACTAAGACTGATGATGCTCACTTCCTTAGCCTGCAGGTGAGACAACTTTACATCAGAGCAGCACTTGATATTCAGTGGAACAGACTTAAAGCATCCGCTGTGCCCTAGAGATCCATAGTGCTCCCTAACAGTATCTCTGTGAGTAGCGCATTGCTTTAAAAGAGAATAATCTGAATTCGTGTTGGTGGTGTTCATCATGACCTGGATAACCTGTCTCAACCTTGGGAATTTTAGTCACAGGTCTCCTGTAAAATATCCCAGGACTACTTTGATAATACAACTGAAAATACATTTTACTTTGGACTCCTTTATGGAAGTTCTTATTTATCTCATAGTGTCTCAGGCTTGCATACCTTGGCCTCTTTTTCAAAAAAGGGCTTTCCCTCTCTGTCAAAAGAATTGCCCACATCAACTGACTATATGAATTCCCTTTTTTTCCACATAAGAGATGTACCTTGTAACATTTGAAGAGAAGCAGAGTAAATGATAACCGAGTGCCACTGTGAATGTGAAAACTGGCACATAACGTGCTTCAAGCTTTAGGAGCTTATACAGGAGAAATAAAAATTCAAATAATCAGTCATGAAAAGAGTTTACTGGAATGATAATTTAAACATCTGTATTTCAGTGATGGTAACACCAGGGCTTACCATTAGTTACAAACACACTCATACATGAATATATGTATATATGAAAATTTAACACAGATCTTTCCCGGGAAGTCCAACACAGCAGTGATGTCAAATGACTTTGCACAATGAAATTACTGACCCACTCAAAAACATGAGCGAATAAATAAAAACCTGCTCCTAAAAGTGCTGTGCCTTCTTACCTCTGTGACCAACTGCAAATCATTTACATAGTTCTCTTCTGTGACAATGAGCTCATGGATGTACCCCTGCCTTTTTCTTTCAGTGGGTGTCAACATATCCAGAAGATGCAAGTCAGCACACCCTGGAAAACACAAAAGAATCCCAAATTTTACTTATGGTCACCTTCAAATTGATCCAGATCTGTAGTAATTCAAATAATGCTTAATGAACGGTAACTACTGCCTGTTCATTTAATCATAGTTGACATGTAATGGCACAACACTTACAGTGCTCCACCCCTTAGTGACTCAAAAATTTGTCTTCATTGTCTTTAACATTTTTTTTTTTTTAATTAAGGCCATTTCTAGGTGATAACTAGTTAATAAGGCAAATGAATGGAGGTCTCATTAAAATGAAAGCATGCAGTCCAGATACAACTAAAGCAGACTTCCCTGTGGCATTAGCAGGATTTCTAAAAGTCTCTTCTCTGGTGGCAAAGCTTAAAAGTCCCCCTCACCACTACCTGACCATTTCCAACCTCTCTCCGAAGTTCACTGTCCCCTTTAGTTGTGTCATTCAGCTGGAACCACACTGTAAAATAAATCTCCGAATGGATCACTGTTAATAAAAAAGGGGGCAAAGACTTCACCTCTTATTACTGCCAAAGAACATATCGTTATGTCCTAAAAGGGAACAGAATTAAGGAAAAGCGCTATAGTGACTTTCATGCTCTGATGGGCACTTTGGAATTTCAGCCCTCAGTATATTTATACTCTAAATTCAAGTTTAGCCTTTATCATTCTAGTCAAAGTAGGTATCCTCAACAAGATGGTACTGTAGGGTACTTCTTCACGCTTCAGTCAAAAATTGCTTCAAAAATTTTGAAGGATCTGAGCCAAAACACATGAAGGTCAGAGGAGATCACCTTACAGATATCACTAGTTTATAGACCAAGCCAAAGGGGTTGATTTTTGTTCTCCTATACCTTTAAAAACATGAGAAAAGTTTGTAACTAAGAACTCATTTTCTACTAGGTTTGTTCCTTCGTTTTCGCAAATCACCTCCTGCGTATTTATCCTGTGTAGATTCTAGAATTTTTATACTATAATATATTCCAAAATCTACATTCTATTTTCTATCCTGAATTACAACAGAACGTTTAATCACATTTTTTTTTCCTGTAAGACAGTATTTTTCAACATAGTTCAATTAAATTCTTCTGAAACTGGCAAGCAAAATGTTTTCTTCCCATTTCACTATTAGCACTATTTTTATTACTTTTCTGCGTAAAATAAAATGTATTTCAGAAAGAAAAGTTGTTCTGAAACAGGTTTAAAACATTTTGCTTTAAATATGCACTATCTACAATCACTTTGACACGATCAAAATTTTTCAGTCTAATTCTTTCTGCCACCCTTCAACAAAGTATTGGCAAATTCAGTACATTCCCCATTGAAACAGATTTTCCTTATACAAGAATTCTGACTGAAAACATTCAACGAGACCTTGCTTTGTGGGGTTTAAAATGGTCAGAGCTTTTTTTTTAATTGTTCACCAGCATCAACCATGACTCCAACACAATGAGATCTAACAGGTGTATTTTTAGATCAGATGTTCTCAAATGCTTTCATAAAGCGAACCACTACTGCTCCTAATATTATCACGCCCTGGACAACTCTTTCAGTTGTTTGCATATAAAATTAATACTTAGATAGTATCTACTGCATTTTTAGCCTCCTGAATGTAATTCAGGAGCTGATTCTGCACTATGCAACTAGCAAGGTCCACAAGTATCATCATTAAATTTTTCATGAACTATTTTTGGGACACCTTGCTTTAACTAACCTGTGCTCCAGAAAAGGTAACGATAAATTTGATTTAAAAAAAAAAAAAAAGTAGATACAGACAGTCAAGGTAGTTTCCTCTATCATTAAGAAGCTGAACACAGGTTAGACTGGAAGTGCAGCATACTGATAATGCTCCTTTGAGATGCTGTATATCGCAGTCCTTTAAAAGACACAGTTCAAACTTTGCTTGAAATAAAAAGGTAGGTTTGGGGAAATATCAATTATCAACTTAATGTCAAAATAATCAAAATACTAGGCACTTTGCAAAAGCCAAAAGTTTCAATTCTATTTAACAAATGACCGCTTTCAAAGCATTTTCTTGGTTATGTAAACCACAGGTCTAATGAACAGAATCAGTTCTCCCCACGCAGTGTCAGCTTCATTAAAAGTGAACAAAGTGTTTAATGACTTTTCTCTAGAGACTGGGGAATTTTAGTGTTCAAAGATGCTGATGACCTCGGCTTGAAGTGTCGTTTCCAACCACCAGCCTTTTAGAGGATGCATTTAACATTTTGAACCATAATATTTCAGTGGCTAGCTTGACAGATAGCCAACTGTGATTTAAATGGGCTACTTTGAATTTCAACAGGTGGTCTGTCTTAGGACGCTAAATATTTGTGAAAATAGCCTACTTCAGTTAGAGCAGAATATGCAGGAGGGACTTTTCTCATAAAGGATTTTCTTCATTAGGTGCACAAGTACTAAGAATTTTCTCATCTGTGTATCATAAACACCATTCAAGATCTGGGTTCCTTTTCAAGCTGAAATGTCAAGGCCGTAGGGCTCTAGCTAGTTATTCAAGGAAGCCAAAGTACTGTGTAAAGTACTTTTATGAACATCCAAATTCCACACACAGCTGTAATAATATCATTCATGAATTCATTCCATTAGAAGAGACTCCTGCTAAACTGCCCTTGATATCAGACATTTTCCATGACAAATGGGAAAGTTCTGCTATGGGTCAAGTCCAGGACCTTACCTCAGCATAGAACTGGTTAATGTTTCTAGCTTAAAGCTCACAGATAGTCCCTCGAGCACACAGCCATTCAGTAACTTAAAATTAGGCACTGGAATTTGCCTTTTGAGTTATCAGAGTGCCCCCATTCCTTTGTATTTTCTCTTCGAATCTGCGAAAGTGTTAGATTCCATCTGAAATGTTGCAGAAGCTGAATTTGAATCTTTAACTACAAAAAATCTACTAAATTCAGAAATGAACAGGGAAATAACGATAGGTAATTCAGCATGCTCACAGTGCAGTGAATACGCAAATTTCTGTCCTTTAATTGCTTAAAATCTATGAATCCAAGCAGTGGCACGCATGCATGCTCACCAGACTGATTATTGTGTCCGGACTTACAGAACCAACATATGAACGCTATATGTAGAAATCTGTGCTTTGATCTCCTAATACGATAGGACCTGTAGAACTGAGGGATTCTAGAAATGTAAACAAAATAATATAAAATACTGTTCTAAAAAGTAAATGCGTTGTTCCTTTTTCTTGCAAAGACAGCCCTGAAAATATGGGCCTTATAAGCTAATCCTTAAGCTTGAAAGCAATATATCATAGATTATGCCTCTTCACAAAGACAGTTCTGCTGTGGAACTCACTGATCTAAGTACATAAGCACAACATCTAATTTCTTCTAATTTGGGGAGATTTCTAAACAATGTAACTGCCATATTTCACTGTAAACTTCATACTGGCCCAGTCAGTAATGACAAGATCACAGAAGACAGGAGTCTGTTCTATTATAGGGAACCAGAAGCAGTAAAAAATTACATCATAGTTTTCCTCCAAAACCTTAAGCAAGGAGAAATTGCAGTCCTGGCAGCACGATAGCATTCCTTCACTCAGACATATTACAGCATTTGAACATTCAGTCTTCTTATCAACTAGCTTCAAATCCACCACCAACTTCCTGTAACCATCTTGTGGGATGGGCCCTCTACTGAGAGACTATTTCAAGCTATTGCTGAGAACAGCTTATATTCTGGTAATCCAACAGATCTTTCCTTCTCTATCTTTTGTGATGCAAAATCCCATTTCACAGCTATTTTCAATGATTTCAGCATGTTTAGAATTTCTTAACTAGACTAGTATGCCCATTTATCAGTAGAGCAGAGCATTTCCCTCTGGGACATATGGAAGCAGGATCAAGAAACTGGAAAGTTTCTTGAAAAGTCTGAAAAGTCTGGAAAGTCCCACTTGCAAAATATTAAACACTACTTTGTTTTCACTAAGACCAGCCACCAGCAACACATTTACCTCCTCCTTCTGGTCACACTGATCAGCTCTTCTCAAGTGGAGGGCCTGCCACTGCCAATTCACACAGGCCAAACAACAGACTCAAGGGTCTTTTGTAACAACTGCTATTTTCCTTTTTTTTTTTTTAAATTCTAAAACATGCCTGAGTGCTAAATACTGGTTTTGTAGTACTCAACAATATACACTTGTGATACACTACCATCATCTCCATTTTGCAATAGCAAAATCTTTCTACAGCGTTTTACATTTGCATCCTATTTTCTATGCAAAAATCTGTTTTAGAATTAAACCAAGGGAAGGAGGGGAAGAAGACAGGTGAGACAGTTGGGAAGGAAACCTCCTAAATCCTTTCAGAAACAAACAGAACATGTCTACCTCTCCCCTTCCAGAATCCTCTAGGGTAGAATAAAATTCTATGTGTGAGGGCATGGATGCATCTAAAAACATAAAGTGGCAAAGTTAACTTATTCCTGGACTGGTTTATACCACATCAGATAACTCTAAATCTCACCTCTGAATTACGACCCAGGACCTGTCTTGGGCCCCTGACCGCTTACTGTACAGTAACAGCAAATCAGTCAAGAGCATCAGCCACAGGTCCCAAGTGAAGGAATTGCACAATCCAGTCTTACATTGTCTTCAGCAAAAATAAAGATATACTTCACCTGGAGTCAGAAATGTGGCAATTAGTATTCTAATACTTCAAATATTTTATTAATTTTTCACGTCCTCATGCTGACCTCTAGCCATCATGTTTCCTGGCTTTGGGTCTTTCCCCCCCCAGAAAAATTTAAGATGGATTTTAACACTCATCTGGATCCAGAATTACGCCAACGCATGAAACAATTTAGCAGAGAAAACTGCACTTGGCAGACAAGATTGTGATGGCAAAAAACACGAAATCAGGTTTCAGTAAGTTGGGCTAGAGCACAGAAAACCTTTATCTGTGACACTGATCTGAGTCTGGTTCAGACCAGTACTTTGCTAGTGCTGGCACCAGTTCACAGTTGTACACTGCTGAGCATCAGCGGAGCTGGCAGCATCGGCTCAGCACTCAGTGGGTACAAACGGGTACCTTGACAGACCAAACACACAGGTCAGGAACTAAACAGGGTATAAGCAGAGCGCTTCCTTCTTGCTGCTAGGTACGCTGCTGCTGAGGGTTCAAACTCAAAAAGGTAGGCAAGACACGAAGAAACATGAGAAACTTATGCTGGAAAATGGAGCCAAATCCTTTGATCACCAAGTATCATAAGGCTACAGGGAATGCAACATCTTCTAAAAGCTCTATACTCGCTGTAGAAGAGCTACCTCGGGTATAAATATCTTTCCACTTAAACACACTAACAGATACCTTTTCCATGAAATGTTTAATTAAATAACTCCACAAAATTAAACTTGTTCTAAAACCTGACTTCTTATTCTGTGTTGTTCCACAGGCTTAATAGAGGTCACAGAAGAAGACTTACAGGTTTGATTCAAATTAGTTTCTGGCTCTACACAGACATTGCAATCTGAATTTTTGTGCTGAGGTGAAGCACTACGGGACTTGCAGGGGTAATTCTTGGGTTTTGTGTATTTTTAGTTTTGTTTTTTAAGATGTTTCCAAATTAAGATGTAGGGAAAGGGGAGGGGAATGAAACAGCCATGAAATTTGCTGCAACTAATGGTAGAAATTTGTTGCCTCTCTCAGAATTATGTCTAAACATACTATTAACATTACTAGTTACGCCAGATAAAGTTAACTATTATAGTTTCTCCTCATGTGGACAATAACTAAAAATGAACCCTTACTGGAGGTAAAATATTCCTTTGCAAGCTATCAAACAACAAGTACAAAAGCCTGTAAGATCTACATCCAGGAAATGAAATCTTCATGAAAAAAATTTGCATTTTTCACTGCATCCAAGACAACCTTCTGAAAACATTCTTTCAGGGTTTAGAATCAAAAGGTCGTCTTAGCTTTCTCTATTTAGCTTAGTAGCGGCTTGTTTTCCAGTTGTCTGTGTGCATGCACTTAGCTTGCAATCCAAGTTAGCTTACCATAAACTGATCAAATAATATTTGAGATACGTTATCTCTGGACTTAATGAAGTTGTCTAAAAAAAAGTTAAAATAAGCCATTTATTGACATCAAAAGAGGACTGCATATAAGGAGCTATTTAACAAGAAGTTAAATAGCCAGAGTCAATAATCATGAAGAACTAAACAGAACTGCTTTAAAAAACAGAAAACAAAACCCAAACACGCAGTTACTTGGCTGCCTTGCAGGAAGGTTATGGTAATAGGCTGTTCAGAAATGTGCTCAGTGAGCCCAGAGGGACTGAAGGAGATACCACTGAAACTCCAAAGAATTGAGATTTAAATAAAACTGATTCTGAATACAAAGCAGACCATTCTCGATAAACCATCATCTTAAACTCCGAGTTGCCTTGGACAGATTTAAAGTATTGGAATTGATACTAACAAATCCCTTGAAATGCTTCCTCAGCGTCTGAATACAGAGGAAATTCTTCTCTAGATAAACAGAAAAACTGTGAAGGAAAAAACCCACCACCAGTTGTAGTTGTCTCTAAATCCAGTGTCATCTACATCCCTCAAGTGATAGCTCCTTTTCCTGATCTGGTGCAATGGGAAAAGGTACTTCACAAATGAAAATTAATGTAAAGAATGCAGTCAATTGATTAGGCAGCAGTGAGACTGCTCTTGCTCTTTTTCTTAATGTTGACTTAAGATATAAATCAAAATGAAGATCATCTGAATGGTTTCTTATCTTTATCAACGTAAATCTTGTTTCAGCCCTGACTGGGATTAGTGTTCATTGGCTTTGAGACAAGAGTGTGGGCACATCTCCATCACAGGAGGCAAGTGTTTTTTCAACAAGGTTTGCTTGCTGCAGTCCGGATCTGTGGCTTTGGGAGGGGATTGTGTGGTTTAGGAGGTTAAAGATCTTTTCAGATGAACCAGTAAGGAGGACAGAGTCAAAACTGGATTGAGACACAACCCTGAAAAACTATTCTTTTTGATGGAAATAATCCATTTTCTTTATTAAAGAATTACTTTCATACTCCCTTTCTCATATATATTAACAAAAATCCAGACAGGTAAGAGACAGTAAGTGCAATATCATATTCTCTACTACTCAGGGGAAATCACTGATTATAAGGAAGATTAAACACTACCATGCTGATCTACAGTAGTATGCTTAAGAATTTTAATAATTGAGAAAACAAACATTATAGGTATTTCAACAACAAATTTCAATATAAGCAACAATGGTTTGAATATCTTTGTCCAGGACATTTTAAATGTTTCGAGGTTTTTGTGAGTTAACTATTCTCAAGAACTGACTGATTTGTAAAGCTGTTGCTCTGTTGAGTAATACACAGTACTCTTCTATATGAGGAATCCTGGCACAACGTATACCAGTGTGCGCGGCTACAGAGAGACAACTTCAGACTGCTCTATTCAGTTCAGTGGAAAATTGAGCCCAGGAACTTTTAGGGCACTGTGATTTTGAAAATCTTTTATGAGACATTACTCTCAGCATTTTTAAGAAGCATGTTAGAAAACATGTAACCTGTGGATATTATAACAGCTTTATTTTTTTACTCACTTGATGTAATTAAAACAAACAAACAAAAAAAGCAGCATCTGAATCCCCTATATCCAAAGTATTGCCAATATTTCAATATTTAGAGAAAGTGTGTTTCTGGCCTGAAGTCATAAAAACCACAACGTCCTTTTGGACAAATGCTGTTAGTCAAGTTATAAATCTTTCAACACAACAGCTCATTATGGGAACACAGAGATACCCTTTCATTAAAATACTATTTTAATGTATGAAATATTGAAATAATGGAGAAGAATCTGGCTAGATAGTTCTCAGTAATCGAAACAATGGGCATAGAAAATTACAAGTATTAAATTATGTTCAATTTCTGTCAGACACTAGGCAGCATATTTTTCAGCAAGTGGCTACGATGAAGAAGAAAACCTTTTTTTTATTGCAGGGTGATAAAGGAAAAATTTGTGCATGTTAAATACTATCCTAAAAATAAAGAAAATCTGTGCAATTGTGCATGTTTGAAGACTAGAGCTTCTGGTATATAACACAGAGCCTAAGTCAATGTAAACCCATGGTAAAACAACAAAGTATACTTAATATATCTACTAGAATAATGTCAAAAAATATCTACTGATTTGTAACATGTAGAAAGCACTGAATAGAGAAAGAAAGGTGCAAAAGTTTGCAGTTAATCAAGATCAATCTGAGTAATCATATTGAAATAATATTCAAAGAAACAACATAAGAGTCATTCTGAAATTAAACAGGTGGGCTTCAGGCTATTCTGGTGGCAAACTCATTACATGCACTAATGCCACTTGGTGAATTCTGTTTGTACACAGCAACAAGACAACAAACACATTTTAGTCTAGCTTTTATATGAAGAATTTAATTATCTATACATGTAACTAATTTTAAAGGCTGTATTACAGTTGTTAAAGCTGCAGGTTTTTATATATTTATATATTTTACATTCATATTGATGAAATACTGAAGTGCAATTGAATATGGAGCTTCACTTGTTCTTTGCACTGCATGGTGGGTCAGAAGGAGGGAGATGGGGAAGGAATAGAAATTCTACAACACTGCCAGCATGAAATTTAGAAATAAATGAAATACATAAAACAGAACATATCTAAATGGTAAAGTAATTAGTATAACTGCTATATTGTGCTTGAGGCATTGGGTAGAGAGGGTTTCTGCACTGACAGCACCAGGCATTTCATCAAGAGCTTGTAACTAATGCTGGAAAGACAAACATGGCTTAGCTACAGCACACCTACTACATAAACTTGACTGTAAGCTCCATTTAATATTAATTTGTATAAATTCCACAGTCTAGTTTTAAAAAAAAATGTAAACATTGGAAATTAATTGCAGGGAGATATTTCTATACATTCTTTCTTGTCAGGAAAATTACTTGTTCAAAAAGTGTTGTTCCATAGTCATGAGAAAATAAAAATGAGAAATCAAACTTCATGTAACCAAGATGAAAAAAAAAAAAAAAGTTAATTCTCAAATCTCACATGAATGTAACATTCTATTGATTTCTGATACGAAAATGCAAAAACTGAAACATCTGTGACAAACACAAACCGGGATGTTTTCTAACTGTACGCAGCTACAAGTAATGTGCAAAATAAAATTAACATAACTGGGATAACAACATTATGCAAGGTTAATATCTCTTGCATTGGAAGGAAGTTAATTTCTGCTCTCCACAATGTATTACACACTCAACAAGGAACACCTGATACATACAGTACAAGAACTACAACAAAATACCTTATCTGTAATTGGGCACATTTAAAGTTCCTTAAACTGATTTAACTCCTTCTGTTCTTTTGCAATAAAAAAAAAAAAAAGACATATTGACAACACTAGACAAGTGAACAATAAAAAAGAAAGATACATAAAGTCTCAAATTTATGGACATTTGGAACAAATTTAACAGCACATGCAGCATTCCTTGATAGTGGGTCTTTTTGCACAAACAAAATTGCAATGAAGAAATTTAATTTATACTTTTCCTTTAAAAGGCTAAAATATATATTTAAAAATAATTTTAAAACTACAAAAGCACCTGTGCATAGGTGGAAAAATTAGTTTGGTAACTATGAAAGCCACAAAAGGACCCACTATCCTCTGATTTTTTTGTGTGTTTTTTTTTTGTTTCATTTAATTTTGCGTCTATATCTGTAGGTAATTAACTCAAACATTGCGATTACATGCAACTAATGTAAAATGAGGTAAACTGCTCTGCAGTGTGTTCTTCTACTCAGAAGGCAGTAGATGATCATGCTGGAAGTCACATGATCAAGGCTGCATCTCCCATCATCCCTCTGGGCAGTGATATGGGATAGTGGGTCTCTTTGAGGACTTTCAAGCCTGAGTGGGGGATGGACAACATATGATTCCTAGAAAAAGGAGGAAAACAACACATAAGCAAAACAAAACAATGAGCAAATTCAAGCTAGGAAAATGAGTCAGGCATGTAAACAGCATGGTGCAAAAATGATAAAGGGTAACATGCTACAAAGGGGATGGGAACTAAAAATAAAACAAACAAAATAAGGTTTGCATTACAGAAGGTCTTCAAAGAGACTCTGGCAAGTGCAGCAGTGGTGAAGTTTTGAGTTCTGCCAATCATAGCAGAATCACAGCAATGCTGCATGTTTCATCTTATAGTACTACATAAATAACCACAGCATGACAGCAGAGAGGGTCACTTACATTGCTGGCTTGGGTCCATGTCTGTTGTCAGCTTCACATAGTTGGATGGGAAGAGACCCACTTGTCCATTCACCTCCCCTTTCCACCAGTCTGGGTCTTCCTTGTTAAGGACGTTTATAATCTGGCCTTTACTGAACGCTAGCTCATCATCATTCTGTGCAGTGTAGTCATACATGCCAATTACTTGGCACACTGTAAGATAAAGGAAGAGTTCTATAGTACTGGCAACGTTTCGGCAAAACATAAGCTATGCGTAAACCAACTAAGAACACCGCAGATGTCACAGTACAGTTCCATGACACTACACTGATCTACATCAGTACCACTGTGGTCCTGCCCCTCTCTCCACTGCACCTGTACCAGTACTTATCTGAGCTCTCAACAAATTAGCTCAAAGATATTTAAAAAAAACAAAGACGTTCCGAGCAGCTTTACTCTCTCAGTCAGCTTACTAAGGGGTCAGGATCACAATAGGAAGGGCAGAGCACAACAGCGCAAACTGAGAACAGTGTAACCTACTAGAGCTGCAGCCAAGATATTTTTGATGGGAAGTGCTCAACAGTAGGAGAAGATCAGAAAAATTTTAAATTTTAACAAAAAGTCAAACACTTCAATGATGTTAGCTTTCCATTGACACTTCTCTTCAGCTTTATATATACATTTTTGCCCATAAAAGCACCAAATTTGTAGTACATTTATAAAATTAGCATTTTGAATCCTCACCAACCTGTTCTAAATAAGTATCCTTTCCAGCAGAACTGTTCAATGGACAGAAAAGTCTGGAAAACAGACTGGGAACTTAAAAAAGCTCCAATTACCTGAAGCCTGAGAAAGGCACTCTTTTCTAATTAGCACTGAACATACTTAACAGCTCTATAATTAAAGAGAAAGCCAATGGTGACACCCTTGTTCTGCCCCATAGACATTAGGAACACAAAAACTTTGGAAGGGTGAGAAAACTAAAAAACATATGAGGTCATTTAGGCTGTCCTTTTGGCTTCACAGGACTGTCGCCAGCAGCACATTTCCTATTTTCTTACTGTGAAACTCATCAAACCTGACTGGTTCTTGGGATACAGTGGTTTCTGTTCTATTATAATAGAGCAATTTTCTTAATTCTCTAAAGCAGCAGGACTGTTTATTTAAATATATAATTTCCTCTATTTCTCTGATGATTTCTCCATGCTAAGTCACAGCATTTTGTCTTAAGACAAAAGACTACCGTCTAATTAGCCTTGCTGTCAGGTTGTCTCTATTATACTCAGTCTAAAATTCTCTTGTATTTTCATTCTCGTACACAGCCAGCAACTTATTTAAATTTGTTAAATAGTACCTCCCTCTTTTTGAAATTTATATTCCAGAAATTATTCACCTCCTTTTAGTTAATACTTTGTGCCTGTTCACAAACATCATAATCAAATAAACTCTACACTTAACAGGCCCTCTGCATATATCTCAATACTTAGCTTTGTTACTTGCAAAAAGGAAAAAATAATACTGATAAAAAATAAAAATTAAGAAAATAAAGGGGCATTCACTGTCACTCATCGTACCTTATACCTCAGCTAATGAAAGTGCACATTTCCCTGGCATACCGGATATTAATCAGCTTTTCTAAAGAGAAGTATATTACTGCGTACTCCTGTTTTAGGTCGCTTCGTGCTAATATAAGTTCAAATGTATGAACAGCATTGATGATCATATTTCACTTTAAAGACCTGTGAATCTATTTTACAATATTCTTGTTACATGTTTACAGGTTATTTCTAATATTACAAACAACAAAAAGTTTAAGCTAGACCATATTTGAATGCAGTATGTACATTAACAGATTTTTAACCCATTTTAGAGTTAACTTCTTCCAAGATTTTTTTATTCAGAGCATTCTCATCTGCTTCAAAGAATTTTATGAAATTTGGTGTTGTCCAGTAGTATCATCAGGATATCTAAATGGGATCCAAATGGGATCCAATGGAACCCAAGAATGACCTAAAACTTGGGGAGGTAATTTAAGAGAGTTCTTGAAGAGTTGGGACTCCTGGATTGAGCTTGAAGCAGTGACCTCATCTTGACCTTGTTTATACTTTGTCACAAAGCTTAGAACACACCCCATTCCTATATGAAAAGCTCTTAGAGTAGTGTCAGCAAGAAAGTTGTTCACTTATTTCAAACAACTAACAGCAATAGCTCCAAAAGCCATTGCCAACTACAGAAGCAGGCTAAAGCCTATCTTCTCTGATCTCCAGTGCTTTTTAGCCATTTGTTTCTTTTTTAGAAAGATTGTCTATTGATTAATACTAGCCAATGGCAGAGGGAATCCAGGTTCTCACGGTACACTCATGATCAGTACACGCTACAACACTGTCTCTCTTTGAACAAGCAGGATGGTTGAAACATGTTTCCCACTGTTCCTGTACTGTGAACTTCCTTGTTCCTGGCTATCTTCAAGCAGCAGTAACAGCTTTTTTCACTTCTCAGAACCAGGAAGGACATGATCATGATGTAAGTTTAGAAAGGATCAGGTACAAAGCAGTTGGAAATTAAGAAAACATCCAAAGTATAAAACAAAAGAGCTTATGCAACAGAATTTTTAAAAAAAAGGTTGTTCAAAGCCATGCAGTTTGCATCACAGTATGATACATGGAGAGCATATACATCAAAACAAACAAAATGACTAAAGAAAGGGGGCTTTAATGATAGTAGTTTCTGATGGATCTCCTACCTTCAAAACCCAGACAGTCATGGTACACCCTTAGACCCTTCACAACGCACCACCTTGAGCATTATACTACCCTTGTGGATGGTTTTCGTCAGGTTTTCCATGTCCTTTGCTATAGTAAGACTCCCCACTAACATACTTCCTCCATGAAGATGCTTCTCAAACGTTAACCTCTTAACCTCTTATATTAACCACACAGTAAGTTAGACCACCTATCATAATAGAAAGACAAGATAGTCCTATTTCTTCTTTTCACTCTCCAAAATAACAGGTCTATAACAACGCTGAATATGATAAGAATGAACACCTTTAAGACTTTGAAGTTCTGTAGGCAATGAGAAATATGCTAGAAAGTTTATTCAGTAAAAGTTTTATTAGTGTATGTAAAAAGTCCCAGACTGTCAAACTTGAAATTAAAAAAGGAAAAGTTAAAAAAATCCCTTCATATTGAGGTATTGTGTCTCAGTGCTGAACGGTAGCTGAGTTATCACTCAGCACTGTAGCTACCAACTACACGATCCAAACTCATAGACAACCACCTCAAGTCTTTTGGGTGGTTTATGGAAGAAAATACATCTATTCTACACATTTTTGATTGATAAGAATCTTCTTTACCTGGTACCACACCAACTAACAAACCTAAAATGGTTAAAGATTGAAACAATCACAAGGAATGAACTTTTTGTTCTCAGTCTTCTGCCTGGCTTTATGCCTTGCAGTAGACTGACCAGACTGATACAGACCATGGTGGAGCTGTAACAAATAGATTTTAAAAGTACAAAGGTCTATCACTCCTGTACCCTTTCATAAACCTTAAAGTAAGTTGCTATCTAGGACAAAAAGCTACATCTTTGGGCAGTTTTCTCACACTTCACCTTACTAAAAAAAAGAAGGTTCTGAATGAGAAGTGTGTCAACTGCTAAGCCCATAGACCATCCTGAACCTTTAAAAACTCCCGCACTACAATTAGTGCAAACGAACAGGACTGATAATTTAAATACTTTACCGTTTAAGGTGTAATGTCACTCGACAGATCACACCTGGGGGACCACTACAATAAATATACAGACCAATTGTATGCTTTTCTTATTTAAAAGAAAAAAAAAAAATAAATGAAGAGTTTTACCAAAGT